>JAXQQM020061732.1:0-494370 GCA_034641835.2 Pinus albicaulis | reverse complement strand
TTTTTAATGAAATAGGAGATAAAGTGAGGATTTTGTAAATATTCTTTTATTAATTAAATGGATATGAGATAAATAGATTAGGAGCAAAATTTGGGATTAGGAATTCTATGTATGGGACTTTGTTGAGTCCACACCTAAAATATAGATTTAGTTGAGGATTAGGTGGAGTGATTTTTGGAGTGAATTAAATGCATTATTTATGTATAAATATGAGTGGTTTTTGTGAGGAAAATACACTTGAATGGTTGCAGAGAGAGTGAGAGTGTGAGCAGTGAGAGGGTTTCTGCTTGGGAGCCTTCGGGCAATTGTAAAGGGCCAAATGATTGGAAATCAGGCCAAGGAAGGAAATTGTATTGTAAGTGTTTATGTGTTAATACATCATTTGATTTTTTTGACTGTATTGAGTTTGCATAAGATTGAATTTTTGTGTTCAATGAATGAAAGGAAATTCATTCCTCTTTGAATTCTGGAATTATTATTTGCAAAGGAACGGTGTTTAGTCCTTATGAAAGAAGTTCAATTTCTGCAAAATCCCATTTAGTATTGTCGATTGATTGTGTGAGACTGCGTCTTGATTGTAATCGTGGAATTGGAAAATTGATCACAATGGATCGATTTCAAGGAGAAAGAATTCCTGTATAAGTAAATTGTCAATTATTGGTTGAAAGTGGGCGCTATTCTTTTAAATTCTTGAATTGTATATCCTTTCAAAGAGTTCTGTCTTGAATGTTTTTAACCGTCTCTGAAAATTCTGGACGCTGTCATTAAAAGGCATGATCTTCACAATTTCGGAATGAGCGCATGGTTTGGAGTGTTAATGAAACGCTGTTCACTTTAATTTGTATGAAAATCGTTAATGAAACATAGCTTAATTTCAGACTGGAATAGTTTGTATGAGATAGAGCATATTAATGCAATAGCAGATTGCAAATTGGTGAATCGATTATATGGAAGGCACCATCGTTTTAAGAAAAATCCAATTGGACTGTTGTATAAGGTTGCAAATCAATATTTGAAATTGGGTTTTGTGAGTTTAACTATAGGTACAAGGAGTGATGAGGTGCGATCTTTTTACAGAAATTCCTGCAGTATAAACGCATTTGCATTGATGTCTGGATGTCAAATGCTGAATGAACAGAAATGCGTTGGATTGTTCAATTCGCATTGTCAAAAGTCCAAATCGTTTGCAGAAGAATGAACACAGAAAACTGTGAAGTCAAATTGTAGATGGAGCTTGTGTGTGGATCAGTCATTGGAGAAATTGGTAGAATCAGAAACGAGGACCTGTTCAAGCTGTACTTGATTGCACAAGTCGATGAATGAGTTAATATCTGGCTAAGGATTGAACAACATTGGAAATTGGCGCAGAAATTATGGAATCGATGAATTAAAGTTACAAATGACAGCGTGGTTAAGAATGCAGGACGTGTTGTGAAACGGTAATCCAACACAGCATTAGAACAATCTTAACACAAAGCAAAGATTGATATGGGATTAAACATTCACGTTTTGGTAGCATGAACGCTGGAAATGAGGACGTAAAGTCTTCAATTGATATTGGTGAAAGAATGTTATGCCACATCGCTATTGGGAAGGCATACAAAGGTAAATATGACTTGGTAAATGTTTATATCTGTTACTATGAAATCAGAAATCATAAATTCGATTTAAGAGTACAACTGTTTTGGTCTAAAGTTGAATATTGTGATCTCATGATATGGTGAAAAGTACTGAAACCTTGTATCAATCAATGTTAAAAAGAGTTGTATAATGCGTCCTGTTGAATGATGAATCCAAATAAGAAGTCAGAGAAGTTAATTCAATGTATGTTTAATGTCATTCATTCATTATTGACATTTGAGTAAAAGGTTGCGAGTTGGATTCTAAATGCTATCCCTTGAAAAGGAGTTTGTTGAATTTGGTTTTTGAACCATATGTTTATCAGCTTCCGCAAATGAAAGTTTATGAAATTTTCCTGGAATTGAGGTTTTGATTTGGGCAAATGCTGAGGCGCATGTTTATATGCATGGTGATGAAGATTCTGGGTATGCAGGCTTACCCCTGCATCATTTTTGGTATCAGAGCAGGAAGGCTCTGTTGAAGATGTTTGTTTTTTTTCTAAATGAGGACAAGAAAGTTCTGTTGAGAACTGAAGTGTTTTATTTGAATATGTTTTAATCTGATATGCAAGCTACACAATTGCAATGAATAGGGTTGCAGACGTGAATGGAGGATGAGAACATGTAGAATCTTAAAGGTGAGATAATTTTCTGATTTGAAGTTTGTGATTGAAGGTTATGATTGCAGAGAAGATGATGGCAGTGAACCTGACATTCAGCTAGAGCCTGGGTAAGGAGGACCATTGCAGTTTCCTGAAGAGAAAGGTGAGTTAAGAGATAGCCTAGAGAGAGCAGAGGAGAATGCTCAAGAGGTTCCAGAGGCAGTGAACCAGTACTTACCAAAAGACTGAGTGAGGAGAGCTTGGTGAGGTAAGGGGCATCAGAAGAGCTTGCTGTTGCAGAGGCTAATGCAACTCATGGTGAGTGAGGAACTCATGGAGAAGATGATCATGGAGGATCAAAGAAGAGGTTCAGAGGAATGCCACAGAGGTAAGATGACTGATGAAGTTCGAGAAAGAGAAATTGCAGTAATGAAGGTACAATTGCAGGTACTAGAAGTATGGCTGCAAGAGCAGGAAAACCAGAATAAAGGATGGATCTTTCCACTGAAGGGAAAGAGAGAGATTTGGCAACCATTGCAGATGAAGTTGAGGCAAAGTGTGATTGCCTTATTGAAAAAGGAACTTAGAGTTCTTGAGCCAGAGATGGAATTTGAAAATTCCACACGTAGATCTGTTCAAAAGGAAGTATTGGAGGAAGCAGTCAAGACTGAAAAGTCTTGTGGTTTTAAAAATAACGAGTTGTGTATGTTTGAAGGTACAGTACAGGGAGATGAGCAAGCTTTAGAGTTTGTTCAGGAGAGAGAAGAGTTGAATCTGAAATCTGTTCAGATCGATGTTGAGATAGCAAGATCTCAGGAGGAAATAAAGACGAAGGAGTCTAATCAGAATATTGGTGCAGAGAGAGAAAGACTAGCTAATGATAGGTCAAGAGTTGGTAAAGGTATGGAAAATTGTGTGAAGTTTCCAAGTTCTACTCCTAATGAAATTGTTGAATTGTATAGGAAACTAGATCTTCAGAGAAGAGAATTGGAGAGACAGAGGACTTACGTGCAGGATAATTTGCTGAGGAAGCAAGGCAGAGAAGTTTTCATGAATGATAGTCATGAAGCAGAGGATGGAAATAAGGAGAGACTAGCTAACAGTCTCATGGTGAATGCAAATCAGCATACTGATGTGCTGACAAAGGAATTGGAAAGGAACTCAAAGAAGCATACTGAAGTGTTGCCAGAGGAAACTGAGGAGAAAGCCAGTGAAGATTTTCTGAGTCCTGAAGAAGAGTTGGAGCTGCGGATGACTGAATCAACAAGTAAGACCATTGGGTCTTGTGATTTTTAAGCTGACAATTTGATTGTGTTTACAGGTGATATAGAAGACAGTTCATCACTTGGAATTGTCTTGGAAGAAGAAGAACTGTTGCAGGAAGAAGATGAGACAGTCATGTCTCATATGCAGAGGCTTGTTACCATGGGTGACAAGAAAGAGTTGGCTTGTATGTATAGCCAAGAAAATACTGTGAGGCAAAATTTTGGAACTGCTACAGTGATAGAGGATGAGGCTACAGTGGTTGAAGAACTTGATTTGATTGCCAGAATCAATCAAGATAATACTGGACAATTACTGAAGATTGTCGAAGGGGAAGATGAAGGCTACGCTGGAGTTAATTTGTAGCATGTTGATGAAATGTTGAAATGTTTGCTGGAGACATTTGAACCAGAGAAAGAAGTTGCAGATAAAATTGCAGGTGACGAGCAAAAGAATGTTGCAGAGGGACAGGAAGTTTGGGAGGTGGTGACATTTATGGTGACAGCTGAAGCAACATGTGGAGCGACATCTATGGTGGCAGCTGAGACAACATTAGCGGCAGCAATAGGAAGTGGAAGCAGCAGCAGTAGACAAAGAAATTTCCAGATAGAGGAAAGGCTGGACATAGAGATTGTAAGCATCAGAAGACTGATGATGAAGGTGCCTCAGAGGTAGCAGACAACAGCAAGAAAGAAGAGGAATTTCAGCAAGGGAAAGACAAAGGCAGAGTATGAAGGCATAGCTGGAGGCAGAATGCAGCATAAAGTGTGGAGACCTGGAGAAGAACATCAGAAAGAAGCAGCGACAAGTGGAAAGTTGCAGCACAAGATATGGGATCCAGGCATACACAGATCCAAACACATGATCAGGCAATCATGTTTAATTTCAACCTTGGGAGTCTGATGCAGGAGCATCAAGGCCATTTTTCATTTGTAAATATGTAATAAAGGGGGGTGTGACATTTTTATTATTTTATTAATTAATTTTTCATTTTTAATGAAATAGGAGATAAAGTGAGGATTTTGTAAATATTCTTTTATTAATTAAAAGGATATGAGAGAAATAGATTAGGAGCAAAATTTGGGATTGGGAATTCTATGTATGGGACTTTTTTGAGTCCACACCTAAAATATAGATTTAGTTGAGGATTAGGTGGAGTGATTTTTGGAGTGAATTAAATGCATTATTTATGTATAAATATGAGTGGTTTTTGTGAGGAAAATACACTTGAATGGTTGCAGAGAGAGTGAGAGGGTTTCTGCTTGGGAGCCTTCGGGCAATTGTAAAGGGCCAAATGATTGGAAATCAGGTCAAGGAAGGAAATTGTATTGTAAGTGTTTATGTGTTAATACAGCATTTGATTTTTTTGACTGTATTGAGTTTGCGTAAGATTGAATTTGTGTGTTCAATGAATGAAAGGAAATTCGTTCCTCTTTGAATTCTGGAATTATTATGTGCAAAGGAACGGTGTTTAGTCCTTATGAAAGAAGTTCAATTTCTGCAAAAGCCCATTTAGTATTGTCGATTGATTGTGTGAGACTGCGTCTTGATTGTAATCGTGGAATTGGCAAATCGATCACAATGGATCCATTTCAAGGAGAAAGAATTCCTGTATAAGTAAATTGTCAATTATTGGTTGAAAGTGGGCACTATTCTTTTAAATTATTGAATTTTATATCTTTGCAAAGAGTTCTGTCTTGAATGTTTTTAATCATCTTTGAAAATTATGGACGCTGTCATTAAAAGGCATGATCTTCACAATTTCGGAATGAACGCATGGTTTGGAGCGTTAATGAAACGTTGTTCACTTTAATTTGTATGAAAATCGTTAATGAAACATAGCTTAATTGCAGACTGGAATATTTTGTATGAGATAGAGCATATTAATGCAATAGCAGGTTGCGAATTGGTGAATCGATTATATGGAAGGCACCATCGTTTTAAGAGAAATCCGATTGGACTGTTGTATAAGGTTGCAAATCAATATTTGAAATTGGGTTTTGTGAATTTAACTACAGGTACAAGGAGTGATGAGGTGCGATATTTTTACAGAAATTCCTGTAGTATAAACACATTTGCATTGATGTCTGGCTGTCAAATGCTAAATGAACAGAAATGCGTTGGATTGTTCAATTCGCATTGTCAAAAGTCCAAATCGTTTGCAGAAGAATGAACGCAGAAAAATGTGAAGTCAAATTGTAGATGGAGCTTGTGTACGGATCAGTCATTGGAGGAATTGGTAGAATCAGAAACGAGGACCTGTTCAAGCTGTACTTGATTGCACAAGTCGATGAATGAGTTAATATCTAGCTAAGGATTGAACAACATTAGAAATTGGCGTAGAACTTCTGGAATCGTTGAATTAAAGTTACAAATGACAGCGTGGTTAAGAATGAAGGACGTGTTGTGAAACGGTAATCCAACACAGCGTTATAACAATCTTAACGCAAAGCAAAGATCGATATGGGATTAAACATTCACGTTTTGGTAGCATGAACGCTGGAAATGAGGACGTAAAGTCTTCAATTGATATTGGTGCAAGAATGTTATGCCACATCGCTATTGGGAAGGTGTAAAAAGGTAAATATGACTTGGTAAATGTTTATATCTGTTACTATGAAATCAGAAATCATAAATTCGATTTAAGAGTACAACTGTTTTGGTCTAAAGTTGAATATTGTGATCCCATGATATGGTGAAAAGTACTGAAACCTTGTATCAATCAATGTTAAAAAGAGTTGTATAATGCGTCCTGTTGAATGATGAATCCAAATAAGAAGTCAGAGAAGTTAAGTCAATGTATGTTTAATGTCATTCATTCATTATTGAAATTTGAGTAAAAGGTTGCGAGTTGGATTCTAAATGCTATCCCTTGAAAAGGAGTTTGTTGAATTTGGTTTTTGAACCATATGTTTATCAGCTTCCGCAAATGAAAGTTTATGAAATTTGCCTGGCATTGAGGTTTTGATTTGGGAAAATGCTGAGACGCATGTTTATATGCATGGTGATGAAGATTCTGGGTATGCAGGCTTACCCCTGCATCACTAAACAATTTGGGGAGAGGAGAGAATTGAAGTGTTGATGCAGAAAAGTTCGCTACAACAATGGAAATGATCCATCAGTAGGTTAAAATGAAGCTACAAGAAAACAATATTAAATTTAAGCAGAGAGTTGATCTCAAGTGAAGGGAGGTCAATTTTGAAGTTGGGTATTTGGTTTTAGCTTATTTGAGGAAGTGAAGTTTCCCAAAGCGTGAATACGATAAGTTGGATTTGAAAAAAAGTGGTCCATGTAATGTTTTGTGGAAATTATCAGTGAATGATTATGAAATCTAATTAGCTCCAAATATAGGAACTTATCCTATATTTAATATTATAGACTTGAGCCCTTATTAGGAACCTGGAGAAGAAAAAGAAAATTCAAAAGAATAGATATAGTGAGAGAAATAGTTACCTACAACCCAAAAGCTACAGATGGAAATGATTCTTGACAAAAAAATCATCAAAAGAACCAAGAAAAAGAGATATTATTAATATTTGGTCAAGTGGAAAGGTATTACAGCTAAAGAAGTAGTTTGGATGGATGAAACATAGATTTTGAAGCATGGCAGTGCTATTTTAGACCTCATGGACCAAATTCCATGAAAATTTTATTCCGATAGAGTTTGATGCAGGAGCACCAATCCACATATTTCTCTATTTTTTTTTAAATGTATTATAGTCAATTGTGCTTATGTTTCCCTGGAGGGGCACTTGTACTAGTTTTTTCATTTTCTGTTAGTAGATGTGTCCCTTTGTGGAAAAACTGTTTGATTTGTTAGTATTCGAATTCTAGAACATGATCTCATTATCAATTTTAGAAAAAATTTGTTGTTGGAAGTGCACCTATGTTTTGTTCTAGGATATATATATTTTTTAGTTGTATATATATGCATGTTTGAAGCTCTCATGTGTGCAAAGCCTAGAGGAAAAGGAATGAACTGGTGGTCCCCTAGTTTGAAATCTCCAATATCCACGATGAAGAATGAAATGGTGGTTCCCTATTCGATGTTTGGCCCCTCCAAAATCTCTGCATTCTAGAAATCTTGCGATAAAGACTGAACCTTGTTATTATATATTGGTTCTTCCCAGCTAGTTAGTAGTCATGGAATTTGGGAATAAAATAAGTGAATAATATTGCAATTCAATCCCCCCTACCTCAAGTTGGGTCATACTAACTTGTGCAACATATGATACAGTAGGAAACAACACCTTTGGGTGAATAGAGGGAGGGCTCTGCCTGACCTCCCTATAGCCTAACTATTGACCTATATTGAGAATTGTGAATGCTTTGAGATAGGTGTATGGAAAATTCAAATTTAGAGTTTTCATTTTAAAATTCTTAGGAGAATAGAGTGGGTTCTTAAGAGAACTCTGCATGGAATTGGAGAAACAAATATGTGTGGAGATATATTATTATTTTGGAATTATCTGTTTCTTCTAGAGGAATAAATTGAACACACACCACTTTGTTACAAAAGGTGCTCTACAACTCATTATAGGAGGAGATGTGTGGGTGTAAATCAGGGAAAATTTTAGGGGCTAATATTCGTAGGTGGGCTAATTTTCCATGCTTTTTCCAAAAAAGAGATTCGTAAATTTCCGTTTTTTTGAAAATTGATTCGCCCAAATTTTATAGTATAAAATTATTTTACCCTAAAAATCGCCAAAATTATATATATACTAATATAAAATAGTTAGAAACATAAATATTTTTACAAAAGTATGATAAAAAATTTTACAATTTACATATTGGGGACTAGTAAGATTCGCCAAGGTTTCTAAATTTTAATATAAACTTCCATCATCAAAATCTTCCCTGGTGTAAATGTTTTTAACATTTAATGATCTGAAAATTAAAAATTGAAGGTTTCTTGTGAAATTTTGCAAGCTAGTTTATGTCTTGTGGGAAATGGATCAAAATTGCAAAAGGAAAATAACCTATTAAACTTAGTTAATTTTTGCATATTCAAACAGAGAAAAATAGAAAACATGCAGCATCACAAAAAATAATTTGATGACGAAGTTCACCCATTGTTGGCTATATCTCTTGGTCCATCTTCCATTGTTAACCCTTTAAATTATATCCTCATGATGTCAATTATTTCAAAATACAATGCTCAAATCACAAAAACAATGTTGCCATTGTGTGAAGAACACCCAAAAACCCATGTGTAGGCTCTTCTTGGGATAGAAAGGGATGAAAAATGGGCAACTTAGGCCCCCATTCTTCATTTTCCCGCTATATGTCCTGCAAAATGACCCCTTTTCCAAAATTGGCAACAAATTCTACCTTTGGTGGCTTTTTGGGCTGACAAAATAATGCGGGATTGGTGACATTTATGCCGCAAAATGGTGCAAAAGGTCAAACACTTAATTTTATTTCGTGCCCCTCAATCTCTGCTCTTGGGTCAGTTGTATGGTGCTTAGGTGACCAAGGAGCATGGGGGAGAGGCCACACACCTTGCCAGCCCCTACATATGGTTGCACACATTGTCATATGGTTATGAATGGTGAATCAAAAGGGTGCCACATGCCCCACCCCTCTAAATAATTTGTCATTTGTTTTGTTGAAATGTTGGAATTGGGGGTTGGGACTAACTTCCCGCCCCCTATACCTTCTCGCTTTCGTCAAATGTTATACCATATAACCAGGGTTAGGATAGTTGGGCGAGCTCTTCTTCGTGCCCCCCCCCCCCCCCCCCAAACTGTCGAATGTTTTTTCAATAAATAAAAACATTTCATATAGTTATAAGAAGCGATATTGTGGCAGAATGGTAAGTCATATGGTTATGTGCAGCGAGGTCGTGGGGTTGAACCTCGCTAAGGTCATCAACCCTTAACAAAATTTTACACAGACTTCGAGGGCCACGTCGCACCCTCCCATTGGGCCACATAGAAACTCTTGATTGACCAAACCAAAACTGACCACTAATAAAAATCTGCCAACTTGATCCTATACGATCATGCCAAATTTCAACGATAGATTTTCTCGTCTGAACACCATACTTTCACAGTCACTTGTTGACATCAAAAATATGTCATCGTATAAGCTTCCCAAAAAAACATACAAGTTTACTTGTTGGTTTTTTATTAATAAATTCATAACATGATTTCTCATATGGTGTCAGATTGAGGTGATTCAAGCGTTGTTTGAATTAGAACGATGGGATTTATGATTTGTCACTAGCTTTGGGATCATTTGAGCACTTTGATGTTTGAGCATATTTTTGATCCTCAAATAATTCCTCCCAGCTAGAAGCTTTTGGACCACCAAAAGTCTATTTTTACTTAGCAAGTAAGTGAGGGTACAACTCCCTCACTTTCCCAATCTCAATCCACCTTGCTTTACTTGGATTCGTACCTTTGAGCCCCACTCAAAGATACTCCACATTGCCTCTGCATGGAGTCTTGATCCTCCTTTCAAGAATTGAGTCTTCCTACAACTAATTTAAATATTCAAAATAAAAACATTCTATATATGGAATATAAAAATTTGAGGCTCATATAATCTCTAGTTCTCCACATTCAAAATAGAATAAATTTTCATGTAAGGTGGAAAATCTAATCGGAAATCATTGTTACCAATGTTCTCCAAAATTTTAAAAGGACCATATTTGATTGTCTTGAGATTTTTACCTTCATCTTGAAGTCTTTCCTTGCTGATATACAACCAAACTTGATCTCCCACTTGGAAATCATGATCAACTTGATGCTTTTAATTTCTTTCTTTCTACTTTGCTTTGCTTTTCTCTAGCTGCTCTTGTACTCTTTGATGCACTAGCTGAATTTTTTCAATGAAATGCTTGGATTTTTCCACATCATTATTTCCATCTATTACAATATATTTATCAAATATTAAATACGAATGAGACTTTGGAAAATAACCCAAACAAGATTTAGTTGGAGATACTTGCGTAGATGACTACTTGGCACGATTGTAGGCATGCTAGATGTGGTGCAAATTATCATCCCAAATTTTAAGATGCTTACCACAATATCCTCGAAGGATATTCACTATTGTTTTTCTTAATACTTTTTTCTAGTCGCCAGTTTGTGGATGAAATGTAGTGCTCTTCTTCAACTTGGTGTCCATGAGTTTCCATAAACTTGACCAAATATTCCTAACAAATTGAGAATCTCAATTTGAAATAATAGAAGTGGGTAACCCATAGTGAACCAATATATTTTGGAATAACATCTTTGTTTTCTATTCAATTGTAACATGTTTCTAACATGGCACCAATACACACATTTTTTTGAAACGGTCTACAACAACATATATATAATCATGACCTTTCCTAGACATTGTTAGTCCCCCTACAAAATCTATAGAAATAATTTCCCAACGACGAGAAGGAATAGGAAGTGGAGTGCACAAACCCAATTTCCGATTGCTAGGCTTACTAGTAGCATACATGGAAAATCCCTTTACATATCTTGAAACTATTTCATTCATGCAAGGTCAATAACAATACCTTTGAATTTGTGAAACTATTTTTCCTACATCAAAATGACCATCTATAAGAGACATGTGGGTTTCCTTTATGACATTGACACTGTCACCATGTGGAACACATCACTTTCCAAGATGATACAACAAGTTTTTATGAAGATGATAACCCAATTCGTCAACATGATTTCCTTTACTCAAATTTGCATAAACATCTTTAAAATCGTCATATTGAGCATATTATTCAATATAAATTTCATGTATGACCAAGTTATGCTTAAAAATGAGAGATGAATTAAAAATAGGCCTTGATAACATATCAATAAATTTGTTTTATACTTTTTTTTTGTACTTGATTACCAAATGAAATTGTTGTAGGAATCCCATGCACTTGAAATTTCTAGCTTGTTGTAGCTTTCTTTGTGATTATAAGTATTGCAAAGGTTGATGGTCAATATGAATAACTTTTTCTTGCCCATCAAATAAGTCTTCTATTTCTTCATGCTTTGTAGTAACGCATACAACTCTTTTTCATAAGTTGGATAGTTAATTATTGCATTGGTAAAGGTTTCATAATGATAAAAAATAGGCTTACCATGCTACATTGAAACTACGCCCATAGCATAATTGCTTACATCGGTTTGAATATCAAATGGCTACTTAAGATATAGAAGTGCTAGAAATGGTGTTGTACTGATTTTCACTTTCAATGTGTCGAAGAATTTCTGCTACTTTTCTACCCACTGAAAGACCTATTTCACACTTGTCAAAGCATGTAATGGTGTTGTAAGGAGTGAGAAGTTAGCTATAAATTTTCTCCAATATTGGGTTGATCCCAAAAATCTCCTAACTTTTGTTACATTGTTTGGTTTAGGCCAATTCACAATAACTTCAAATTTTGAGGATCAATCTTCAATTCACCCCCTCCTACAATATGACCCAAATAAACCAAAGAGGTTTTCCCAAATTCACACTTAGACATCTTCAAATACAAATTTTCATTTTTCAAGAAATCTAAAACTTGTTTCACATGCTTGACATGCTCTTCACAAGTCTTACTGAAAATTAGAGTATCATCTAAGTAGAGTATGGCAAAATCATCAAGGAATGGTCTCAACACATCATTCATAACTTTCATGAATGATGCAGGTGCATTGAAAAGACCAAACAACATAACTAACCATTCAAAAAAACTGTGTTTTGTCTTGAAAGACATTTTCCAAATATCATCTTCAACAATCCTAATGTGATGATACCCGCTTCTCAAATCTAACTTAGTAGATTAAACGTCATCCTTTAACTGATCTAGAAAATCATCAATGCAAGGAAGAGGATAGTGATTATTTACCATGATCTTCTTCAAATCTCTAAAATCCACACACATGCACCATGTACAATTTTTCTATGGAACTAAGAAAATAGGACAGGTAGAAGGATATGTGCTAGGCATGTTGACCACTTTTTCAAGACTCTTGAATTTGCTTCTTGATTTTTTCATTCTCCAAATCTAGCGTTCTATACTTGCCAATATTTGGGCTACAATTGAATCTCACATTGGATTCATCTTTTAGGAGGAAACCCTTTAGGTTATTGAAAAATATTCCCATAAGTGTTAACAAATTCAACCAATTCATGCTTGAGTTTATAATCACATTCTGTGAAAGCTTCAGATTCAGTAGTATCTTTATATTTAATCATCAACAACACACAATTATTACTAGCATTTTTAATCCTTTTCATCTAACCAACACTTAAAAGAGATAAGTTCATCTTCTTACGATGTGATATAACATTATACTCAAATACATATTTAAAAGATGATAATTTTTCTCATGACAATAGAATATATATTTTCATTCATACAAGTATGGAATCCATAAAACAATTCCACATATGTCAAGTGGTACAACATCAAGCTCTACCTAGTCTATAAAATTTGCCGTGATGGAGAATTTTAGTTTACATTTTCTTGTCACTTTCAATTTTGCATTTTCACATACCCAAACCAAAGGGTAAGATTTAGTATGAGGTGTAGTTTCTAGATTTAATTTCTTGATAATTGCTTCAGAGATAATATTGAATTGGTATCCACTATCAAATAATGTATCATATTTTGTATGTTTTGGAATGACCCTAATATGAAAAATCTCACTTCCTTTTTTATCCTTTTGAGACTTAATAAGCTTACTAGAAGAACTAGTACTTGCATTAGAAGCTTTACCTTTTATTACCATGGTTGTTATTTTGGTTTCACCACCTGAATTAGATCCTAGATATTGTTGAGTTGTAACAACAGGGTTTTGTTTCCCCTTGTTATTGAACTTCTTTGGTCTCATTTCTGGATGTAACTTCAAACAATGGTCTTCATCATGGCCTTCTTTTGAACAATGTTTACAAGTAAGTTTCTCTCCCTCTTTCTTGATTGTAGCATTATTATTTCCTTTACCTTTAAACTTCCCCTTTCCTTTGTCTCCAAATTTTGGAAGGTTACTTGCTATTATCTTGAGGAACATTCTTGGATATTGATTCTAAATGAGTTTTCTCAACACATACTTCATCTAGATTGGTGGGATTAAACATAAGTATAGTATGTCTCAAATAACTATGTAATCAACCTATGTATTTAATGAGAGTGTCTTGTGAAGACAAATCAACACCCAAGACTAAAACTCTTCTTCTAAATTCCTGTGTGTAATTTTGGACACTAACCTTTAGCTTGTCGAAAAATTTTCCAATCCATAATTTTTTTGTGCATATGAATTTACTTCTTAATGCAGCTATAAAATCATTCCATGAAGAGATAATTTTACCACTTTTCTTCAAATATTCTTGAGTTCTGGCCTCCCATCAGATGAGGGCTACATTTTCCAAATGAAGACAAGAAAGCTCTATATTTGTAACATTATCATCAATCTTTTTAATCTCGCAGTAGACTTCAATTTGAGGAACCCAATTATCCAACTTTTCAATATTTATTTCCCCATTGTACATAGGTAATTCAAACATGACATCAAGCTTAATCAAAGGATACTTAATATGTCATTTTGGAGATGGAGGAGGAGTGGGTATTTGAGATGAAGGAGGTGAAGAAGGAGGCGAGGATGGAGGTGTAGATGGAGGTGAAGGAGGAGGTGTAGGTGGAGGCTTTCTCCCATCACCACCATTACCTTTAGAATGATTTGAAGTTTCTCCTTAAAACCTTGTTTTCCTCTCATTGTACCACACTTTTACCATCTCATACATCATAGAAAGCCTTTCTAAAAGCTCTCTGATCCTCATAGATCAACTCTTGTCCTTCTTCATGTGCCATGACTCTTGGAGTTTGTGGCGTTTGTGACCTATTTGAAACAATTTGATGGTTTGGTTCTTCCAAACTCCTTCTCTTATTAACTTTGACCTTGTAATCATTCATGAAATCACTTGCAAAAAAATGTCAAACCTTCAAAACAACCTGGGATATGATACCAAACTTCTCTGAAAAATTAAAACTTGAAGATTTTTTGGAAAATTTTGCAAGCTAGTTCATGTCTTATGGGCAATGGATCGAAATTGAAAAAGAAAAAGAAATTATTAAACTTAGTTAAGTTTTACATATTTAAACATATAGAAATAGAAAATATGCAGCATCATAAAACAAAATTTTTATGGAGTTCACCCCTCCTGGGCTACATCTTCGGGTCCAACTTCCAATATTGGCCCCTAAAATTATATGTTCAAAATGTCAATTACATCAACAAAAAATGCTCAAATCACAAAAATAATGTTGAAATTGTGTCCATAACATCCAAGAATCCCTGTGTAGGCTCTTCTTCGCCTCAGAAAGGATGAAAACTAGCCAAGTTAGGCCTCCTTGTTCAGTTCCTTGCTATTTTTCCTACAAAATGATCCCTCTGTCAAAAAAAGAATGAATTCTACCTTTGGAAGTTCAACAAGGCAAAAAAATCACACAGGTGAAACTACATTTCTGCTGTAAATGGTATAAAATTTTGAACACTTAGTTTGACATCACACCCCTTAATATCTACTCTCAGATCAGTCATAGGGTGTCAATGTGACCGAGGAGCACAGGCTAGAGGCCACACACCCCGTCGGCCCCGAAACTTAGTCATGTGCATTGTCATATGGTCGTGGCTAGGGCATGGACAAGGTGCCACATGACTTGCCCCTTCGAATACTTTGTCATCGGTTTCATTGAAATATTGGACTAAGGGGTTGGGGATAACTCCCCGCCCCCTTCGCTTCACACTTGGGTCACATGTTATACCATATAACTGGAGCTGGGTCAATCAGACAAGCATGCTAGCCCGCCCCCCAAACAGTCGAGCAAATATTCAATAAATAGAAAATTTTCATAAGCTATAGCGAGTAGTAATGTGGTGGAATGGTAAGTCGAATGGTTATGTGAATGGGGTCAAACCCCGTTGAGGTCATCATCCATTAAAAAAAAAATTCATGAAATTTGAGGGCCATGTGGTGCCCTCCCATTGGGCCAGGTGGCACCTCCTCATTGGTTAAACCAAAACTCACCAACCAATAAAAACTGGAAACTTGACCATATACGATCATGTCACGTGTCAGTAATGGATTAGTCTGTCTAATCATATCACTTTTACATCACCTGCTGGCATCAACTCCCCGTCACTGTACGACCTGATGAGTTAGCTACCTAGTCAACCGAACCAAAAACTTCAGAACGCGATAAATTTCTCATATGGTGTCGAATTGAGGTGATTCAAGCATTGTTGGAATCAGAATGACGAGGTATACGATTTGGTACTAGATTCGGGAGAATTTGAGTGCTTTATTTTTTGAATATATTTTTTATTTCCTATATTTAATATTTAACATGAAAGAATTTAATGTAATGTCATCCCTAATAAAATAAAATTACGTATAAATAAGATAAAAAAAACCAATTGAACACATCACAAAAATCCCATCAATCTAAAATTTTCAATTTTGGGTTAAAATGGGAGTGTCGAAAAAACAAAATTAATTGGGTGTAAGGATTTGGAGCGAAATTCTGAAAAAGGTGCAATTCTGAAAATGGTGCAATTTTAAATTTTCAAAACTAAGGTAATCTAATCAACTTCAACTGTTATTTATGTTTTAGAAAATCTTTCGATTAACTACAAGTTTTTGTATTTATCCTTAATGTATTAGATTCATATGTAATTAGATTTATTAAATAAAATTTTGGCATTATAAAAACCTAGAGGTATAAGATGTTATTAACTATTGTTATTGGCTCCCTTTTTTTGATATGAAAACCATTGGCACAATTGAATCAATCAAAGAAACAAAATTTTAAGAGTTATTAACCTATTGTAATTAACTCCAGTTTTCTCACACAAAAAACTTGGTTGAAAATATTTCATTTCACACTATTTGAGTAATGATATGACATTCATAGTAATTCTTACAATTCTACTTACAATGGAATGAAGAAATCTACACTTCCACCATTACACAAAAATACTAAGCTTTTCAAGGCATAGTGTATAGAATTGTCCATTAATATAACTCTGTGAATCATCTTCTTGGATCACACTTCTCACAGTTACCACTTCTTCCTCATATTCACCATATAGTTCAACAGATTTGCAGATCATCAAGTCTCAAACATATTTGGAAAATAGGAAAATAAAACTAATATTAATCGACGAAATAAATCTCCTTTTTAAATGCAAATAATTGAAATTGACATCATAACTTTGACCATCAATATTATATATGGGGCAAGAAATTCAACGTTTAGGTAAATTAAATAAAACTGTAAAATTATATATATATATATATATATATATATATATATATATATATATATATATATATATATATATATATATATATATATATATTCCTTTTTATAAAATATCTTTATATTTTATATGATGAATGTAACATGTGCTCATTGATAAATTATGTTAATTTTATTAAAAACACCAATTCCAAAATTATTAAAATATTTTGAACAGGTTTGAAATAATAATTGCCTCCAGAGGCCCTCTACAACTTAGCATGGGAAATAAGTTAGCCTAGTATGGGAATGATGTAAGATGTTGTGTTACATTTAAAAACAGTAAAACCAACCTAAACCTATTTTTTGAGTGAAAAACTTGAGGAAAGGTTTGCACCTTGAGATATTTGATTCCTCTCGGTGCTTGATTGATCCGGAGTTAAGGTAGAACTAGGTTGGTTTGAGTCGTGTGCTGCCAAGGAAAATCTATCAAATGTAAGATTAATTTTATCAATAATATGTAAATAAATATAATATTAATATAATCATTTTAAATATGCTAAATATGTATGAGATTAATATGGTCATTTCAATTTTAAATTTTCTTAGTTAGTTCAGTTTATTGAGATGATAAATATTGTTAATAACTTTAATCATGAAAACTGATGACATAAAAATTTTGAATGCAAAGTGACAATGTAATAGTGTTGAATGATAGAAAATGTGAATAATAAGAATGTATTCAATTACAAATAGTCTTCATTGTGATCAATCTTAAACTATTTTCTTCTATTATTCTTATTATCACCCTTGTTAGTTTTTCCATCTTCTCATTTCGATTATATGAAAAGGACACTGGAAATAAAAATGCATTTAAATATTTAGCTCAAGTTGTTATAGTAAACATCATACATTGTCTCTCTTTCCCTCCAATATTAATAGGTTGAATTACTATAACACAAAAATCAATGTAGATTTCCAATAAAAAAAATTTATTACACTGAAATCAATGTGCATGTTTAATCTAGTCACTTTAAAATTAATGTATCATCATACATCCAATTACCTCAAATCAGAAATCAACATCTACACTGATATCAATGCCTCTAATGCAAGAAATTAAATAATATTAGAATACAACTTTTACACTGAAATCAATGCATCTAATGCAAGCAATCAATAGGATTAGAAATCAACATATACACTCAAATCATGGCATCTAGTGAAAGTAAGCAAATAGGTCTAGAAACCAACATCTACAATGAAATCAATGCATTTAGTGCAAGCAATAAAATAGAAACATCATCTACACTGAAATCAATACATTTAGTGCAACCAATCAAATAGGATTAGAAATATTCTACATTGAAATTAATGCATATAGTGCAAGCAATCAAATATAATTAGAAATCAACATCTACATGGAAATCAATGCATCTTGTGAAAGAAATAAAAGAGGGTTAGAAATCACCATCTACACTAAAATCAATGCATTTAGTGCAAGAAATCAAATAGGATTAGAAACCAACATCTACACTGAAATGAATGCATTTAGTGCAAGCAATCAAATAGGATTATATCACTATCTACAGTGAAATGAATGCATTTAGTGAAAGAAATAAAATAGGATTAGAAATCATCTACATTGAAATGAATGCATTTAGTTCAAGAAATCAAATAGGTTTTAAAATCACCATCTACATTTAAATCAATGCATTTAGTGCAAGCAATCAAATAGGATCAGAAATCAACTACATTGAAATCAATGCATCTAGTGCAAGAAATATAATATCATTAGAAATCAACATCTACACTAAAATCAATGCATATAGTGCAAGTAATCAATTAGGATTAGAAATTGCATATCTACACTGAAATCAATGCATCTAGTGTAAAAAATATTGTTCCCTCCTAGCACATTTGCCCCAAATTCTGACGGCCAAAATTTCGCTCTTGCGACACATAGGCGGCCCAAGAGGGACATTTTTCGGTGCACCAAAAAGTGGTTTATCCTCACGTTGGACTTCCAACACTTTACTTAAACGTCAGTATTGCGACGGTATTTCCGACATTTTTATGGAGTTGTCGCACTTCCGACATTTAAAATTCTTCGTCACTCTTCTGACCGTTCACTATCCGTCGCAACTCCAACGTTTCTAAACATCGCTATTTTGATGCCAACAAACACTATTACTGACATTTTTATGGTCGCTCTTCCAACGAACAAAAAAATATTTTATTAAAAAAAAATGTCGTAATACCGACAGAAGAATTTTTTTTATCATCGCTCTTCCGATGAACAAAAAAATATTATTTTTTAAAAATAATGTTGTAATATCAACGAAAGAAATTTTTTTATTTTCACTCTTCTGATGAAAAAAAAATGAAAAAATAACGTCGTAATACCGACAGAAGAAAAGTTTATCATCGCTCTTTCGATGAAAAAAACTATTTTTAAAAAAAAATAACGTCGTAATACTAAAGAAAGAAAAGTTTATCGTCGCTCTTCCGATGAAAAAAAAAATATTTTTTTAAAAAACTAACGTCGCTCTTCCGATGAACAAAAAAAAAATTAATTTTTTTTTAAGAAAAAATTATTTCCAAAAACTAGATGCATATTGAATTCTACTATCAAAACATCAACAGATTAGCAATGTCTTTCACGGTGCAATCTTGAAAATCTCCCACGTTTTCACCCCTGTTATTAGCATCAATTCCAAAATCAGTTGGTGCCTTCCACCAATGAAAATCATATGGTTCCAATCCTAGGCATACGTCTAAATTATCTTCTAACTCTGTACTAGAAATTGTACTGTCTCCTCCACTTACAGTACTCTTTCTTTCTTCACCCTACCCAATAAATTTCATATTCATCCATTCATTTTCTTCTTCCAGAACATATGATCCTGCAAGGAATTCATTATTCAATTCTAAATGTAACACCATGTTTTTATGGCTAAGAAAATTAGTGCTACTCTCTGCAATTTCTTATTCATGTCCTTTTCCTCTAGCAACTGATATTCTATTGGAAGATTTTTCTACAAAGGATTCTGAAAATAACACACTAGTGTCCAGATCTCTTTCCTTGGATACCTCAAATTTCTCAATCAACTCAATATTATATAATGGTGGAATAGTATTGAGGCACTTGTTAATTCCTTGATTTCCCACCATCACATATTCTTGAAAATATTGCAGAAATGTCACAGGAATGACATCAACTCCTGAGTGACAAGTTGTGCCATATATCTGGGATGATCCATCATCATGTGGCCACCACATTCCCATGCTTCCATTGCAGCTTCCTACATTAGAAATACTGCATGGATTCTCCCAACAACGATGGCATATATATCTTCCTGAATACCCACAAAAATATCTACCATGTGACTGACAACCTTAAGGTAGGTTTTCTCCCACAACATGCTTGCCTCTAACCTCTCTAAAATGTCTTGCAAGCTCCTGCCATAACTATCCTATGCATGAAACAACTATTTGAAGGAGTCCCTACATGCAATCTATTAAATGTGTAACTGTTGCATGAATTCATGCAAGAAGGAGAAGCAACAGCCTCATTGCCTGGGCATGGCCTAATAAGCAATATTCTGGCTTTTGAAGTCGAGCGTAAAGAAGTGTTGTATAATTTTCCACCTAGAGTGAAGTATTTATCACACCTCCTACAGATATATCTTGGCTGCAACCTTTATGCACAAAAAAATATTTAAAAAAAAATATTTCTCGATATACATTTAGGATATACATTTAACTACCATACTAAGATCCCATGTTCTAACTTGCATTCCACATACTACTCAAGAGATATCATGAAATACCAGTTCACATTCATGGTCTATCTGTAATTAGTGCAACAATAAAAGATACATGGAAAAAGTGAAAACTGAATTTAGCCGCCATTTTTTGAGGGAATTCTTAAGTGCTAAAGAAAGTAGATCGCAAGAACAAAGAAAATAAGGGAAAAAAAAGCCTGCATCGATTGGTAAAGAGGGGATGTTGATAAAATGAGGAACATTAAGCTTCATGAATACATAAGGAAGAAGCCCATCTTGATCATCAGAGATTATAGATTGTTATCAAAGAGACTAGAAAAGATAGCAGAGATGAAAGAAAAGGATATATTGAGTAATGAATTACAAGGATAACCTGTATTCTTGACGCTTACTAAACTATGAAAATAATTATTTTGAAGCCAATAGGGTTAGTAAGATCAAGCACTACTTCCAAATTAACCCAGTAATTTCATACAATAATATTGTAGAAACTGCTTCCCTACGATAAAATGGAAATGCTAGCTATCTATGAAAATTAAAAGAAGTCTTTAGGAACCTTTACAATAATTAATATTTCAATAAATAAAAAAATCTTGGAAAACCTTTCAGCTCAGCACTAGTTTGCGACGACTTTGATTTCTTTAAACTCAATATACACAATATTTTATGTGAGGAATACAAACATTTATGGAAAACAAACCTAGAGGATTAACATTAGCAATTCTCTTTTGTACCTAAAATCAATCTTCCGACGACTAGATATATCCAATTATAAATATGAACGAGATAGAAGTCCTTGAATTTTCTTTTTCTTTTTATGATGTGGATTACAGTGCGTGCTAGCCATAACTATTAAAGTACTTTTTTTGGACAATTGTGGATTTTACAGAAAAGAAAATATATACAAGCAAACATAGGTAAACATCGATGTAGCTTATCATACCGAAGAGCAGCACAATGAGGGATAGTGAGAATACAATTTATAAAGGTCTAGGTCTACTCAATGATTTGTTCATATAGCCAAAACCAAATCAACAATGAGAAATTTATCTTGCTTCCGAAGAAATTGGGAAGATAATACACTAATAGACTCTCTATCATAAAATGGCCACCTCGCAATAAAAATTGGCCCTTTTTCAGTCTGTAATCTCATGCACAAATTTCAGAAACAAAAGCAACCTATGCACAAGAATCAACAACTTAAATGTAATCTATTACTACTTTCATCTATGTCTACCAAATTAGGATTTTACTCCATGTAAATTGCCAGCTGCCTACTAATATACACCTCGCTGAATAAAAGAAAATAGAGCAGAAAACTCTAGACACCAATTGATACATTAGTGAGTCAAATATCTCTCTATGGGCTATTGAAAAGCCCATTGTTATTTTCTAGAAGCACAAAACTTACCTTGCCGCAAAAACCACCCTCATGGACCGTTGAGGCAAAAGCTGCAACAAAGACATGGAGTTGAATATTACCTAGCTAAACATATAGACAGTTGATTAAAAACACATGGGAAGGGATAACTTCAATCCCATGCACTATTCTCACGTCCATATCCAGCACCACCATATCCTGCTGAAGCACCATAAGAATTTCCCGTGCTACCATATGCCCCTCCAGGACAATCCCCACCACCCCTATTAACATCTCTACGATAATCACGAGCATTGAATCTTCCTCCACTAGATTGACGACTACGACCTCCACCACCATATGAAAACCTTGTAGCATAATTTGATAGCCATGATGGAACCTCTTGGTTTGCTTCTTGCATGAGTTCAGTCAACGGCCTTGCTAGAGAAAGGTTACTTTCATTAAAGAAGGTAGTTTCCAACCCTGATTTACCAGCATTACCTGTACGCCTTATGCGGTGGACATAGTCATCAATATCATTTGGAAAATAAAAATTAATTACATGCACCACATGTGGAATATCAAGTCCATGTGCAGCTACATTTTTCGCAACTAAAATAGGTGCAGCCCCACTCTTGAAATATCTGAGAGCTTGTTCGCGCTCCTGCAGCATTTGTGAAAATCAACACCTTTAGTATGTCAGGCACATCATTAAATCCAAGCAACAGTAATTTAACAACTGACCATTTTCCAGCTACTTTGACAGATAAATGCATTCAAGGAAAAAATACAAGATCATGAAAGAAAAGCACCATTTTTAGTCTACTAGATCTATGTTCAAGGACCTCACATAAAATATGATGACAAATATTTCAAAGCATGATAACAGAAACCTGGAAATACTTCATAAAAATTTCACACTACCTATTAAAATTTAAAGAATGCAATATTTAGTTGAAAGCGACCACCAATTGGACTAACTACAGAGGGGATATCAGGCCAAAAAATCTAGTCCCTAATCAAAAATATACTCTAAGCCACAGAAGTTGGAATGAGCTCACTAGCATCAAGCATTTCACATGCAGCCTAGAACCTCATAGAAGTTTGCAGAGAATTGTTTGTGAAATATTTCCATTTCCAACCTTGCTATGTCTCTTCCTCCTGAATGGCACATATCAAAAATAGATGAGGATGGGTACAAGACCCAGGTGATAGGTGATTTTGCTTGAATATTTAGCCCTCAGGCCTAACACCTGAATCGAAGGAAATATGTGTTATATGGTTCAGCCATTGATCTCGAGGTGTGTTTCTAAAAACAACATCAATAAGAAAATTCCATTTTATTATGAATAAGGAAACACAGTCTACCTATTCAACTTTTTCTGGTTTGCAATCACAAGAATCTAGCCGGGAAATCTTTGCTAGATTTGAGGCTTCTATTTTCCATGGATATTTTTAATATTAATATACATAGAAAATTAACAAATTAATGAGAAAAGTACACGTCAAGTAAGTTTGTTTCATCCCTGCAATGATATCGGTTTTGTTATTGATTATATTAGTAAGCAAATGCATCAAACAGGTGGCAAGTGTAATCATCGATTAGGTCTAGCACAAGCTGTTATGGGATGGAGTGTTATCCTACCCATCCAGTGTCTATTTCTATTTCTATTTCTGTAAGTGACAAATTGAGCCTATAAAGAGTATTATTGTAATGTCTTTGACCTGGTGTTCTGCTCTGAAATTTCCAGGGTTTACCTTGGGTACCATCTTCAAAATGATGGGAAATGCCCAGGGGATTTCCCTCAAATATGTTAACCAAAGAACAAAACAAAACAAAAAGTGTAACTGTTCATGTCGAATATTTAAAAACAAGCAAAGGATGCCTAGATATTATTTATTGATAGGAGGAAAACAGTTAATGGGACAAGAAAAAGTGCCCAAGATTCAAAACTTCAGAAGAATCACACCAATTCTGGATATAGTTGTGTAATAATTTATAGACACTACAAGTAAAGAAAAAATTTGTAATTAGATTATACATGAAGCCAAATCAACCAGACCATCACCACCTCATGGAGAATAGGAAAATAAAACAAAATTTATAACACAGATGAATTCAAAATAACATGAGAATAACTCCTAAATATAGTGTGAATCATAGAATTTGAAAACATAAATTATGAAATATCATCCTACCTATTGATATTTATCTCCATGAATACTTGTTGCGGGAAACCCATTTGACTATAGCCAATATTCCAATGCATCAACTCCCCTCTTCATCTCCACAAAGACTAAGGTTAAAGATTGTTGCAGTGCTTATATACAGTACTTTAGCTATAATTACACTAGCATGTAACAATTATTACGTGCAGGGAATTTAAATTTAAAGTAAGTATTGCTTTAGACTAAACTTCTCCCACAGAAAATATATCTATATATATATATATATATCAAACTTCAATAATTTTAAAATTCAAGCTCTGACTTTCAGCAAGGCAGATGTAATCTTGTAAGTGAAGCTCTTTATTACTGTAATTGCTACAATTTTCACTACACTCACATTTCCATGAGTACCTTCAGCTTTCTGAGCATGAATAATATCCATTAAATGGCTATGTTTATCAGCATCAGGAACAAACTCTACTCCTTGTACAATCAGATCTGTGCTAGAACCAACCCTTCCAACTATTAGAAATATGTAATTTGAAAGAAAATCCACATCCAACCTCTGCAGGAAAATAGATTGTGATGTTCAAAAATTATCAAATGAATCCAGTAAGATTTTTTATCACATATAAGGATAAATCAAATAGATGATTCAACCATAGGATTGATGAAGGGGGATCTGAAAAAGTGCAAACAGGTTGAGTTGGAATACTAGGGCATACTCTATAATATCTCAATATCTATCACAGAAAATGGTGGATTACCATATGTTGAAATAGTATATACTATATATGCATGAAAAATCAAAACACCGGTTTAATTGATTTGATCAAACCACTGGATAATAATTCTCAACATTACTTGTATCTCCTTCAGAAAAGTAGCACTGAAGAGCATGGTCTTGGAAAATTTTACGAATTTGGGGTTCAAAACCCATGTCAAGCATGCGATTAGCCTCGTCTAAGGCCAAATACTGTATCATAGATAATGACAACCTTCCCCTTTCAAAAATGTCCCAAGTTGATAATGATGTGTGAGTGCCAAGGAAACTCCTAAAGTGACAAAAGAAAACGAAATACAAGTGAAAAATAAAATTCATGGCTAAGAAATGGTACATCCTAGAAGGAGAGAGGCAATACTCAACACTAAAATTAACAAATACATTAGCGATTGAGAGCACATCAAAGGATGCTCATAGACCTAGAAAGCTTAATGTTGCAAGTGCCAACAATAAGCTAGTATGCAGGATCTAGAGGTATGAAACAAACTACCAGTCCATCATCTACATATTCTAATAAAAGACACGAACGTAAGTCATCATATGCCTTCCATGAATTAAAAAACATGAAAGCCTCCTACCATTGATGGCAACATTACGGGTTATTTAGACAAAACTAAGCTCCTTTTTTAGAAAGGTAGTTCAGTTTGCACAACTTCTCTAATGATATAAAATCATTTGATAGATAGTGCATCACTATAGAGGGAGCATCAGAAGCTATTATAGATTTTTAATTCATGACTCTCAGCATGAGTTAATGTTAATGCATTCCATATCTTAAAGTAGGGATCCATGTCTGTAGAAAAATATGAGCATACATTTATGTTTCTTGTGAAATATATGGACTATATCAAAGATGACAAGTTTAAAGTCAGTCACTTTAAGAGTGGTTTGCATGCAGCTATTATAGATTAGTTGTGTGTATTATTTTGTTAGGGCTTTGAGGCAAGGACCATAGTCTCTTAGTCCATAGTTCTGTAGGATTGAAAGTAAAAATTTCAATTATTAAGTGCCCCATCCTATTGATGGAGCTATAGAGGAGGTCAGGTACACCACAAAGTGGTATCAGAGCCTCCAAGTTTAATTCATTGGACCTCTGAGATACTGGTAAATTTTTTGACAAAAAATGTGGAATGAGCATCTAGCACACACTGCTTACCAGTTGGTTTTTAAAACACGTGAACTGAATTGGTGTCTGAACCAGCCAGTTGTGGAGAATCATAAACAATGGCATTGTATTGAAACCCTTTGGTTCTATGTATGGTTCCATGCTCCCTAATTATAAAACTATCTATTTGGAATAACTTACAAGGAGATACTGTTGAATAGTGTAATTGTAAATAGATTGAACAAATGTGCCTATTCGTGTTATGAACTTAAGACTCCATGACCAAAGAATAGAAAGAGGATGATCTATTATGTCACCATTTCCAGTCATGGATAGAAGCTTTGATTGAATCCACTTTGCGGTAAATTAGGATATCTCATTAACATGTATGCCTAGTGCCAAAACCTAGTTGATACACACACCCTACTTGACAAAATGTGTTAAAGGAGAAATGTTACATAGTGGGTTTTGAATGCACATAGAACAGAGCACAGTGCATGTGAGTGTTCTTGTTGTGTTTCTGCTGCTCTTGAAGAGAGTTTAGTAGTGGAATTAATCCTGTCTTATCCTGTACACATAATTGCTTCATATCCTATTAGCTGGTTTTTATCAAAACTTCTCCTTGTGAGTTTTGGATACTTGTAGCTTGATAAAATAATTGCACTAATCAAACAACGCAAATCAATTGACTATCTATAGTAGTGATTTTGGCATATAAAAACACGCTCTCTGAGAACAAACGTAGTGAACATAAACCATTGTAATAAAACTCATCTCTCCACAAGGTAACAAGATAGATGGCTTGTTGATGAAGGGAGTTATGCATATGCTTGGCTATATGCCAAATCCTCAACATAGCAGGCGGCAAAACTAGCACTGCGAGTAAGCCCTTCTATTTTATTGCCAGATTCAAGGACACAAGGCAAGCCTGACAGTCTCTTCTTCAGCTCCATAGTAAAGGCATCCATGAACTAATCAACTCTTTATGAGGGCATGATAGTTGGACTTGAGTTGGGTATTGTAGGGACTAAACTCTATAAATGATATCCGAGTCTATCCATGTAGATCTCAAGGACAGGGTTATTATAAGTCATTTTCAAATTATATGCCTATAAATTGGAGCATATCCAAGGCTAGAATGAAATTAAACTGCATCTGCGACATCGTATATTATTATGATATCATGAATTCCTTCAAGTGTCGGGCACCACTATTTCAAGTATGCTGACCTAGTCTTAAGGGGAACTAATGCCTTACTTCAAATCTGATGTCTTCTTTATAGGTCATTCAACCTATGGAGGCACCTTTAATATATATCTATATCTATATATATATATATATATATATATATATCTAGACGTAAAACAACGTTGAAGATCGCAAACCCATATCTAATGTACAACATTGTTGCGACTGCAATTTCTTCCTGTTGGAAATGTTTTCATTGATGGCAAAGGACAGCAGTAGGACAACAATAGTGGAAAAGGATAGCAGCAAAGACAGACAGGGAACAGAAGTACAGAACTGCATAGGCTGCATAGAAAAATAGAGGAGACCTGCAAGGTACTTGTAGAGGGACCTGCATAGGCTGCATGATGCAAGGAAGAAGGATATGGAGTTGAAGACTTGGCTGAAGGAAGTTTTGAGAACCAGTGTGTGTTAAACCCTGTTTGAATATGGTTGGCTTCCATAAATTTGTGATAGAACTCTGAATACGGCTCGGTGATGATGCGGTGTATAATTTGAATCGAATTTTTGATTGGAGGAATTGATCACTGAAGGGATCGACTCTCAACAAGCAGTAAGTGTCTACCTGGTTTTATATGTAAATATAGGATGAAGTCTACAGTGGATCGAACTCCTGTAGTCTCCATGGAAGGAAGGCTCTATTCCCTTTAGGCTCTGAACCATTACGCTACGAAGAGGTCTGGAGTGTTAATCTAGGCGTGAAGAAAGAATCTGTTCCCTGAGCTATATTTGGCTTATGTAGCTTCAGCGTAACCCCGCATGTAGAAGATTCTTCCTTTGGAATTCATTTGTTACTGATACAAATTATATCGCGTAGATTGAATGAGAAATATCGATTTTGTTAGTCGATATTGAGCTCCAGATGAAAGCCTGATGGAAATGGCACTTTGATTTGGGAGAGAACTGTGTGCCAAAAGAACCAGCCAGAGTAAAGGTGGAATGACGATTCAGTGGCAGAGCGATGAAGGAAATAGAAGAAATGGTGGAGCTATGTATCAAAGGGAGAAGAACCAAAACGAGAAGTTATAAATCAAATAAATGATTTTTTGATAATACGTAGGATGGAACCATGTGCAAACCAGAACCATGAAGGAACAGTGACAGTGGGTTTGGAACACCCGATGGTTTTTATCGGACTGCCTTTGTACAATAAGCGGTATTTCCAAATCGAAATCAATCAACGCCATCGGCTGACACGTGGAAAAAAGTGGTTTTCGAAAACCATTCATATCAAGGGTTAAATCCTAGGAGGAAAAACAATGTGATATGCGTTATATCTGTTGGATCAAGGCAGTCGGTGCAACGAATTCTCTGTCGTCAGATGATGCAGGTGATTTGAGGACCGGGCCAGCTCATCGTGTGAGGTTGGAGTGATAATCTTCGGACTGCATGATCGTGCGACTACTGTCGGATTGCCGAAGCGGATGCGATAAACCCGCAGTCGTTAGATGAGAAGGGTCATTTAAATGTCGGGCCCAATTGATCGCGTAACTATTGAATATTGACCCTCGTGCAAGTTAACCGCATGATTTCCATAGGATCATAGGTTGAAAGAGCGATGAAATATCCACCTTTGGATCATGAATAAAGTTGCAAAGTAACAAACAAGGTATGGGCTAGCGTTTGATTGTTGTCTATTAAATAATCGGAATATAAATGTGTGGGCCTGACTATATGGGTGCGTGGTGTTATTTCCTAAATATACCTCAGGCTGAAGGAAGGCAGAGTCTAGGGTAACATCAAACCATGCTTAATCTGGTAGCTAGCCCTACCAGATCAGGAGAGGGCTCTCTCCGGTCAATCTCAGAAAAAATAATCAATGAGGCTTGAGATGACTTGAAATAAAAGTTAATTTTAGGCTAGGTATATATGTAAAAGGGTTTTATTTGATTTTGGGGATATTGTTGGAATCAAAGGGAAAGGCAGATTTTGGGTCCGGGAAATGATTAGTCTTGCAGAGAACTGAATGGGGCAAGGAAGGCAATTGTTTTGATGCTTAGAATTGAATGAAATGGATAGCTTAGACCGGTGAGGAGTTGAAGAGGGCAAGAGGCTTTCAGGAATCCTCTTCAGATAGTTGAAAACATGAAAAATTAAACAAAACTCAAGGTAGAGCACTACAAATCTAATGAATTCCACCTTTATAACTTGTTTGTTTAACTTAAGAAGATATGAGAAGGAAGATGATACACATGAAACATCAGTAAACTTACAATCACAGAGAGAAACACACCATCAAAGCATAGAGCACATGGATCCTAAAGAGTGTTGCAAACCTTGGTCTATTCCTTTGCCAAAATGCAGAGATGAAATGTACAATGAAGCTCAAAGCAATCCCAAGTGTCCAACCCTGAAAATGACTGAGAAAATACAAGATATAGAAAAGCCTAACTCATTCCCATGCCTCTAGGGGTTGAGCTCAATATTTTAGGAGTTTTTTCAACAATATCTAAACTAAGAACTGGAAAATAAGCAGTGGAACAACTTGCCTCTATAAGATAGGAAACTGATTCATTCAGTTACAATTCACTTTTTGGTGAATGAATCTACTTACATGAGTAAAAATGTGCCAAAATTACATCAAAGCCATGAAATTACATCAATTTACATCAAGAGTTTCACATTTGGAGATGAAAAAGTCAAAGTGGCCAAAACTAGGTGAACAACTGAGTTACTGAGTGAAAACTAGGCCAAAATTCCCAATGTGCCGCGCCTGAAATCTCTATGCATCGTGCCACTTTGGAGCTGATTTTGAGGGCCTTCCCAGAGTCCAAATTGAGTGTAGGATAGCTCGTTGGAAAGCTCTGCATGTATAATTTCCAACCCAAGTTTAATTTCTTAATTTGGCTTCCATTTTCCCCTCCAAAAATCAAATCTCCCAACACTACTTCCCGTGTGTCCAAAAAGTGGTAGAAAGGCCATTTTTAAGGTGTTTTTGACCCTTCAGGCAACCAAAAGTTGTCAAAATCCTTAGATAATGGGTAAGCATGCATAAATTTTGATGAAAAATCTAGAAATACAAAGTTTTCCTCAAGAGGAGCTGCCAATTATAAGCGCACACCAAGTGGCGCGACGCGTCGGGCAGGAAAATCTATGTTAAGGCCAAAAAAATCAAAATTGACAAAATGTGTCCCAAATTTCTTGAAATTTGAGCTAAGTTTCCTCCATCATGCACTATTCTGGGCCAAGGAAGCTTCGGCCAAAATTTGAAGTCTATCTTTCCTTTTGCGACGCTTTAATGCCCTCTTTAACTTTGCCTTCAGGATCTTGATTCGTGCCTTGCAAACATGATTTCTCGCCCAATAATGATTCTTCATGTTCCTCAACATGTTCTTTTCTTTGTTAGCCTTCTCCAACATCTTTTGGTCTCCTTGGTGCATGCAATTCGGTTGTAGATTCACTGTCTCGGTGATAAGAGGAATATGTCTCCATGTTTGCCAAAGTCTATGTTACCTTAGATGAATATGAGGAGTTTGGTGTCTTTGGTTTTTTTATTGCCAAATGTGTGATAATGTGTGAGGGACTATGGAGGGATAGGATAGGGAAGATGATGGGATATTACCAAGTGAAATTTTCCAATTGAAAAGTTTAGGGACAGTCACTAGGTTTTTTGGGATGGCCTTGGGGGTTTGGAAAATTTGTAATTAGGATGGGACAATGGAAATTTGGGATAGGGAATGAGTGAACTTAGGGATATGAGGGATAGGGAAATGTGCTGATGGGACTAGAAAAAAAGTGAGGAAACAAAAGGATGTGGGAGTGATGGCATAAGAACCAAACTCTAAACCCTAAGGAAACAATTCTTGAGCAAGAAAATAGGGTTTGAATTTTCTTCACCTATTGAAACACCATAAGTGCTGATGGAAACTCATACATTGGCAATATGGAGATGTTAACTTAGTTGTGGAATGAATAATTTTCAATTTTGGAGCTTTTGGAGGAATATTTTAATTGATTTCAGGCTTTTTAGCCCAATGCACAGCGCCATCTCAATGCGTCGCGCCAGTTCATTTTTTACATTGCAGAGGGCTGCCCAATGCGTCGCGCTCGCCTGATGCGTCGCGCCTTTTTGCAGGAGACTTTTGGAGGCCTTACAGGTGTCCAAATTGGGCATGGGATAGCTCGTTGGAAATATTATTGAGTCTACTTTCCAACCCAACTTGAATTTTTCATTTTGGAGTTCATTTACCTTGTCAAAAGGAAAATCTCCCAAGATTGCTCAAAATGTGCAAAATGAGGCTGCCTCAAGGCAGAGTGCTTTTGCATTCAACGTTTGAAGGTCTTCCTCAACTCCAAATTGAGCTCATGATAGCTCATTGGAAATATCTTTGTGTATAGTTATCATTTGACTCATCAAGCAAGTCATTTGGCCAACCCAGCTAGGAGAAATATGGACCTTCCCAAGGTCACTTCAGAGGTGCATCAATTCTCCTTAGGCAATTATATTTTTGACATTGCTATAAAACCATGACACCTGTGTAAAATGTGAAGATTTTTTTTCTTCCTTGGCCTATTTTGGACAAAAACCTCTCTCAGTATTCCCAAATTCATCTTTTAGTTCTCAGAAACATCATTGGAGTAAAACCTATCCCGATGTGTGGAACAAGGGATTTTTCAAAATGAAGTGAAATGAAGGGGATAAGGGGCTTCTAAATTCTTGAGAAAATTTTGGGAAGTAGGGAGGGATGTTAGGAAGCAGGGGAAAGTGGAATTTCAGAGATTGAGTGAGGGGAAGAAGTCCAAAAGGGAAAAACACAGGCCTAGCCTAGAAAATTGCCTAGTTGTAGCAAGAAACTAGGGTTTGTGCGAAAATGAGGAATTTGGGGGATCTTAGTGATGGGAAGTGTTTAATAAGGTACATTAAATATAGGGGAAGGTGTATGAATATCAGGATACAGTTTTTGTTGTTGATTTGACCATTTAAGAGAAATGACCTTCAAAACCCTAGGAGAGGGAAATGAACCTTACCTAGGCACAACTGAAGCATGAAAAAGGTGTAAAATGACCCAGTGGAACTTGACATGATGATGAAAACCCTATGAATGATGGTACACTCAGCTTAATGGTGACATGGACTGACATTTGGACAACTTTGAAAGGAGTGAAAACAAACCCTAGACCTAATACCTAGTGACCAAATTTTACTTGAAGACTCACTGAAATGACAAAATTTAACCTTGACACCTTAAAATCACTTTGTAAGAGCATGTTTGATCACTGGAGGAATGCTGCAAAGACTGACACTAACATGTGGAAAGTTTGGGGAAGATTGACTGAAGGAGTAACACATGTCAAAGTATATATATATATATATATATATATATATATATATATATATTGTTATGATAAAGTTGAATCTCACATATGAGTTATATTGTAGATGCGAAAGATAGACCTTGAGCATAGAATATTTCCGGGTTATGAAGTGGAGTATTGATGTCACATATGAATACGTATTTAAAACAGGGTTGACATGCGGGGTCCGAACAGACTTTTATGAGTATCAGATTATATGGTTACCGGGGGTTTCATAACCATGAAAAATTAAGCTTCCACGTAACTAAATTTCTAGTTCAGTAAATAGAATATCAAAACTGCCCAGATCAGAGAATGTAAGCAGGTAGCCCGAGAACATAGATTGGTAATGAACAGACATTGCCCAGATTCATATGTATTTGAGAATAAAACCAGAAAAGCAGTTATATATGTAGCTGGTTCACACAAGTACAGTGAAAAGATGAATAGACTCAGAGGTGAACCAAGGTATACAGAATAGTCACTCAACAACAATAGAAAAGACAAATCAAGTAAAGCCAAAATCCAGAAAAGGAGCTGAGTGAAATTGAAGTGTGTAACTGAAAATGTGAATGTAAATGTTGTAATTAATTTATTTAAATTGTTGTGATGCATTGGCAAGTCTCTCGAAGAGAACAAATATCCCACTGTAATGTTAAATTGGTACCTACAGGTATATTTTTGAATGAGCTGGAAAATAAATGAGAAGGTAGAAGACTAAGGGGTATGGATATTCATTTCAAATTCCCTGAGGAATACATACAATCATAAGAAAATCTCTATAAATAATATCATCTTGATAGCCACAGAGTAAGGATAGAGAATTCATAGTATAGAATATTGAGGCAGAGAAGATAAGGAAGAGAGGAGCAGAAAGAGATGCTACAGAGTTGATATCTAAGGTAAATCAGCAAACATTTATTTAGATAAATTGAGGAAGTTGGAGCTTCCCTATCAATTTGAAGCTTGATAGCTGTCAGTTGTAGCTGACTGAGGTTGGAGCCTCCTTTAGGTTGGTGCCTACAGAAAAACAGTGGTGAGAGGGAGTTTGAGCTTGCCTTTGCATCACAACAATAATAAGATGTGGTTTTCTCCCTTTATCGGTTTCCACTTACATATGTTGTCTCTATATGTGTTGCTTACATGTTGATATGATCCACTCCATCTGTTTATTTGTTTGTTGCTCTCACAATAAGGTTGATGTCACATTAATTTAATACTTGCTGCTACATTGTAAGACTGTTCACATATTAAGCTGTAAATAAGTTTGAAAAGCTTGTGTTAAACTGATTCACCCCCCACCCCCCCCTCTCAGTTTAACCAAAGATTCAACAATTGGTATCATATCGGTTCCTTTATACCACTTTAACAACTAAAAGGAGATCCTAGGTTCCCAGGATGGCTAGTAAAGAAGGATGCTCAACCAATAAAGCCCCTTTTTTCACTGGTGAAAATTATGCCTTCTGGAAAATCAGAATGAGGACATACATAATGTCTCTAGGAATAGAATTTTGGGCTGCTGTGGAATTAGGATATGCCCCAAAGGAAACTGACTCAGAGAAAGAAACCAAACAAGATTTTGTAACTAACGCAAAATCCATGAATTCCATATTAAATGGATTTTGTGAAGCAGAGTTTATCAAAGTAATGCACAAAGACACTGCCAAAGAGATGTGGGATACTCTAGAGAACATCCATGAGGGAGAAAAGAAGCTAAAGACTGCCAAACTTCAAGTCTATAGAGCCCAGTTTGAGAACTTAAAAATGAATGATGATGAAGACATTGCTAGCTTCTTTCTAAGGGTTGCAGAAATAGTAATTAACATGAAGGCTCTAGGTGAAACCATAAAAGAAGTTGTAATTGTACAAAATATTCTAAGATCTCTTCCACTTAGTTTTAACCCCAAGGTGTTTTCAATAGAAGAAACAGCTAATTGGGAAACCTTGACCATGAACCAGCTACTAGGAAATCTAACAGCATATGAGATGAGACTCCCACAGAAGAATCCAAGTACAAGGGAGGAAGCCTTTGGAACAAAAAAGAAGAAAGAAGAAAGGAAGACATATGCTCTTGCTCAGATGAAGAAGAGGCTAAATTTTTCAAGAAGATGGATAGAGGCTCAGGTAAATACAAAGGAAAACTTCCTTTCAAATGCTTTAACTTTGGAAGAGTTGGACACTATGCTGCTAAGTGTCCCCACAAGAAAGTAAAGAATTAGGGAAAAATTCATCAAAGAACTGGCAGAAAGGAAATAAATTTAGTAGAAAATCCTTCTATGCTCAACAAGACAACAGTACATCTGAAGACTCTGATGAAACCTCAAGTGAAGAAGGAACCTCTGAATTTTTATTGATGGCCATAGAAGAACTTGAAGGACTCCTGCTAGAAGATGAAGAAGAAGAAGGTGAAGTCGACCTTGAGGGGGAGCTAAGAAGTGCCCTTGAGGAGATTGATAGACTCAAACTGAAGTGCAGAAAACAAAAGGACATTCTCCTCAAGTATGTACAAGAAGAACAGAATTCATAAATCCTCATGCAGCTAAAGATAGAGCTTGAAGAAGCCAAGAAGATAGAAGACATGTTACTTAAGCAAATCAAGGAGAAAACTCAGGAACAAGAGAAGTTGGAAGAAGAAGTAGTATGTCTCAGGAAGAAATTAGAAAATTCTCAAAGGAAAGTGGCTATAAATTCTTCTCAAACAACAAGCTCTAGTAAGTTGAACGAGATTATGGATGCTCAAAGATCTCCTATGATAAAAACTGGAATAGGATATGAAGGAGAGTCAAGTAAAAGCAAAGAAAAAGAAAACAGAGATATTATTTTTGTAAAAGAAAAGAAGGCTGATGAAGCAGCTCAAATAATTCCTACAAAAGAAGAAACTTGTAAGGAGGGAGATAGAACCCAGAAGAAACCTCTAGTAACAAAGAATGAAAGAAACACTCAGACAACAGAAAAAGAATCATATACTTCAGATTATGTCAAATTTGGAAGCCATCAAAGAAGACTCTTCCTTCCTATGAAAAATGCCACCTGCTATGTCTGTCACAAGCCGGGACACACTGCTGCATATTTTCGTGCAAGGAGGAGTAATTCAAACCAGCAAAAGATGCAAACAGTGAAGAGACTATCTCAAGCAAACAAATGGAGAATACAACCTTACATCAGGTATGCAAATAGTTTCTATGGTTATTGTTTTTATTGTAAGGAATTTGGCTATAAAATAATTGAGTGTAGAAAATATGGACAAATATTGATGATCAATACCTCAAGGAGGTTTATGAATCAAAGAAATTTTGCCCATATTCACAATTCTGCAAAAATTATGATCAAATGCTGTGTATGCAAAAAAATTGGACATATGCCTTCGAAATGTCCTCTGAGAGGATGTGATTCATCATCTCACAAAAGATACCAAACAAAAGGATGCTTCCAGTGGATAAAGAAGGTGAATAAATGTGACTTGGCTCTAACTACTCAAGACCTGAAAAGCCAGTGGTATTTGGACAGTGGCTGCTCAAAACACATGACTGGAGACAGAAGTAATTTTATAACTCTTGATGAAAAGAAATTTGGAAATGTTATTTTTGGCAATGATAAATCAGGAAAAATAAAAGGAAAAGGCTCGGTCAGCCTAGAAAATGGCAGAGGAAAGGCCCAAGATGTACTATTTGGAGATGGGCTGAAAGAAAATTTGTTGAGTGTCAGTCAAATGTGTGATAAAGGCTGTGAAGTTCTCTTTAGAGCACAAGATTGTGAAGTCATATCAAGCACCATAGGTAAGACTCTACTCAAAGGAGTTCAGACAGAGAGTAATGTTTATGTTGCGAAAGACGAAGATGAAGCATGTCATCATAGCAAACTTGAGGAGTCATGGTTATGGCATAAAATGTTGGGACATCTCAGCTTTGATCACATCATCAGACTAAGCAAGAAGAAAGTTGTCAGAGGCATGCCAGAAATAAAAAGGCCTTCTAATACTATATGCAAATCTTGTCAATTGGGTAAACAGACCCGCACATCATTTAAGGCCAAAGATGAGTTATCAACAAGAAGACTACTCCAGCTTGTGCACATGGACCTGTGTAGACCTGCAAGAACTAAAACTCCAAGTGGAGAATCGCACTTCATGCTGATAATTGATGACTTCTCCAGAATGACATAGGTTGCATTCCTCAAGAATAAATCGGAAGCTCTGGAAAAATTTAAGATATTCAAAGAATTAGCAAAAAATCAAACAGGATGCAAACTAAAATGCATCAGATCAGATAGAGGGGGTGAATTCACATATTATGAATTTGTTGACCTATGCAATGAACATGGGATAAAGCAACAATTTACTATTGTAGGGACACCTCAACAGAATGGAGTAGTAGAGAGACAAAATAGATCTGTACAGCAAATTGCCAGAGCCATGATGCAAGAGAGTAATATTCCTCAAACCTTCTTGGCAGAAGCAGTACACACAGCCGTGCATATCCTTAACAAAGCTCACTTAAGGCCAAGTAGTGACAAGACTCCCTATGAACTATGGCATGGGAAACCAGCTTCAATAAAACATTTTAGAATCTTTGGAAGCAAGTGTTACATAAAGAATAATGATGAAAATCTTGGGAAATTTGATGCAAGAGCAGATGAAGGGATATTTCTAGGATATTGTTCCAAAAGTAAAGGGTACATGTGTTACAACAAGACTCTTAAAAAAATAGTAGAAAGCATTGACGTGAGATTTGATGAAGAACTTCCAAAAAATACAAAAGATACAGACTGGAGCAGTCCATCAGACAACCATGAAGAAGAAGACCAAGATGATGATGAAACAAGAAAGACAACAGAAGATGTTGAACTGAGCTCTAAAGCCCCTTCTAGATACACTAAGAAGAACCATCCTAAAGATCAGATCATAGGAGACAAGAGAAAATGGGTCTAGAAAAAAAAGGCAGCTAACTGAACAAATAGAAGAGGTATACATAGCCATGTTATCACAAATAGAGCCAATGAATTTTGAGGAAGCCAGCAAGGAAAAGTATTGGGTGAATGCTATGAATGAAGAATTGGACCAAATTGAGAAGAAAAATACCTAGGAATTAGTCCCTAGACCCACTGAGAAAAATGTCATAGGCTCAAAATGGGTATTCAAAAATAAACTAAATGAGCAAGGACAGGTAATCAGGAATAAAGCAAGACTTGTTTGCAAAGTATATTCACAAATCGAAGGACTTGATTATGAAGAAACATTTTCCCCTGTAGCCAGAATGGAGGCTATCAGAATGTTTCTAGCCTTTGCATGCTACCAAGACTTCAAGGTATTTCAAATGGATGTGAAATCTGCATTTCTGAATGGAGACCTAGAAGAAGAAATCTACATGGAACAACTAGAAGGCTTCTCATTAACAGACAAAGAAGACTATGTATGCAAACTAAAGAAGGATCTATATGGACTGAAATAGGCTCCTTGTGCTTGGTACTCAAGACTGGATAAGTATTTGCAAAAACAAGGCTTTAAGAGAGGTGGAGTACATAGCAATCTATACATAAAAGCCCATGAAAATGAACTCCTGATTGTTGTAGTATATGTTGATGACATTATGTTTGGAAGCAACAGAGATGAACGAGAAAAAGGGTTTGCTGAGGAGATGAAATCAGAGTTTGAGATGTCCATGATTGGAGAGCTTAGTTTCTACTTATGACTTCAAATTCAGCAAAAGAACACAGGTACATTCATCTCACAAGAAAAATACTTAAAAGAAATGTTGAAAAAGTTCAAAATGGAGGACTGCAAACCTATGTCAAATCCCATGATCATGGGATGAAAATTGTGTGTTGATGATGGATCTGCTGATATAAATCAAAAACTCTACAAATCCATGATAGGAAGTCTGCTCTATCTGATAGCATCAAGACCAGACATCATGCTATCAATAGGGCTAGTGGCTAGATATCAAGCAGCACCTAAACAAAATCACCTTATTGCAGTCAAAAGAATATTCAGATATCTACAAGGAACTGCACAGTATGGGCTTTGGTATCCAAAAGGAAAAAGCTTCACTTTGACAGCATACAAAGATGCAGATTGGGCCAGTTGTGTGGATGACAAGAAAAGCACAAGTGGAGGTGCATTCTATTTAGGAGAAAGTCTAGTGGCATGGCTAAGCAAGAAACAAACATCTATTTCTCTATCTATAGCAGAAGCAGAATACATAGCATCAACAGCATGTTGTACACAAGTCATGTGGATGAAGCAAACCCTCCAAGATATGAAGGTATGCATTGATGAACCCATCTCTATCAAATGTGTTAATACAAGTGCTATAAGTATTTCAAAAAATCCTGTACTTCATTCAAAAACTAAACACATCCCAATCAAGTACCATTTTCTAAGAGAACAAGTAGCACAAAAGGTAGTAAGGTTGGAATATGTGCCCACAAAAGAACAAACAATAGATATATTCACAAAACCTCTTGTTAGAGAGCCATTCGAATATCTGAGAAATAAAGTAGGGGTAGTGTATTTAGATACTACTCTCTAAAAGAAAAAGGAAGCTTCAGTCCAGGGGGAGAGCAGAAATGAAAATATCATTCCAGGGGGAGATTAGCTAGCAAAAAAACCATCAGACAGATCATAGGCAAGAGTTAAAATCACACTGAAAAATGAGCAACCCCTTTCCATTGATGTCAAAGGGGGAGAAGAGCAAGCAGCAGGAGGAAGGGTCCTAAAAGGAAAACAAGGGAAGTGTATTGCCATCAATTCCAAAGGGGGAGACTGTTGGAAATGTTGTCATTGATGGCAAAGGATAGCAGTAGGACAACAATAGTGGCAAAGGACAGCAGCAGAGACAGAGATAGAGATAGACAGGGAACAGAAGTACAGAACTGCATAGGCTGCATAGAACAATAGAGGAGACCTGCAAGGTACCTGTAGAGGGACCTGCATAGGCTGCATGATGCAAGGAAGAAGGTTGTGGAGTTGAAGACTTGGCTGAAGGAATTTTTGAGAACCAGTGCGTGTTAAACCCTGTGCGAATATGGTTGGCTTCCATAAATTTGTGATAGAACTCTGAATAGGGCTCGGTGATGATGCGGTGTGTAATTTGAATCGAATTGCTGATTGGAGGAATCAATCACTGAAGGGATCGACTCTCAACAAGAAATAAGTGTCTACCTAGTTTTATATGTAAATATAGGATGAAGTCTACAGTGGATCGAACTCCTATAGTCTCCATGGAAGGAAGGCTCGATTCCCTTTAGGCTCTGAACCATTACGCTACGAAGAGGTCTAGAGTGTTAATCTCGGTGTGAAGAAGGAATCTGTTCCCTGAGCTATATTTGGCTTATGTAGCTTCAGCATAACCCTACATGTAGAAGAGTCTACCTTTGGAATTCATTTGTTACTGATACAAATTATATCGCGTAGAGTGAATGAGAAATATCAATTTTGTTAGTCGATATTGAGCTCCAGATGAAAGCCTGATGGAAATGGCACTTTGATTTGGGAGAGAACTGTGTGCCAAAAGAACAAGCTAGAGTAAAGGCGGAATGACGATTCAGTGGAAGAGCGATGAAGGAAACAGAAGAAATGGTGGAGCTATGTATCAAAGGGAGAAGAAGCAAAATGAGAAGTTATAAATCAAATAAATGATTTTTTGATAATACGCAGGATGGAACCTTGTGCAAATCAGAACCGTGAAGGAACAGTGACAGTGGGTTTGGAACACCCGATGGTTTTTATTGCACTGCCTTTGTACAATAAGCGGTATTTCCAAATCAAAAGCGATCAATGCCATCGGCTGACACGTGGAAAAAAGTGGTTTTCGAAAACCATTTATATTGCACATTAAAGCCTGGGAGGGAAAACAACGCGATATGTGTTATATCCGTCAGATCAAGGTAGTCGGTGTGACGACTTCTCTGCCGTCAGATGATGTAGGTGATTTGAGGACCAGGCCAGCTCATCGTGTGAGGTTGGAGTTATAATCTCCAGATTGCGTGACTGTGCGACTACCGTCGGATTGCCGAAGCGGACACGATAAACCCGCAGTTGTTAGATGAGAAGGGTCATTTAAGTGCTAGGGCCCAGTCCATCACACAACTATTGAATATTTACCCTCGTGCAAGTTAACCTCACGATTTCCATAGGATTAGAGGTTGAAAAAGCGATGAAATATCCACCTTTGGATCATGAATAAAGTTGCAAAGTGACAAACAAGGTATGGGCCAACGCGTTTGATTGTTATCTATTAAATAATCAGAATATAATGTGTGGGCCTGACTATATGGGTGCGTGGAAAGTTTGGGGAAGATTGATTGAAGGAGTAACACATGTCAAAGTATATATATATATATATATATACTTTGACATGTGTTACTCCTTCAATCAATCTTCCCCAAACTTTCCAGGCACCCATATAGTCGGGCCCACACATTATATATATATATATATATATATATTGTTATGATAAAGTCGAACCTCACATATGAGTTATATTGTAGATGCGAAAGATAGACCTCGAGCATAGAATATTTCTGGGTTATGAAGTAGAGTATTGAAGTCACATATGAATGCATATTTAAAACAGGGTTGACATGCGGGGCCAGAACAGAATTTTATGAGTATCGGATTATATGGTTACCGGGGGTTTCATAACCATGAAAAATGAAGCTTCCACGTAACTAAATTTCTAGTTCAGTAAACAGAATATCAAAACTGCCTAGATCAGAGAATGTAAGCAGGTAGCCCGAGAACATAGATTGGTAATGAACAGACATCGCCCAAATTCATATGTATTTGAGAATAAAACCAGAAAAGCAGTTATATATGTAGCTGGTGCACACAAGTACAGTGAACAGATGAATAGACTCAGAGGTGAACCAAGGTATACAGAACAGTCACTCAACAGTAGTAGAAAAGACAAATCAAGTAAAGCCAAAATCCAGAAAAGGAGCTAAGTGAAATTGAAGTGTGTAACTGAAAATTTGAATGTAAATGTTGTAATTAATTTATTTACATTGTTGTGATGTATTGGCAAGTCTCTAGAAGAGAACAAATATCCCACTGTAATGTTAAATTGGTACCTACAGGTATATTTTTGAATGAGTTGGAAAAGAAATGAGAAGGTAGAAGAATAAGGGGTATGGCTATTCATTTCAAATTCAATGAGGAATAAAGAAAGTCATAAGAAAATATCTATAAATAATATCATCTTGATATGCATAGAGTAAGGATAGAGAATGCAGAGTATAGAATATTGAGGCAGAGAAGATAAGGAAGAGAGGAGTAGAAAGAGATGCTACAGAACAGAGCTGATATCTGAGGTAAATCAGCAAACATTTATTTAGATAAATTGACCTCGCCCGGGCTTCCTATCGAGTTTGAGCGGTAGCTCTCGATTGGTGAGCGGGGTTGGGCCATAAGCAGGTTGGTGCAGGTAAGGTGGTGAGGAGGGAGTTGGAGCTTTGTTTTGCATCACAACAATAATAAGATATGGTTTTCTCCTTTATGGGTTTCCACTTACATTTTGTTGTCTCTATATGTGTTACTTACATGTTGATATAATCCACTCAATCTACATTTTGTTGTTTGCTTTGCTTGTTAGCGCTCAAATCTGCCTTAGGCTGAAGAAGGAAAAAATCGAGGCAACATCAAACCAAGCTCAGCCTCGTAGCTAGCCCTACGAGGACAGGAGAGGGCTCTCTCCGGGTCAAACTCAGTGAAAGATGTCCATAGGATCTGAGATGACCTAAATGAAACACTGATATTGATTTTAGGCTAGTAAACAGATAAGAAAGGGGTTTTTGATAAATGATGGGTTTTAAGTGCATGTGGGGCAAAACGGCATGAGCGGACATTGGGCTAAACGCGAGATTGTCTCCCAGGCGAATGGCATAGGTTTAATGTGGGGTGGAGATTATGTAGGTGAAAGACCATTTCGAGGTTGAGCTCGACGATGGTTGAATCCTTATCAGACTGAAGAAAACATAGAAAATGAATACCTCCCAAGGCAGAGTAGTAACTGGATTCTGCCTTTCTCACTTAAAAGCATTCATCAGAAAATGATTATGAAATGACATGTAAAACATTACAAGCTACATATGAAACATAATAAAAGACAAAATGCTAAATCCACACCACAAGAATCTCAGGAGTCAGAGCTGTATTTTTTCATTAAATCCCTGTCAAAAAACTATACAATGAAACTCTGTTCTCTCCTACACACACCTCTCAGAACTCTCCCCCCTTTACAAAAAATTTTACATACAATAAATAAGACTATCTGTGGGAAAACAGATCGACTAAAGCTAAGGGATTGTTTACTCATTAACTAATAAGAGGTGAAAAGCCAACCATCTATTTTGAAAAGGAACAACGCTGAATTTTGTTTGTTGATAACTAATGGAGAGGCGGCAGTTGTAGCTGAAGATCCTTTAGATTTGCAACTGAAGACCAAAATAGACAGTACGCTCTGTTGTGGCAGATGTCTCCATTTAAATTTAAACTTTCTGCCTTTGACTGCCACTTTTTTTTCCTTTATTTTCTAACTTATTAAAAAATTGCTATTTGAATAAAAACTAATCTCGATAAAAATATTTTTTAAACTAAAATGATGACAATTGTGCCTTGTAGTGTTCCAGGTTGTACAGTTGCATTCGATTCTTGTGGAATAAGCCTCCTTTCCACCTCTGAATCAGCCATGCCCTCTGGCAAAGGTAGATCTCTATTCACATTGAGATCATCATCTAAAATCAAATAATTGCTGACATCAGGTGCGGGAAGAAGACTTTTTACATCAGCTTCATAAAATACATCAGCCATCTTTTGCAAAAGACCCTCATCAAAATCCTTGAAAAAACCACCTCGTACATTACAAGCAACGTTCCTTGCAACACACAATACTAGAACAGGGTAACTGGTCTCTGCCTGTGGAGCGTAATATGGTGCAAATGTCGGAACAACATGGACATGAGGTTGATCTTTGTCCTCCCAAACCTTCAATCGATCATCAATTACCATTGCCGTCTTGGATGGCAGAAGCCATCATGAAAGACATTCAACAAGGACTTTTTAAAACCTGGCTTCACACAAGGTACACGGTCAAGGAGCTCTGCGGGATTGATTAAGCGAGCCTCACTATCAAGGAGCCTCCACATCTCTAATGTGTAATCCCTTTCAGACATAGTGCAAATATAAACTTCAAAGCGTTTACGTCCCTTTAAAGTTAGATAGATCCTGAGTTCTTCCCAAGCAGGTCGTAACCTAACAAGGACACTGGTATCTCGAATATTAGGATTAATTCTGGTCAAAATCATATTTCTATCCGGCAATATTATCAGTGGTCGAATAATAGGATGGGTCTTGTCTGACTGGGACCGAACAACTTCAGATTCAGCTTTGATGACCTTCCCATTATCAAAGATTTGATCATTGTCAGCATATTGCTTCAAAATTGCTTTATCTTCCTGGTATCGTTTTAACTCTGCTGTCGTTCCAGAAACACGCTGAGGATCCACTTCAGTTCCAATCTTGCGCTGGAGGGCATCAATACGGCCCTCAAAAGACCGCAATGTATTAGCAACAATAAGTGTCTCATCCAAGTCAAAGACAATTGCTAGGCATCTTAGATTGAGCATTCCCAGACAGGAATTGTACATTCCTAAAGATATATTATAACCCCAAAAACACGGCATTTGATCACGCCCATTTCTTGATAGCATGGCCACTAGATGCAGCTCCTTTCCCGCGATTGGTATGATAGCAGTCTTTGCTTCCTTGAGGCATGTGTTGTACAGTTGCTTTAGAGGTGATTGCTCGGATTGGGGCTATTGTTCGTTAAACTCCACTTTGATAAAGACGGGACTAGACGTAATCGTGTGGAGCACTGCTAGAGGAGGGCATCTTTCACTTGGGGGTGACAAATGAGATATCTTAATCACCTCCTTCACGACATTCAACAAGTTTGAATCATCATACTAAGGGCAGATGTTCACCTCTCCCAAACGGGTGTCTCCATGGTAAATAGTAGAGTTAAAAGTCTCCATAGCCATTTTAACAGAAAACCAAAGTTACCCAATGTCTCTATAAGATCTTTCACAGATCTGGGATGGAACGATTTGGATATACCCCAACGCTTGTGGTGTACAGAAACCACTAGTACAGTTTCATTTCCCACAGCCTACCAATATTTAGCATGAAATTAGACACAAAGACACAAAAATTTCGGCTCTGTCACTGTATGGGTAGCGCCTCTGTCCAATGGGTAGCGCGCACCAAGTGAGTAGTGCCCGTGTAAATTTGCACAGGCTGTAGCATTTAAGTGGGTAGCGCGCACCAAGTGGGTAGCGCGCCACTCGTATGGGTAGCGCCCACCTCAAACGCTGTCAACAACTATGAAATCACGGCTTCGGCCTTCAAGAACTCCATCTCAACTTCTGCATTGCGGATTTTTGGCAAATGATTTTGTTTGCCATGTTTAATACATGAAGAAAATATCTCATGCAATCAGATTTGATTTCAAATGTTTTGATAGCCCACTTTCATAATGTTTCTGTACTCTGACATTTGGTCATTTAATACAATGCTTCTCCTTTGGCTTTTCTGAGTTTTTGCACTGATAACTTTGTTGACTTTTGCAGGGATCCGACATCTGGCTTAGCGAAGGATAACCAAGGCTGCTTCTGAAATATTTCAAGGCAGGAGACTCTAAAATATAGATTTATTACAAACATTAAAATTTGAAAATTTCCTTTTCAAAACAAAGTTTTGCAAAAGAAATATCCTCGAACATGATGAAAATCTTGAAATGAAGCTTATTGGAAATCTCCCTCTGGCCTGCAGGTATTATGAAGCACCTTGAGAACAAACCGGAATGTACATAACGAGAAATGAATTTTGATAATTTGACTCTGACAACAGACTGGCAAGACGGAGTCTAACACTGCTCTCACAATAAGGTTGATGTCACATTAATTTAATACTTGCTGCTACATTGTAAGATTGTTCACATATTAAGCTGTAAATAAGTTTGATGAAAATTTAAAAATCCAAAGCTTGTGTTAAACTGATTCACCCCCCCCCCCCCCTCCCCCTCTCAGTTTAACCAAATATTCAACAATTGGTATCAGAGCGGTTCCTTTGTACCATTTTAACAACTAAAAGGAGATCTTAGGTTCCCAGGATGGCTAGTAAAGAAGTATGCTCAACCAATAAAGCCCCTTTTTTCACTGGTGCAAATTATGCCTTCTGGAAAATCGGAATGAGGACATACATAATGTCTATAGGAATAGAAGTTTGGGCTGCTGTGGAATTAGGATATGCCCCAAAGGCAACTGACTCAGAGAAAGAAACCAAACAAGATTTTATAAGTAACGAAAAAGCCATGAATGCCATCTTAAATGGATTGTGTGAAGCAGAGTTTATCAAAGTAATGCAGAAAGACACTACCAAAGAGATGTGGGATACTCTAGAGAACATCCATGAGGGAGACAAGAAGGTAAAGACTGCAAAAATTCAAGTCTATAGAGCCCAGTTTGAGGACTTAAAAATGAATGATGATGAAGAAATTGCTAGCTTTTTCTAAGGGTTGAAGAAATAGTAAATAACTTGAAGGCTCTAGGTGAAACCATAAAAGAAGTTGTAATTGTACAAAAGATTCTAAGATCTCTTCCACCCAGTTTTAACCCCAAGGTGTCTGCAATAGAAGAAACAGCTAATTGGGAAACCTTGACCATGAACCAGCTACTAGGAAATCTAACAGCATATGAGATGAGACTCCCACAGAAGAAGCCAAGTACGAGGGAGGCAGCCTTTAAAACAGAAAAGAAGAAAGAAGAAAAGGAAAACATATGCTCTTGCTTAGATGAATAAGAGGCTAAATTTGTCAAGAAGCTGGATAGAGGCTCAGGTACATACAAAGGCAAACTTCCTTTCAAATGCTTTAACTATGGAAAAGTTGGACACTATGCTGCTAAGTGTCCCCAGAAAAAAGTAAAGAATTAGGCTTAAGAATTAGGGAAAAATTCATCAAAGAACTGGTAGAAAGGAAATATATTTAGTAGAAAATCCTTCTATGCTCAACAAGACAGCAGTACATCCGAAGACTCTGATGAACCCTTAAGTGAAGAAGGAACCTATGAATTTTTATTGATGGCCATAGAAGAACTTGAAGGACTCCTGCTAGAAGAAGAAGAAGAAGAAGCTGAAGTCAACCTTGAGGGGGAGCTAAGAAGTGCCCTTGAGGATATTGATAGACTCAAACTGAAGTGCAGAAAACAAAAGGACATTCTCCTCAAGTATGTACGAGAAGAACAAAATTCAGAAATCCTCATGCAACTAAAGATAGAGCTTGAAGAAGCCAAGAAGATAGAAGACATGTTACTTAAGAAAATCAAGGAGAAAACTCAGGAACAAGAGAAGTTGGAAGAAGAAGTAGTATGTCTCAGGAAGGAATTATAAAATTCTCAAAGGAAAGTGGCTATAAATTCTTCTCAAAGAACAAGCTCTAGTAAGTTGAATGAGATTCTGGATGCTCAAAGATATCTATGATAAAAACTGGAATAAGATATGAAGGAGAGTCAAGTAAAAGCAAAGAAAAAGAAAACAAAGATATTATTTTTGTAAAAGCAAAGAAGTTTGATGAAGCAGCTCAAATAATTCCTACAAAAGAAGAAACATGTAGGGAGGGAGACAGAACCCAGAAGAAACCTCTAGTAAAAAAGAATGAAAGAAACACTCAGACAATAGAAAAAGAATCATATACTTCAGATTATGTCAAATTTGGAAGCCATCAAAGAAGACTCTTCCCTCCAATGAAAAATGCCACCTGTTATGTCTATCACAAGCCAAGACACATTGCTGCATACTGTCATGCAAGGAGTAATTCAAACCAGCAAAAGATGCAAATAGTGAAGAGACTATCTCAAACAAACAAATGGAGAAGACAACCTAACATCAGGTATGCAAATAGTTTCTATGGTTATTGTTTTTATTGTAAGTAATTTGGCCATAAAATAATTGAGTGTAGAAAATATGGACAAAGATTGATGATCAATACCTCAAGGAGGTTTATAAATCAAAGAAATTTTGCCCATATTCACAATTCTGCAAAAATTATGATCAAATGTTGTGTATGCAACAAAATTGGACATATGCCTTCTAAATATCCTCTGAGAGGATGTGATTCATCATCTCACAAAAGATACCAAACAAAAGGATGCTTCTAGTGGATAAAGAAGGTGAATAAATGTGACTTGGCTCTAACTACTCAAGACCTGAAAAGCCAGTGGTATTTGGACAGTGGCTGCTCAAAACACATGACTGGAGATAGAAGTAATTTTATAACTCTTGATGAAATTAAATTTGGCAATGTTACTTTTGGCAATGATAAATCAGGAAAAATAAAAGGAAAAGGCTTAGTCAACCTAGAAAATGGCAGAGGAAAGGCCCAAGCTGTACTATTTGGAGATGGGATGAAAGCAAATTTGTTGAGTGTCAGTCAAATGTGTGATAAAGGCTGTGAAGTTCTCTTTAGAACACAAGATTGTGAAGTCATATCAAGCACCACAGGTAAGACTTTGCTCAAAGGAGTTCGAACAGAGAGTAATGTTTACGTTGTGAAAGAGGAAGATGAAACATGTCATCTCAGCAAACTTGAGGAGTCATGGTTAAACTTGAGGAGTCAAACAGGATGCAAACTAAAATGCATCAGATCAGATAGAGGAGGTGAATTCACAGATTATGACTTTGCTGACCTATGTAATTAACATGGGATAAAGCAACAATTTACTATTATAGGGACACCTCAGCAGAATGGAGTAGCAGAGAGACAAAACAGATCTGTACAGCAAATTTCCAGAGCCATGATGCAAGAGAGTAATATTCCTCAAACCTTCGTGGCAGAAGCAGTACACACAACCGTGCATATCCTTAACAAAGATCACTTAAGGCCAAGCAGTGACAAGACTCCCTATGAACTATGGCATGGGAAATCAGCTTCAATCAAACATTTTAGAATCTTTGGAAGCAAGTGTTACATAAAGAATAATGATGAAAATCTTGGGAAATTTGATGCAAGAGCAGAAGAAGGGATATTTCTAGGATATGCTTCCAAAAGTAAAAGGTACAGGTGTTACAACAAGACTCTTCGAAAAATAGTAGAAAGAATTGATGTGAGATTTGATGAAGAACTTCCAAACAATACAAAAGATACAGATTGCAGCAGTCCATCAGACAACCATGAAGAAGAAGACCAAGATGATGATGAAACAAGCAAGAAAACAGAAGATGCTGAATTGAGCTCTAAAGCCCCTTCTAGATACACTAAGAAGAACCATCTTGAAGATCAGATCATAGGAGACAAGAGAAAAGTGGTCCAGAAAATAAGGCAACTAACTAAATAGATAGAAGAGGTATACATAGCCATGTTATCACAACTAGAGCCAATGAAGTTTGAAGAAGCCAACAAGGACAAGTATTGGGTGAATGTTATGAATGAAGAATTGGACCAAATTGAGAAGAAAAATAGCTAGGAATTAGTCCCTATACCCACTGAGAAAAATTTCATAGGCTCAAAATGGGTATTCAAAAATAAACTAAATGAGCAAGGACAGGTAATCAGGAATAAAGAAAGACTTGTTTGCAAAGGATATTCACAAATCAAAGGACTTGATTACTAAGAAACATTTTCCCTTATAGCCAGAATGGAAGCTATCAGAATGTTTCTGGCCTTTGCATGCTACCAAGACTTCAAGGTATTTCAAATGGATGTGAAATCTACATTTCTGAATGGAGACCTAGAAGAAGAAGTCTACATGGAACAACCAAAAGGCTTCTCATTAATAGACAAAGAAGACTATGTATGTAGACTAAAGAAGGCTCTATATGGACTGAAACAGGCTCCTCGTGCTTGGTACTCAAGACTAGATAAGTATTTTCAAAAACAAGGCTTTAAGAGAGGTGGAGTAGACATCAATCTATACATAAAAGCCCATGAAAATGAACTCCTGATTGTTGTAGTATATGTTGATGACATTATGTTTGGAAGCAACAGAGATGAACTAGCAAAAGGGTTTGTTGAGGAGATGAAATCAGAGTTTTAGATGTCCATGATTGGAGAGCTTAGTTTCTACTATTAGGACTTCAAATTCAGCAAAATAACACAGGTATATTCATCTCACAGGAAAAATACTTAAAAGAAATGTTGAAAAAGTTCAAAATGGAGGACTGCAAACCTGTGTCAACTCCCATGATCATGGGATGCAAGCTGTGTGTTGATGATGGATCTATTGATATAGATAAAAAACTCTACAAATCCATGATAGGAAGGCTTCTCTATCTGACAGCATCAAGACCAGACATCATGCTAGCAGTAGGGCTAGTGGCTAGATATCAAGCAGCACCTAAACAAAATCACCTTATTGCAGTCAAAAGAATATTCAGATATCTACAAGGAACTGCACAGTATGGGCTTTGGTATCCAAAAGGCAAAAGCTTCACTTTGACAGCATACACAGATGCAGATTGGGCCAGTTGTGTGGATGACAGGAAAAGCACAAGTGGAGGTGCATTCTATCTAGGAGAAAGTCTGGTGGCATGGCTAAGCAAGAAAAAAACATCTATTTCTCTATCTAAAGCAGAAGCAGAATACATAGCATCAGCAGCATGTTGTACACAAGTCATGTGGATGAAGCAAACCCTCCAAGATATGAAGGTATGCATTGATGAACCCATCTCTATCAAATGTGTTAATACAAGTGCTATAAGTATGTCAAAAAATCATGTACTTCATTCAAAAACTAAACACATCCTAATCAAGTACCATTTTCTAAGAGAGAAAGTAGCACAGAAGGTAATAAGGTTGGAATATGTGCCCACAAAAGAACAAACAAGAGATATATTCACAAAACCTCTTGCTAGAGAGCCATTTGAATATCTGAGAAATAAACTAGGGGTAGTGTCTCTAGATACAAATCTCTAAAAGAAAAAGGAAGATTCAGTCCAGAGGGAGAACAGAAACGAAAACATCATTCCAAGGGGAGATCAGCTAGCAACAAAACCATCAGACAGATCATAGGCGAGAGTTAAAAGCTCATTTAAAAATGAGCAACCCCTTTCCATTGATTTCAAAGGGGGAGAAGAGCAAGGAGCAAGAGGAAGGGTCCTAAAAGGCAAACAAGGGAAGTGTATTGCCATCAATGCCAAAGGGGGAGACTGTTGGAAATGTTGTCGCAGCAGGACAGCAACAGTGGCAAAGGACAACATTAGAGACAAAGATAGAGACAGACAGGGAACAGAAGTATAGAACTGCATAGGCTGCATAGAACAATAGAGGAGACCTGCAAGGTACCTATAAAGGGACCTGCATAGGCTGCATGATGCAAGGAAGAAGGCTGTGGAGTCGAAGACCTGGCTAAAGGAAGTTTTGAGAACCAGTGTGTGTTAAACCCTGTGCGAATATGGTTTGCTTCCATAAATTTGTGATAGAACTCTAAATAGGGCTCGGTGATGATGCGGTGTATAATTTGAATTGAATTGTTGATTGGAGGAATTGATCACTGAAGGGATCAACTCTCAACAAGCAGTAAGTGTCTGCCTGGTTTTATATGTAAATATAGGATGAATTCTGCAGTGGATCGAACTCCTATAGTATCCATGGAAGGAAGGCTCGATTCCCTTCAGGCTCTGAACCATTATGCTACGAAGAGGTCTGGAGTGTTAATCTCGGTGTGAAGAAGGAATCTGTTCCCTGAGCTATATTTGGCTTATGTAGCTTCAGCGTAACCCTGCATGTAGAAGAGTGTGCCTTTGGAATTCATTTGTTACTGATACAAATTATATCGCGTAGAGTGAATGAGAAATATCAATTTTTTAGTCAATATTGAGCTCCAGATGAAAGCCTGAAGGAAATGGCACTTTGATTTGGGAGAGAAATGTGTGCCAAAAGAACTAGCCATAGTAAAGGTTGAATGACGATTCAGTGGCAGAGCGATGAAGGAAACAGAAGAAATGGTGGAGCTATATATCAAAGGGAGAAGAACCGAAACAAGAAGTTATAAATCAAATAAATGATTTTTTGATAATACGCAGGACAGAACCATGTGCAAACTGGAACCGTGAAGGAACAGTGACAGTGGGTTTGGAACACCCGATGGTTTTTATCGCACCACCTTTGTACAATAAGAGGTATTCCCAAATGGAAAGTGATCAATGCCATCGGCTGACACATGGAAAAAAGTGGTTTTCGAAAACCATTCGTATCGTGTGTTAAAGCCCGGGAGGAAAAGCAACGTGATATGTGTTATATCCGTCAGATCAAGGCAGTCGGTGCGACGAATTCTCTGCCGTCAGATGATGTAGGTGATTTGAGGACTGGGCCAGATCATCGTGTGATGTTGGAGTAATAATCTCTAGACTGCGTGACTGTGCGACTACCATCGGATTGCCAAAGCAGACGCGATAAACCCATAGCCGTTAGATGAGAAGGGTCGTTTAAGCGTCAGGGCCCAGTCCATCGTGCAACTATTGAATATTGACCCTCGTGCAAGTTAACCGCGCGATTTCCATAGGATCAGAGGTTGAAAGAGCAATGAAATATCCACCTTTGGATGATGAATAAAGTTGCAAAGTGACAAACAAGGTATGGGCCAACGTTTGATTGTTGTCTATTAAATAATTAGAATATAAATGTGTGGGCCCGACTATATGGGTGCATGGAGAAGAGGGTGCATGGAGAAAGTTTGAAGATTTTAGTGAAGGAGTAACACATTTGAAAGTATATATATATATATATATATATATATATATATATATATATATATATATATATATATATTGTTATGATAAAGTCGAACCTCACATATGAGTTATATTGTAGATGCAAAAGATAGACCTTGAGCATAGAATATTTCTGGGTTATGAAGCGGAGTATTGAAGTCTCATATGAATGCGTATTTAAAACAGGGTTGAAATGCGGGGCTCGAATAGAATTTTATGAGTATTGGATTATATGGTTACCGAGGGTTTCATAACCATGAAAAATGAAGCTTCCACATAACTAAATTTCTAGTTCAATAAACAGAATATCAAAACTGCCCAGATCAGAGAATGTAAGCAAGTAGCCTGAGAACAGAGATTGGTAATGAACAAAAATCGCCTAGATTCATATGTATTTGAGAATAAAACCAGAAAAGAAGTTTTATATGTAGTTTGTGCACACAAGTACAGTGAACGTATGAATAGACTCAGAGGTGAACCAAAGTATATAGAACAGTCACTCAACAGCAGCATAAAAGACAAATCAAGTAAAGCCAAAATCCAGAAAAGGAGTTGAGTGAAATTGAAGTGTGTAACTGAAAATGTGAATGTAAAGGTTGTAATTAATTTAGTTACATTGTTTTGATGCATTGTAAAGTCTCTGGAAGAGAACAAATATCCCACTATAATGTTAAATTGGTACCTATAGGTATATTTTTGAATGAGCTGGAAAATAAATGAGAAGGCAACTAAGGGGTATGGCTATTCATTTCAAATTCCATGAGGAATACAGACAGTCATAATAAAATCTCTATAAATAATATCATCTTGATATGCATAGAGTAAGGATAGAGAATGCAGAGTATAGAATATTGAGGCAGAGAAGATAAGGAAGAGAGGAGCAGAAAGAGATGCTACAGAACAGAGCTGATATCTGAGGTAAATTAGAAAACATTTATTTAGATAAATTGAGGAAGTTGGAGCTTCCCTATCAAGTTGAATCTTGATAGCTATCAGTTGTAGCTGACTGAGGTTGGAGCCTCCTGTAGGTTGGTGCCTACAGAAAAACATTGGTGAGAGGGAGTTGGAGCTTGCCTTTGCATCACAACAATAATAAAATGTGGTTTTCTCCCTTTATGGGTTTCCACTTACATCTGTTGTCTCTATATGTATTGCTTACATGTTGATATGATCCACTCAATCTGTTTATTTTCTTGCTTCTCTCACAATAAGGTTGATGTCACATTAATTTAATACTTGCTACTACATTGTAAGATTGTTCACATATTAAGCTGTAAATAAGTTTGATGAAAATTTAAAAATCCAAAGCTTCTGTTAAACTGATTCACCCCCCCCCCCCCCCTCTCAGTTTAACCAAAGATTCAACACTGCCACAATGGTGAAATATACAACATAATCCATGCTTGCCTATGTCTTCAATATTTCCTAAATTTTAAGCAATGATTTCCATTTTTTAACCATATTTTGCAGAGTGTTGTATTGAATAAGTTATGGGTATCATAGTTATTAAATAAATTATGCCCTGAAATGAAGAAAAAGGTTGTTAGTCAAACAACAACCTTCCTGAATATCATAATTACTCCTTTGACTACAGTGAAATTAAGAAACTTAGGTTACTCAATTTAAATTAGGGAGATCATGGAACAAAGTCTCTCAAATGAGGGAGAACAAGGAACTTATAAGTTACTCAATTGACCATAGGGAGATCAAGGGTATTTAAAAACATACTTTTCCAACATAAGAGGAATAAAATATGAAGCGGATATAACGAAGCATGAAAAAAAGATCCAGAAATTAGAAAGAGGAAACAACAGTTCTTACATGACCATAGGACTTGGTTATCAGGTAGCAGATCTAGAGCCAGCAACAAGAAACAATAAACTGAGTGGATGAAGGATGAAGAAAGAAACCAAAATTGAGTGGGAGTAAGTTGTAACTTGTCCCAAAATGCTGGGTGTGGACCTATTTCCAATTTGACTAAAATAATTTTAATCAAGAAAAATATAGTAGAAAAATAGGAAGAACACAAAACCAGGCATAGGCTAGATGAAGTTATATTGACCCAGTACAGGGAAAACTCAGTTTTAATTTAGAAGGAAATATATCATATTTTCATGTGAGAAACAATTACCTAGATCCACAATGCTAAGACAGGACACACAGTAATACTTTCCACATGTTGTTCCCAGATATGCTCTTAAATATCGTGGTTGAAAGTGTTGTTCCAGGTAGACCAAGCCCAATTGAGGACAACCAATATTTTTTGGAAGGCTGAGATGGGGATTCTTACCTTATGTTGTACAGGTAGTATAGTCCTTTGGAATATAACCATTGTCTTAATTCAATGGAAAACTTGTAGAAATATCCACCACCTATAAATGGGTGCTTTCCAAGGATGACTTGCTTTCCATCTCCCACTTTTCAAACTAGCCATTTGTAGAGAAAGGGGAAAGTGACCATGAGCGCTTTCCATACTATGGAGCCTATTTTGGAAGGTTTAAAGTCATGTACTATAATCCATTCCACCACCGTTGGTATTCTTAAATATTTTTCCTTGATAATTTGAGTCCAAAGTCCCTCTCCAAATAGACTTCTCCAAATATTTTTTAAGGATAAATCTTTGAAAAACCAGATCAGATTTTTTAAATCCCCAGCCTCCTAGACTTTTTGGAATAGATAGAGGGTATCGGTTTTCAAGTTGTACTCCTTCTTTACTATTTTTTCCAGTCCATGGGAAATTGAATATCATCCATCTTATGGTATTGAGGATAGCAGAGGGGATTTTAGCTAGGGACAACCAGTAGACTGCAATGTTTTCCAGAACGAGTTTCATCATGATCATTTTTCCCCCAAGTGACATCCAATTGTTACACCATAAACCAGTTTTATGCTACACTTTTCTTATCATCCACTTCTAGTCCTCTTTATCATAGTTCTTTGGTTTGAGAAATAAGTTGAGATACTTGATACCATTTTCGAGTGAGGTCTAAATCTGCAACGGAAAGATATAATGAATCTCCAAAAGTGTGTTTGGGTTGACTATCGATTAATGAAAGGAAGATTAATTAAGATTGATCTCCATTCTAGTGGCATTGCAAAAGAGGTTTATTATTCTGTGGAATGCATGCCATTCAATTATGATTACTAAACCCAGAAGAAGTACATTGTCCACAAAGAGAATATGAGTAATGAATTTTTTTTTGGAAATTTTAAGTCCCTTTATATTTCCATCCTATTTTTCTTTTAGTAGAAGGCGACTTAGACCTTCCATCACAATTGAAAACAACAACAGAGACAAGTGGAATCCCTTCCTAAGACCCCGAGAGTCGATGAATTTTTTGGAAGGAAAACCATTGATAAGGATGGAGAATTTGGCTAAGGATACACAACCCATGCTCCAATTTGTTGTTGGCAATATGATGCAGAATGTTGTCCTTGATGGCAACCCACTGAATGAAGATGAAGACATGAGACAATTGACATGTGTTGTCCTTGATGGCAAACCACCTGATGAAGTTTGTCTTGATCTGATGGACTTGGTAAATGAAGTAAATCTGATGTATCTACAGTGAGTACAGAAGGGAATGAAGAAATAAATTCAGTTTGTGCTAGATCTATGATAAAAAGAGTATGTCTCAAGGCATACGCGGATTTACCTAGGAGAAGTCGCGTATGCACGCGGGAAACAACGTTCCAAGTCGCGTATGGGAAAAAAGCGCTCAAAAAGTGCAAAACCAGGGGTAACCACCATGGTATTGACCCATTGTATTGGGTAATGATTCGTCTAAATGACCCCGTCTAGGAATACCATCGGATGTAATGTAGTTTTGGCTCATGGTATTGAAAAAGGGGCTCATGGTATTGAAAAATGGTAAACCTATATAAAGATAAGAAATTATTTGTGCAAATCATATGTGTGGGTGCAAGATGTCTGGTCTTGAATGAATACTTCTCTATGAAGTATATCTGTATGGAAAGGGTAAAGGCTTGATGATAGATCTGAATCTATGATGCACCAATGAAAAAAATGATGAAGAAGGGGATCTAGATCTGAAATGTATCTGTATCTACTAGATCTATTTATGGAGTGATTAGATCTGGCGAACATTTGTCTGAAGTAAAGGGTTGAATCTGAACTGAATATCTGATCTGAAGAAGTATGCAGCTCTGTAATGGTTGAAGATCCATATGCTAGTCCGTCGCAGAGGAATCGCGTATATACGCGGCTTCGCTGAAGAGAAAGCGCGTATGCGCAATGAAATTGGATCTGTAATATGTACAGAAGTATACGTTGGTTTATGTGAACGGAAGCGCGTATATACGCGCTTGTCGATCGAAAGGAAACGTATGCAAACGGGGTTCTTGAAGTACGTAATGAAAATGTTTGATACGATACCAACTTTGGTTTACGATGTCATCGATGAGTTATATGTATCTGTTTCATGGTTGGCTGTGCTTAAAAGTATGGAAAGGGTCTAGTCTGAAAATATGATGAAATGTGGCCTGCAAGTGGTGTCCTAAAGGAAGCTTTGGATCCAGTGTGAAAATTGATGAAACGTGGTCCATAGAGGTGTTGAGGGTTGTAGCCTTTAGTCAGGGGGTTGTAGCTCCCTTCCAGGTGAGGCTGGTAAACGAGATCAGGGGGTCGTAGCTCCCTTCCAGAAAATTTGGTAGCATTGCGGTGGGTGCTGTGATGTTGGTAAAGATGCTGCCTTTAACACATATGTTGTAAGATGTTTTCTCTATAATAAAATATTGAAAGGCTGAGCAACTGCAGCGGTGGTTTTCTCCCGACTTGGGTTTCCACCTAAAAATCCTGGTGTTCATGTGTGATGCTTTGTGTGATGGTTTATTCTGTTGTTACTACACATGTTCACTGTTAACTTAACATCAGATGATTGAATAGTGCAAAGAACTAAGTTAATAAATATCTGCATATTTAGATCTCTGCTAATACGCGAGTTTCATGAAGGATATCAGCGTATATATGCGGGTTTACTAAAGGAAAGTAGCGTATGGGTTTTAAGTGTGAAAAGTAAAAAAGTTTTAATGTACGTAAATGCGGTTCGGCCCCCCCTCTCAGTATTTTTCCCAACAATTGGTATCAGAGCGGGTCCTTGTGCAGAAGCTTGATCGCTTAAAGGAGATCCGTCGCAATAGGAAGTCAAGAAGGAGTAATGTCTATAAAGCCACCTCTATTCAATGGAAGCAATCTGATCTTCTGGAAGGTACGTACAAAAGCTTATCTGCAAAGTCTTGGTGCGGATGTATGGGCAATCGTGGAAGAAGGTTATCAATGTCAAAGCATTGTATCTACGGTGGCGAAAGGAAAAAGTATAGAGAAATCAGCAATACCCAACTTGATGAATGTCTTGTTAGGAAGCATGTCTGAATCAGAATTTGCTAAAGTGATACAGCTACATTCAGCAAAAGAAATATGGGACAAAATCATTCTAAGCTATGAAGGAGACACAAAGGTAAAAAGTGCAAAACTCCAAACTCTTAGAATTGAATATGAAAATTTGAAGATGCATAGTGATGAAAGTGTTGCCAGTTTCTTTCTTCGTCTAGATGATATTGTAAATCGGATGAGAAATTTAGGTGAAACCATAACCGATACTACTCTGGTGGAAAAAGTCTTAATATCCTTGACTTCAAAATTTCACTCTAAAATTTCAGCTATTGAAGAAAGGCAAGATCTGCAAACTCTTACTATTGTTCAATTACATGGTATTCTGACTGCTTTTGAAATGAGACAAGGAGGTCCTTCTCAAATAAGAGAAGCTGCTTTTAAGGTATCTGCAAAAGGAAAAGAAAAGGAAGTTGTCAAATAATCCAGCTATATATCCGAAGAAGAAGAAGCAAATTTCGTGAGAAAACTCCAACTAGGTACTGGAAGATTCAAAGGTAAGATTCCCTTCAAATTTTTTGAGTGTGGAAAAGTTGGTCACTATGCTGCTAAATGTCCTTATAGAGAAAAACATGGTAAAGGGAAACAATTTGAAAAGAGGAAAAGTTATTATGCAAATGAAGATGATGATGAAGTGTCTAATGAAGATGAAGAAGATTCTGACCATGATCTGAAAGTGCTCATGGCAAAGAAGCAAAAGAAGAAGGCTACTCGAAGCAAGAAAATATCTCAGAAAACATGTATAGCAGAAATTGAAGAAGATGATTCAGATAGTGATTTGGGTCCTTGTAATACTCTTCTTTGTGCAAACAATAGTGAAGATAGTGAAAGTAAAGTTGTGGATCTAGAAGAAGCTATCAAGATCAAAGTTGAAGAACAACAAAAGGAAATTGATAAGAAAGATTCTACTTACAAAGAAATGATCTCTCAAATGAAAGATCAAATAGAAATGCTGAATGGACAGGTGGACAAGTATCAAAGGTTTCATACTTATGCATCCAATCGAATTAAAGAACTAGAAGCATAAATCAACGATCTAAATGCAGATCTCGAAAAATCAAGCAAGAAGAATGAAGGACTTGAAGCTGCAATCATCTCTCTGCAAGAAGATCTTGAAGCATCAAGTAAGAAGAATGAGGAACCTCTACAACCATTTGAAAAGGAAGGCCTTGAAGCATAAATCATCTCTCTCAAAGAAGATCTGAAAAAATCAAAGAAGAAGAATGAAGAGCTGCAAAAAACATGTGAAGAAAACGAAAATTGGTTGAAAGAAGAGATTCTAAATCTGAAGGATCAAGTAGAAGATGGAAGAAGGAAAAAAGAAAGCTTGACGAAGCAATGTCAAGCCTTGGAGGTTGAGGTAAACATTCTCAAAGGTAAATTAGAAGAAAAGGTTAAAATTTTGAGGTTTCAAGATAGTACTAATATTTTGGACAATATTTTGAGTAATCAAAGGTCTCCTGCTATCAAACTTGGTCTTGGTTTTCATGAAACTGTTAAAGGAGAATCTAGCTCACAAGGAAGTGCTAAAAATTCAGAGGATGTCAATACTAAACCTGAAGTGTTGAAAGAGACAAAAGATCAACCAACAATCATGAATTCTCAAAGGAATTCATTCAAGAACGTTGAATGTTTTAAATGTCATAATTGTGGGCATGTTGCAGCAAATTGCAGAAGCAGAACAATTCAGCCACAAACAAATAGTTCCTCCATAGAAAGGTACTCTGGTTTCTTCAAGGGATATTGTTTTCCATGTAACAAGTATGGACATAAAGCAACTGATTGTAAAAGGAGGAAGATTAGAAATACTCATTATGATTCTTATGATTATTTCTCTGGACATATGAGATTTTATTCTTGTAACAAGTATGGACATGTAGAAGAGGAATGCAGGTTGAACAGATCTGAGAAAGTGGACAATTTTACGCACACTGTTAGGAAATTCAAGCAAATTTGGAAAAAGAAGGAAGACCAATCAGAAACGTAGGCCCGTCGACCCCTCTGCAGGTCATATCATCTAGCTTGCTTCTACGATTGTTGCGGGGAATGATGTGGGATACATTATGAGATTTAGTAATGTATCATCACTTCTCCAAGGGCCTCGTGTCTCTCATGATTGATTATTTGATTATTCGGCTATATTATCTTCGACGAACTTGCTTGATATGAAGAAGACAGGTACAGGAAGTACAAGTTCAGGGGGAGATGAAGGAATGTGAAAAATTTCTATGCTTCACTTTCCATACGCGGGTTCGATTAACAAAAGTCGCGTATACACGCAAGTTCCAGCAGACACAGTCACGTATGCATTGATGATAAGAGAAATTATATGATAGTTGAAGATCTAGAGCAGAGGTTCAAGGGGAGCATCAGTCTGATTGTTAATAACTGTATTATTGACTCTGTATCAACTTATTTTCTCAGTTCTAAATAATGATGGCTTGATACATGGTTTATTATGATGAGATTTTGAGATTTGGTTGCTGAAAAGTATCTTGTGTGCTCACACGTGGATGAATTGGAAGTCGTTTGATTCAGAAACAAGAACAGATCATGCAGAGTTTGTTACTATGGTTGAGATCTTTTCCCTACATATGTTACTTCATGATAAATCTTAAAGATCATGGTGATATTGGACCACATGGATGCTTGACACATATTTGAAGATGGTGTTCTGGTATGATAATTTCTCTTGGTAAGAATGTATTGATGCTGCAAAGAATCTGAAGGCTTGGTTACTCATGTGCTCATGCTACAACCGTTAGATGACACTAGAAGACACAACTACACTGTTCTATCTATTTGTATTCCAGGGAAACATTCCATTGTCCTATCTGTCTGCCCTCACATGTTCCAGGGAAGCATTTGAATTTCACAAACTGAAGCTGGAGTTGTCTTTGTCTGTCAGAAGAACAAATTTACTTACATGCAGAAGATGGTATTGGATACGCGGGTTTCATGAAAAACAGTCGCGTATATACGCGAGTTCATGCATAGAAAACCGCGTATGTCTGATTGCTAACAAATTTTAGTTTGGTTCAGCTTTCTTCAGCACAGCTGCAGTGGTGTTTGGTATCTCTGGTACCGTTTGGTATCTCTGGTGGTGTTCCAGTTCTCATGTTTTGATAAAAATGCCTTGATGATTTGTTGGTGAAAGTGTTCAGGATGCACAAACTAAGGGGGAGCCTTAGTCATATGGAAAGGTTGCTTGGATGCACAGATTCAGGGGGAGCATTAGCTTTGCTGAGTATAATGCATTGTTGGCATCATGATGGTTCTGAAATATGTTCTCTTTCTTGAGGACTTTCTGGTGTTGGTCATAAAGGTCATATTTGTATTTTGATGAAAAGTTCTGGTTGAGACCCATGATGTAAAATTGTAATATTCAGTCATGTAAGGACTTGTCAAAATTGTAAACCCACTTGGTTGGGTCGCTGAGTCAAATTTTGTAAACCCACTTGGTTGGGTAGCTGAGTTGAATTGTGTAAACCCACTTGGTTGGGTACTTGAGTCTTATATGTAAATCCACTTGGTTGGATATTTGATGTAAGTATGAGTCCTTGGTGATAGGAATTTCCTTAAGTACGTATACTTCATTGAAAAAATATGTTTGAAGATTAACTGAACTCGGGGGGAGCTTGGTCACTTCGGTGGCCATGGGATACGGAAAGCCTTCTTCTATGAGAGGGCAAAAGGGGGAGAGTGTGTTGGTTCGTTCGCCTTTGCCCTTGATGTCAAAGGGGAAGTGACATGGTGTTTGAATGGTGTCAAAGACTGGGGAGAGTAACATGGTGTCATGGTACTCTTATTGTACCTATCTGTTGTGGTGATCAAACACCATTGTGGTTGCCATCAAGTCCAAAGGGGGAGATTGTTGGCAATATGATGCAGAGTGTTTTCCTTGATGGCAACCCATTGAATGAAGATGAAGACATGAGATTGTTGACGTGTGTTTCCCTTAATGGAAAACCACCTGATGAAGTTATTCTTGACCTGATGGACTTGGTAAATGATGTAAATCTGATTAACATCTACTACAGTGAGTACGGAAGGGAATGAAGAAAGAGAGAATTGAGTTTAATACTAGATCTATGATAAAAGGTATGTCTCAGGCATGGTTTGCTAGGAGAAGTCGCGTATGCACGCGGGAAAGAACGTTCCAAGTAGCGTATGGGCTAAAGCGCTCAAAAAAGTGCAAAACCAAGGGTAATCACCATGGTATTGACCCATTGTATTGGGTAATGATCCGCCTTATTGACCCCGTCCAGGTAGTTTTGGGCTTATGGTATTGTTTTGGTCCATGGTATTGAAAAAGGGGCTCATGGTATTGAAAAAAGATGAACCTATATAAGGAGAAGAAATTCATTGTGCAATTCATGAGTGTGGGTGCAAGAAGTCTGAGCTTGAATGAATACTTCTTTGTAGTATATACGCTTGGAAAGGGTAGGAAGCTTGATGATACGAATCTATGATGCACCGATGAAGAAAATGATGAAGAAGGGGATCTAGATCTGAAATGTATTTGTATCTAATGGATCTGTTTATGGAGTGATTAGATATGTGATGAGGCGAACATCTGTCTGAAGTAAAGGGTTGAATTTGAACTGAATATCTGATCTGAAGAAGTATGCAGCTCTGTAATGGTTGAAGATCCATACGCTAGTTCGTCGCAGAGGAAGCGCGTATATACGCGGCTTCGCTGAAGAAAAAGCGTGTATGCGCAATGAAATTGGATCTGTAATATGTACAGAAGTATACGCTGGTTTGTGTGAACGGAAGCGCGTATATACGCGACATCAGTGAAAGAAAAGCGCGTATGCAAACTAGGGTTTGCTGAAGTCTGTGGTAAGAAATGTCTGATCTGTTCTGCTGGTTTACTGATATCTGTCAGTGAGTTATATGTATCTATTTCATGGTTAACGTTTGGTGGTAAAGTATAGGTGGGTCAGTCAATAAAAATATGATGGCGCGTGGCACCAGTGGTGTCTGAGAGCTTTGGATCCGGTGTAGGGGTGTTAAACGTGGTCCAAGGTGGTGCTGAGGGTTATAACCTTCAGTCAGGGGGTCGTATCTCCCTTCCAGGTGAGGCTGGTAAACGAGATGGGGGGGTCATAGCTCCCTTCCAGGAGAGGCTGGTAAACGAGTCAGGGGGTTGGAGCTCCCTTCCAGGAGAGGCTGGTAAACGAGCGCAGGTGGGTGCCTGCGTGCTGGTAGGAGTCTGCACCGGCACATATGTTGTAAGATGTTTTCTCTATAATAAAATATTGAAGGCTGAGCAACTGCAGCGGTGGTTTTCTCCCGACTTGGGTTTCCACCTAAAAATCCTGGTGTTCATGTGGTGATGCTTTGTGTGATGGTTTATTCTGTTGTTACTACACATGTTTACTGTTAACTTAACATCAGATGATTGAATAGTGCAAAGAACTAAGCTAATAAATATCTGCATATTTAGATCTCTGCTAATACGCGAGTTGTATGAAGGATATCCATGTATATACGCGAGTTTACTAAAGGAAAGTAGCGTATGGATTTTAGAGAGTGAAAAAGTAAAAAGTTTTAAATATGCTGTAAATACTGATTCACCCCCCCTCTCAGTATTTTTCCCAACATTTGTAACCTCCAAGCTCAACTCAATTTGAAGGAGAAAAAGTATGAGGAAAGTCCAATTGAATTTATCAAATCTTTATGAAGACCCATTTTAAGTACAAGAGCTTTCATGTTTTTGGACTTAATAGAATGGATGGCCTCTTGGGAAATGGAAATGGCATCATGAATCTGCCTATCAGCAAGGAAACCGAATTGATTTAGTGGAAATTTTTCTTTTATCATCCTCTTCATCTTGTTTGAGATTATCTTGGGGATTATTTTATATACTAGGTTGCATATGGAAATGGGCTTGAAGTCCAAAAAATTCTTGGGCTTTGAGAATTTTGGAATCAAGGCTATGTAGGTATCATTGATGTCTACTGACACTTTCCCTGATCTTCTATATTCCTCTACCATCATGCAGAAAATTGATCCTATGATATCAAAAAACATGAGGAATAGTTCCATTATCCATTTATCCTATCCTGGAATTTTTTCTTTAGAGAATTTTTTCACAACTCCTTCAATTTCCTCTAGGGACACCGGGATACCGATCATATTCAATTCCTCTTGAGTGAAGAAGCATGGATAATGTTTGATTAATTTCAGCTATGATCTAATGTTTGAGGACCCTAGATCTTTGAAGAGAGATGAAAAGTAGGATGATGCTGCAATTTCTAAATCCTTAGTGGAAGAGACTATTTTTCCATATTCTACCTCAAGCTCCCATATGGTATTTATGTTCCTCCTATTATTTTCATAGCTATGGAAAAATTTAGTTTTGACATCTCCCATTTTTATCCAAGTAGCCCTGCTTTTTAGTCTTCGTGTTTCTTCTTCCATATTTACGATCTAAGTTTTACTAACTTCCATAAAGCTCAATTTCTAGGTTATTTATACTGAGAAAGATGAGGAGAATATATGAGAAAGGTGTTCATATTTAGATTATATTTCTGTGAGCTATTTTTGTTGTTTTGTTTTCCTTTTTCTCTCCGAGAACAAAACTTCCTTCTTTAGCTCCATGATATTTCTAGCCAAGATAACCATTGTTGATGAGCAGTTTGAGACCAGGTTTTTCTATCAAATTTCCTTTACCAACAATATGAAAGATCATTCTTCCAACCATGAATGGTTGAATTTAAAAGGATATATATTTTTTATAGGATTAAAGTACATCTCTAGAAAAATGGGCATGTGATCTTAGAACTTATCTTGAGTTATCTAGGATCTGAGCCTCCTTACTCTTTCTTCTCTTTCTTCCAACTGATTTGTCATTAAGAACCTATCCATTATTTTGGCTATCCCTTACACACTTATCCTAGCATTCATATAGGTAGGGATTAATGGGAAGGGAGCCATGTCACAGATTTAATGGTTCTACAACATTGATGAAAAGTAGGAGCTCATAGGATCTGGTCTGGATCAAAGACCCCAAGTCTCTCCTACATATATAGTAAATTTAAAGTATCCTATAATGATGAGGGCTTGATCTAAGAGATTGATCTAAGAGAATTTCATTGGCTTGTATCGAGTCTCAAAAATCTTGTATGTCATTGTATGGTCCATAAGAATTGATTAATTTTATGGGCAAGGGAATCCTCTTATTGATCCTTCTAGAATGATACCCAATGAGGAGGAGAAATTCTGGAGTAATGCATATTTTGGGTCCTATATAGTGATTATCCCGCCTGACAAGCCATTTGATTCTAGAGCACACGAATACCAGCCTGAAAAAATATTTTGGAAGCACACTCTGGCTTTTCCTCTCGATACCATGGCTTCATGAAGATAAATGATAGAGGGGCCATGGGTGTTGATAAATATTTTGAGGGAGGAAAATTTGGAGGGACCCCCAACCCCTCGAATGTTGAGAGAAAAAATTATCATTATTTAGGAGAGACAATGGGTGTTTTTTCTCTAAGCTCCATTGAATTAAGATCTAAATCATCAAGTAGAGGGAGGTTGATTCCACCCTGGATAGGCTAAGGATGATTTCCTTCTCTTGCCATTTATTTTTTGTTGTTCTTTTTCTTTATGATAGTGAGTTTTTGAAAGGAGTAACTAGGTTATGTTTGAGATTTATCAACTATATTAGTTCCTCTAAATGTGGAAATAGGGGAAATATTAATTTCATATTTATATGAGAGCATTGGTGCATAGGTTACAGGGGTGCCCAAGTTAGTAAGGGAGATTTATGCACTAGAGTGATTTTATTTTGAATAAATAAAACCAAATTTGAATAGGGAAGTTGAAGGGAATCCAATATTTTTTAGAGCCAGATTGATACAAAAAAAATATTTATTTTTCTTTTCAAGGTTGTCTGGAAATTTGGAAGATGTTATACATTTCAAGGAATTTACTATTGATTTTTGTGGAAAATAGTGTGTTCTAGAATGCGAAAGAGAGAAAATGGCTATAGAATTAAGTGCATTCAATTATATCTGATCCATAAGTAAGGAATGTTCAACGGACAGATTTTGAATAAAAGAGTTTGGATTTGAAGAGAGACTTACCGGTTTGAACCATATCGTGAGAGTGTTTAGGCCCAAGAGAACCTTCAGGTGATCAACTAGACGAGATGTATTCCACCACTTTATCATCATCCTTTTCAGTGACAAAATCAGCCTCATCCTTAGATATTTATCCTTTAGTATAGCCTTGAGTAGGGTCATCTGTCAAAAGTTCCCCTTCCCTTGAAAACTCAGAGCTCATATGTTGGTTTTTCAACTTTCTAAAACTAACTTCTTTACCTCCTTCAAGGCAGAATTTGGCCTTTCTTTAGAAACCCGCAAAATTGTATCAAGAATCAGCTGTTAAGTTGGCCTTGTCAGGTTTTTTGATGGTTATGGATACCAAGACCTCAATGCAAAGGAGCCTCACAAGTATTGTCTAGATGGCCTAGATTCCTGCAATTTATACATCTAAAGGGAGTCTTTCGGTAGTCTAGTGGCTATATGTTCTCCTTCTCGTCCTAAAGAATTTTTAGAAACCCTAGTAATCCTTCAACGGTCTCCATCTCAACCAAAACCCATTCCATACGTTTATCTGCCATCAAAACAAAATCTTCATCCAGGTAAATGAACCTACCCAATGAATTTTTTGCCTTGATAAGTACCTCCTTTCACCATAGCTCGAGAGGGAATCCTGGAAACAAAACCCAAATATTTTTACATTTATGGAAACCTCAGAGTGACAGTCTAACTTCTCAAGCTTAGAGACAAAGTGACCAAGGCCGATTAACCTAGACTTGGTGGGAATTACCCAGTGAAGTCCCACCCAACATCTCAACCGTCGATTGACAAAGTACCAAAGGTGGAGATCTACAAACCATCGCACTACCAAAACATATCTCGTAACGTCGCAATACCGAAAGTATTACGACCATAAAAAAATCGATGTTTATCCCCAATACCGTCGCACTTGTCTTAGAAACGTCGCATTTCCAACATTGTGTCCCAATGTCGCAATACCGACGGTATTACGACCGTTGTAATACTGACGTTTATCCCCAATACCCTCACACTTGTCTTAGAAACATCGCATTTCCGATGTTGTGTCCCAAAATTTCTCTCTTTCGACGGAGTTCCTAAATGCCGCAATATTGAAGATATCCCTAAACGTCGCTATAGCGACGGTTTTTGGTGAGATTTAAAAAATTGAGAAAAAGTGGGGAAATTCTCGACAATACAACAAAAGTGTCGGAATTTTGACAAAATGTACTAGTGATTCAATTGCATGGCAAGAAGCAAGGAATCTAAATGAACATGAAGGTGGAGGATGAGATGGGAAAGTGCATCGGCTAATAAACCTCACACTGTATTATATTCGGCCTGGTTATTGGTGGCAGTACCAATGCATACACCGTTCAAGAGAACAAGCAAATGTAAGGGGGTAAAAATGGCCCAACCTGCCGAGGCTAGATTCTGGGAGTAGTGACTTGCACCATAGGCATAACTAATATAAGGTGTGGATAGGGGGTCCATTTGAAAGGTTCCACAAGAAAACATATGATAGGATGATGAAAAATGTTGGCAACCTCAACGCAAGGTAGAAATCAAACAAACACTGATAGAAGGAGTCCTCTAGGTAGGATGTCTACTACATGCACACCGACGGGTAGGTGGTGTATGGGAGCTACCTTGGGGGTAGCTTGTGCTCAAGTCATGAAAGTCACCATAGACACGGATGGTGCCATTCCGCTTATGGGCGGGAAAGATGAAGTCAGGGGTGGAAAAGGCTTCCATGATGTCATCATCACAATAGAAGATGGGGTGACTGGAGGAAGAGAGACCACATGACACAGCGAAGCTACCTAACTCATCATCATGAGAATACAGGTTCACATGCGCATCATTACAGGGGGTGATGGAAGAACAAGAAGATAAGGGATCCACTGATGTTGAGCCCAGGGTGATCGCTGAAGGGAGGTCGAGCGAAATAGAAGGGGAAGTCTCAGAGGGATCTTCCACCGTTGATCTCATGAATGATGATAGGTAGAGGATGGTAGCCGCAGGCTCCATCATCTCAACATCATGAGGGGTAATGTCAATGGGAGTGAGTAAATCCTCAAGTTGTCCCGAAGCATACTACACAAGGACGGGAGAGGCAGAATGATTCTATTCCATCTCGTACTCCCAAACTACCTCCAAAGAGGCATGGTAATGCGTAAGGCAGGGACAACAGTGGGTATATTAGCCATGGAGATCACACAAAGAACAAGGTTGGTTGGTGTGAATATTTTTAGGGTTCTTGGCTGTAGTAGAGGAAGAAATAGAGGCTTCAAGGACCGTAGACTTAGGGAACGCAACATTAACCATGGGCTTGATACGAGGCAATTCAAGACAATGATGGGTGGCATGACCGACAAAATCACACAAAGCACACAGGGGGGTATTCTTTGGAGGTTGAGAAGGAGCAGGGTTAGTCAGGGCAACCTTGTATTTAGGTGCCTTCTTGCGATATTTTCCCCCTTTTCTCGAAGCTATCACAACAGAAGGAGGTTCCTATTGAGGTGGTTGAGGCACGATAACAGAGGGAGGGATCATGGGGACTGGTTGGATTGGGGTCAAATCAAGATAAGGTTTGGGCTGACCAGTCGGGGTGGCGACTGGTGGATCAATGTACCAAACTGGGCCCCCCAAGGTCAAGTTAGGAAGGGATAAGGTAGCCATAACAGGTACCGAAAACACTCCAGGAGGGGGAGCTAGGAACTATATCTAACCGGATGGGTAATGGCCAAGTGGGACAGCTTCAAGATGGTTAAGGCCACGAGGAACCATGCCAAGAGGGTAGAGAGGTTCATGAATACCAACTGCGAATGAAGGGCTAGGACGAGGGGGTCCTGAAGGCTGAGTTGAAGTGATAGGAGCAAGTTGTGGAGGGTGGGGTTGCTGACTAGCCGAAGCAGACTGCTTAAGGGAAGCCCAAGATGATTGCATCATGCAAAAATTTGACAAGCTGGGATCAGAGACGAGAGGAGGAAGACCAGGGAATAACCCAAGAAAAGATGAGTCTTTGTAGACTCCCGGTGAGACACTGGACAAAGGTTCGATGGTTTGCTTATTGGCCACCAAAGATATGATGGACTCAGGGGAGGTCTGAGACTTCGGTTCGTAATATTTCAACCGTTCAATGGTGACTATCTTTCCATTATGAGGAAAGGACATATTTCAGTGAACCACAGATGTTACAACAGACATCGCATAGGTGTAGCTATGACCCAATAGAATTTTTTAATCTACGGGGGTATCAATGACTTCTACGTCAACCTAAATAGTCTTACCTATAAGAGTAATAGGATAATTGCAGAATATGCCAATGGGCTAGGAAGAGTGGTCATCCCACACTCGGAGGGTGATAGTGGAAGGGGCCAACTCAGGTGATCCGAGTTGCTTCTAAACCGAATTGGACATCACGCAGGTGGATGTCCCCTCATCAATGATACAATGGGAGACGTTGGCATTCCAGATCTTGGTGAGGATTTGGAAGGCGGTGAAAGTAAGTAGGGGGGATGTTCTGACTGGTCAACATTGAATATGATCAAATGATCATCTGAAGGATCCACAGTGCCCATGGAAGTTAGTAGAGTTTTCCATTGTGAAGGGCATGACTGGAGGAGTTCCAGCGTTGAGATGGCAACAGGGGATTTCACCATATCATATACTATAATATATGAATCAGAAGCTTTACCAGAAGCAGCGTTTCAGAGTAATGGTCTCTTGGCGATCTTGGTATGAAACTCTGCCTTAGGCTTAGGGATCTGTAAAGGATGATTGGTTGTCGAAAGAGGCTCTATGGAACCTGAAGAAGGGGGCTCAAGGGCAGATGTAGTGGGAGGCTTGTTGTACTAATGGGACCGAGTCTGAAGGTTGAGGTCAATGGTAATGGGTTGGTCAGAGTTCATCATGAGAATCTGGTAATCGGAGGTACCAGATGGAGGAGGTTGAGTGGTCACTTGACCTTCAGGTGGTTGGGTAGCCAAAAATCCTTATTGAGGGAAAGGATTGGTAAACACAACCAGTTGGATAAGTGCAGCATTGGGAAGAACTAAAGGGAGGCTTGTTGTCCTCGTGATGCTGCTTGAGTCTCCCACATCTGACACATCTGTGGTAAAAGAGGAAAATCGTGGGTGTAATGACCATAGACACCACAAAAAGAACAAGGCTTATTCATGTGAACAGGCCTGTCCTGCTTGGGCTGAGTGCCCTGTTTCTAGATAACAATGTTAGGTGCATTCCCTTGAGGATTGGGTCCTGGATTACCAGGGGCAGATTGATTTTGGGTGCCTTTCCTCTTCTTTTTGGAAGTAGGAGGATTAGTCGTGCCTTGATGTGCATACACCTGCCCCTGGGGGGTGGTGGCTACTTTTGTAGGGGTTGAGAAGGCAAGGGAGGTGGGGGTGCTAATGCTGGAGGAGCTGGAGCACCAAGCTGCGGATACGGATAATAAGGAGATTGGGAAAAATTGTGGTAAACAAGTTTGGAAAAATGAGGAGGCATGTCGTATCCTGAATACATACTACCAAGAGGGGGGAAGGTGCTGGAGGAGCTGGCCCCTCCCTAAGGGAAACCATAACCCATGGGAGGATGAGAATATGGATGATAAAGGGCTCCAACGATACTTTGGATGGCATGGGATGCCCCCGATGCGTTGGCACCATCGAGTCTAGGGAGATCAGGTAAGACGGTATAAACATAACAAAACTGTGCATAGATCAGGTCATATTTTAGCGCAATCTGGAGAGTAGCTTCTTTGGTTTGAGGGAAATGAGATGGGACATATTTTCCGATAGTAGGAAAAAGGGATCTAAGGAACCAATCCAAGTAGACACGGTCTTCGAAGCTAGGGGCTCGACATAGGCTCTTTCTTCTCTGCCATTCCTAGACATGATCAGATAGGCAGGTCACAGACGATTGACAGAAAGAGGTCAAAAGTTCGGTACCAGTGTCATAACGAAGAGGAAGTTGGAAATAAGACAGAAAAGCCCGAGCAAGGGTCGTAAAAGTGGTATGAGAGGAGGAGGCATGGTCAACATACCACTTAGAAGCTTCTCCAGTAAGCGTACGTTGGAACAATCGAAGACGGAAAAAGTCATTGGTGATGGAGTTAGACGAACACCACATGTGCATGGAAAATTTTAGGGGCTAATATTCGCAGGTGGGCTAATTTTCCATGGTTTTTCCAAAAAAGAGATTCGCCAATTTCCATTTTTTTCTAAAAATGATTCGCCCAAATTTTACAATATAAAATTATTTTACCTTAAAAATCGCCAACATTATATAGATACTATATATAAAATCATTATAAATTTTAATAACTTTACAAATATATTAATAAATATATGATAATTTACATATTAGGGACTAGTGAGATTCGCCAATGTTTTAAACTTCAAGATAATTTTCCATCCTTAAAATTATCCCTGCACATGTGGAAAGATTAAACATGGTTTGTAGGATCTTCTCCAGCAAGACCTTCAAACTTGGGGATGTTGGAAGGGAGCTTGGTTTGCATAGCAAGCCAACCAGCGTCATGGCGTATGGGGTCATTGATCAACTGGTTAAAATCGGGAAGGCTGAGGCCTGCCATATAGGGGAGAAAGAGAGCATCCAGGATAGTTTCTATTGCGGTCCCACTAGTAGTATTCCCAACATTAGGATCGGGGCTACCACCAGCGTTAGGTCCTGAACCAGACATGGTGAAGGTGACAGGGGGAGAACCGGGGATGGAAACAGAAGGGGAACCCAATGAACCAGAAGAGGAGTCGGAATGTGGACTCGGTGGAGGACTAACATGAATCCTACATGGAGGGGTAATTCTTCCTAACGGAAACTGAGGATGAAGGCCAAGAAGTCTCTGGGATAAAAGCCTTGGGGGCGCAATGATGAAATAAAAAACATGGATCACAAAGGGAAGAGAGACCAATAAGGGCAAGTAGGTGCAGGATCAAATGATTACAGTGTCGAAACAAGGGCAGAGAGGTGCAGGATCAATTGATTACAATGTTATAGTCTTTGCCTGGCAGTGTTAACAAGGCGCTTCTTCACTTAGGGTGTGTGTGTTAAGTGTGTTAATTTTAATTTTTAAACCTAGATGTTTGTAGATAAAAATAAGTGTTGTATAAATGTAAATAAATCTGCAAATAACATTAAAGGAAACTAAATATAACATAAAATAAACAACTAAATATGCATTAATCTAAACTCAAGGAAGCGGGCCTCTCAACAACTAGTCTGTGGGTGGGAAAAAATCTATTCAAATCACACCAAAATAGCTAATGGATCTAAATTCGGGAGGGAAAATGATCTAAAGGTCAGATCTATTGGAAATAGGTGCAGAAAAACAACAAAAAACCAGAGGTAAAAGTGTTGCAAATGAGGTGGCAAAAGGCTACAACCTGAAGGGAAATGGAGGGGACCCTAGAGGAGGACCAAACAAAACTTAAAAGAGGTGTTTTGAATGGATGAATAACCAATATGAAATGGATCTGAAGGTAAGGGATCATATTTGAAAAATGGCTGAACACACTGAAATTTCAGACGACCTGCATCATCTAAACTCCTCCTAGAAAGGTGGAAGGGTATTGAAGCCCTAGGGGGCTAGGTTCCCACTTCAATGAGTAAAACAGAGAAATTACAGGTCCAAAATGGGTGGAGATGGAGGTTAAACAACCCTGAACAGAGGCCTAGACAAACCCAGAAAAATCTCAGAAAAATTCCCGCAAAAAGTTCAAGTCGCAGTTTCTGACCTGATTTTTGCAAAGGTCATAGGTTTGGGGCTATTTTCTGCACCCTGAAGGTCCACGTCACAGGTTTTGGCCCAAAAAGTGTGACCTGCACTTCCGACACTCCCAGGAGTAGGTTTCAGAAAAAATTGTCATCTCAACTGCGGTTGATGTCTGTCATCTGCGCAATAGGTCCAAAAACACACAAAAGTTAGAATTTTTAATGTTTTAGGATTTTATAGGTTAAAAACAACATCAATAAAACAAAAACAAGAAGCTGAAGAAAAATCCTAGGGTTTGAAGTAGCGGGTCATGTAGGGATCTAAAAAACAATAGAGGTCGTAATCGTAAACCCTGAGTCGTCAGTTGTTAGGATGAATTCTAATCGCAAGTGTATGAAAAAAAAATCCACTTTAGTTGTGCATAACAAAAAACCCTAACATCAAAGATGTCAACCAATTTCTTTATATCTATATTTAGTTGACCAAGATAAATGATACAAAATCCAGATCTATGCAGTAAAATACATTAAGCAGTAAGTAAAAGCAAGAGTTGCTCCATGCATCCAATAGACAAGATAAGAATATTTTTAAAGAATTTTTATATTTTTGACACCTAGGAAGGGAACATAGAAAGATGTTACCAGTCCCCCTCAATGGGATGGGTTCTTGTATGTCCTCTGCACTTCAGATCTAAGATATCTCTCTCTTGATGGTGTCGAAAACCCAGACAAAAAATGGAACTCAAAGGAGCTCACAAGAAAAATGGTACAAAATATGACAATGATGGAGGATCAAAGTCAGACCAAAGTATAGATCCAGAGTGATATTTAGGCAACAAAAGGTAGTGAGCGAATGCAAAAACCCTTCTATTTATAACAAAATATTGAGTTAGTCTAGATATTGGTGCATAATTAAAATATTATTAACCAATTCTAGATCCAACTTTTATGGAATATTTTATTATATTTGTTGGAGCGAAAAAGAATTTGAATTTGGTCAAATCCCTTTATTTGTAAATAATAAATAAATAAATGATTTATTTATTATTTTAAGGAAGTGGTTGAGTAATAATTGAATAAATAATGATTTATTCAATTATTTATAAATGATTTAGTCAAATTTGACAAGGAATATTATTTAAATAAGGTTTAAATAATTATTCCTAGAAAATAATAAGATAAATAATGGTTTATCTAATTAATTTTCTTGTTTTGGGTTAAATATGACCAAGAATATTAATTAAACTATTGTTAACTAATTATTCCTTGAGGAAAATCAAATAAATATGGATTTATTCAATATTTCCTCACGGGGTTTCCTGTTTAGACCATAAACAACTTAATAAATATGGATTACTAAGTTATTTTTCATAGTGAAAGCAATTTTACTTAGGGTAAAATTGGTCTTACATGGTGTACATTGGTCCATCTAATAGTAATAGGTTATATGACCAAAAAATGGTGTAAAACAAACAATACTTGATGTATTTATTGAGCTTTTGAGAATTTCCTAGCCAGAGAATAACGACATATTTAACCAAGCTCTGGATATACTCATACTAGAACTATCACAAATATTTCCCTTGGGAGAGAGAAATATAACTCTAAGGATCCATTATATGAAGGAAATATTGGTTGAAGGATGGCATTAAATTTCTAATTTGGTTCACATTTTCCAACTTATTTTAGAACATTCAAACCTATTTTATAGCTATTGAGCCCAAATTGTGCCACATATGCTAAATTATCTGTGTCATCTTGCACTACGTCAAAACACTCCCACAAATAATAGACATCTAGCTATATATCTCATTGGGCTTGTTTTTGCATGGAAAATACAACATCAAGTAGAAGAAAAGGCAACATAAAATACAGAGGGGCTTGTTCAGTCTATGGAAAGGCCAATTTTGACTCCAGCTGCAAGAGGTTACATGATTAGAGTAACAGTACCTGCAAAACACCCATATGATGTTTCAATATTTATAGATTCCTTGACCAAGAGAGTAAATTAATTTCAAGTTTCTTGTCAAGGTACTGGTTGAGAAAGACAAAAATTAAATAAACGGCTAAAGGACTATTAATTTAGATCATGAAGACCCCAAACTATTTCTTACATTTCTTGGTTTTGTTTTTAAAATGCCAAAGCATTGACATATTTTATGTAATTTAGCTAAATCTATTAATAGTGTGAAAAAAAAGAAGTTATTTCCATGCACTTTGTGCTCTCATAGGAAACATGGTTGCCAAACTTGTTGAAGATCAATATAAGAACTTCTAAGTTCTATACAATAATAGTAGATTCGTTTTAGATTGTGACTAGACCCATCCATGGGAATTTCAAAAATCACATGACAACCAAAATGAGTAGCAGGACTATCTAGACACTAGAAGGACTTATTTACATCTATCATGATTTTATTGACAACCAAAACAACTTCGTTGCAAAAATATAGTTAGGCTAGTAATTAGAGCATGATCCAAGTTTGATGAAGATGGGAAAACTAACATCCTTGGGTCATGTTGTCCCTCATGGGCTAGTCTTAGGTAAACTTTTTTTTTTTTCTTCTGGTTGCAACTTCTTCAAAACTATGGTCTAGTCCTAGATCTATGTCAGTCATTGTCAAATGAGTTTCAAAAAATTCATGGAAACCTTGCTGCCCTCGCATGCCACAGAATCCAAAATACCAAAATACCTGCATTTTTTCCATTTCAAGCTCATTTTTCACATGGATTTGCAGAGGCTCTAGAACCTACTTAAGAAAATTTTTCTTGATCCTCTATGTGCCTACTTCCTTTTTCTTTCTGACGTAAATCAAATTGTATTCCCTAGCCCATATTCAATCACTATCCTTTGGGAATTTATGGTGGCAATAGGTCCAAGCTAACCATTGCAGTTTAAAATGATTTCAAATATTTTTGTGAGGGTTGTGTACCTTAAAATTCAAAGCTACAACTTGAGGAAATCCATTTCATCTTCCTACACTAATGTTGTCAAAAATACCAGTAATGGGAAGGCACCTACGAGGAGAGGGTACATTGGGAATAAGCCTTCTTAGTTCTCCTTTAGTTTGACATTGCTCCCAAACTTCACTGTTTGATATGTTATTTCTAGATTTTAGTCAGAATAAATTCTTATAAAATTATTGTCCACTTAAATTATAGTTATTACTTATTTCTTTTTTTTTCTAGCATCATTTCCCGTTATATTTTATAAGAGGTATAGGCAGATTCGAGCTCAACATTGACTCCAACTTATCACTTATAATTTGGCATAAGGTAATTATTTCTTCAGGGGAATTGTTGTTGATATTCGTTGTCTATTTAAGAAAATTTATGATTGATCTTCTCTCTTAGGTTTGAGTTCCATTTTACAGCAAGAATTATTGTAACATTCTATTCTAGTTTCTCTCGCATGCATCCATGAAAACAATTAATTAGGTTGGCAAAGCCTTTGCGACATATATTTCCATATTTTAGAGATTTGTGAGGATAACTATTTAACTTATCATGATTTTGTAGGCTATAATCCTATAAGGGATGTAATCACTGCTGTGATTGAACCTTATTAGGTGTTTTCTTGAGGCATCATTATATTTTTATGCAAGCATGGTGGGAACTAGGTTTTGGATAAAAATCTAGTGCCTGAAAACTATTAGTCAGAAAGTTCGTTGTGAGATTCTTAGTTGTTTTAATTTGGTTTTGTACTTATTTGAGATTTTTTTCTTATGTATTGATTATGAACTTAATTGAGAATGTATAAGATTCCAATTGTAAATTCTTGTGCATTTGTAGGTCATTCACTCGACAATCCCCTACCTACAGGATCCACAGATCATATTGAGACTGTAATAGCACCGAGCAAATTAATTTCAAGTTTCTTTTCAAGGTACTGGATGAGAAAGATGGAAATGAAATAAATGACTAAAGTATTGTTAATTTAGATCATGCCGACCCCAAATTGTTTCTCACACTTCTTGGCTTTGTTTTTAAAATGCCAAAGCATTAATTTTTTTTTATGTAATTTAGCTAAATCTATAATAATATGAAAAAAATAAGTTATGTCCAAGAACTCTGTGCTCTCATAGGAAACATGGTTTCCAAACTCACTGGAGAGTATTATGAGAATTTCTAAGATCTATACAATAATAGCAAAGTCATTTTATAATTTCAAAAATCACATGACAACCAAAATGAGTAGTAGAATTATCTAGACACTAGAAGGACTTATTTACAGACATCATGATTTTATCAACAACCAAAAACAACATTGTTACAAAAATATAGTTAGGCTAGTAATTAGAGCATGATCGAAGTTTGATGAATATGGGAGGACAAACATCCTTGGGCCATGTTGTCCCTCATGGGCTAGTCTTAGGTCAACTTTTGTTTTTTGGTCCCAGGTTCTTCCAAACTATGGGCTAGCTTTGGATCTATGTCAGTCATTGTAAAATGATTTTCAAAGACTTCATGGAAACCTAGCTTCCCTGGCATGCCATAGAATCCAAGCCATTTGTCTAATATACCTGCATTTTTTCCACCCCTATAGATGATTGTCCCATAATCCATTTCAAGATCATTTGTCACATGGATTTGCATAGGCTATGGAACCTACTTAAGAAAATTTTGGTTGATCCTCTCTATTTCTACTTCCTGTTTCTTTCTGACATAAATCAAATTATATTCCCTAGCCCATCTGTAATCATTCTCCTTCGGGAATTTATGGTGGCAGTAGGTCCAATATAACCTTTGTTGTTTAAAATGATTGCAGATATTTATGTGAGGGTTGTGTGCTTTAAAATTCCAAGCTACAGCTTGAGGAAATCCATTTCATCTTCCTACACTAGTGTTGTCAAAAATACCAGTAATGTGAAGGCACCTACGAGTAGAGGGTACATTGGGAATAAGCCATCTTTGGTCTCCTTTAGTTTGGTGTTGCTCCAAAACTTCATTGTTTGATATGCTATTTCCATATTTTAGTCATAATAAATTCTTATAAAATTATTGTCCACTTCAATTGTAGTTATTACTTATTTCTTATTTTGTTCTTTCATCATTTCCCGTTATAGTTTCTAAGAGGTATAGGCAAATTCGGGCTCAACATTGACTCCAACTTATCACTTATAATTTGACATAAAGTAATTACTATTGATATTCATTGTCTATTTAAGAAAATATATGATTGATATGCTCTCTTAGGTTTGAGTGCCATTTTCCAGCATGCATTAATGTAACATTCTATTCTAGTTACTCTCGCATGCATACATGAAAACAAATAATTAGGTTGGCAGAGCCTTTGCAACATATATTGCCATATTTTATAGATTTGTGAGGATAACTATTTAACTTATCATGATTTTGCGGGCTATAAGTCTATAAGGACTGCAAGAACTGTTATGATTGAATTTCTTGAGGCATCATTAGATTTTTATGCAAGCATGCTGGGAACTAGGTTTTGGATCAGAACCCAAAGCCTCAAAACTATTAGTCATAAAGTTCCTTGTGAGCTTCTTAGTTGTTTTAATTTGGTGTTATACTTATTTGAGTTTTTTTTATTGTGTATTTGTTATGGACTCAATTGAGAATGTATAATATTCCATTTTTAAATTCCTATGCAGTTATAGGTCATTCACTCAATCCCCTACCTACAGGATCCATAGACCATTTTGAGACTGTAAAAACACAGAGTAAATTAATTTCGAGTTTCTTGTCAAGCTACTGGATGAGAAAGATAGAAATGAAATAAAAAAAATAAAGGATTGTTAATTTAGATCATGCCAACCCCAAACTGTTTCTTACATTTCTTGGCTTTGTTGTTAAAATGCCAAATCATTAACATTTTTTATGTAATTTAGCTAAATCTATTACTAACGTGAAAAAAAATTTATGTCCAGGCACTCTGTGCTCTCATAGGAAACATGGTTTCCAAACTTGTTGAAGAGTAATCTAAGAACTTCTAAGTTCTATACAGTAATAGCAAATTCGTTTTATATTTTGACTAAACCCATCCATGGGAATTTTAAAAATCACATGACCACCAAAATGAGTAGCAGGACTATCTAGACACTGGAAGGACTTATTTATAGCCATCATGATTTTATTGATAGAAAAAAAACAACTTTTTTACAAAAATATAGTTAGCCTAGTAATTAGAGCATGATCCAAGTTTGATGAAGATGGGCGGATTGACCTCCCAAGGGTTGGCCCCTGAAGCTACATTGACCTATGTAGCATCCAACTTACTCTTCTCCTCTTCCTTCTTGGCAAGCCACATTCCCCTCTAGTTCCCCTCTTTTCATGACCAACTTCCTAATTTCAATGATAAGATGTTCATAGTACATACTGGTGGCCCAAATGATTTGTCTTCCCCTCCAACTAGCCCTAGTCCAATTTTTTGGGGACCACCCTTTGCTGGGCTACTCTCTCTTTCACCATCATGGCTATGGAGATTTTCATTTTCCAACACATTTCAACTATCCTCAATAATTTGGTGTCTCTACTGCATGAGAAGCTTGTTAGCAGCAAAGCAATAGGAAGGTATATTGATTAGGAAAAAAGAAAATAAAAATAATATTTTATTTTATTTTTCCTTATTCAATTGGACTTTTAATTGGTCCAGTGAGCAGTGGAAATTGCCAATATGTCAATATCATTTTAAAATTGCAGAACTTCCAAGCGAAAATGAGTACGTGGTTGCCTAATAATAGGAATTTATGTTTGATCCCTCAAATCTGATGTCTCAAAATTAAAAATATATGGAGCTATATCATTGCAGGCTCAACTTGGTTGGTAAGATAGTAATACGCTAGTTTAAATGCATGCCCCTGTCTTATTCGTGGACCATATTCATGCCAGGATTAGGAATACACACTCATTATTCCCTAATAAATCCATCCTAAAATTTTAAGGTCATTTGATCTAATAAATTTCTTATATCATAATCAAAACAATGTGTATCGTTATGATTTATTAAAACAGCTTCTAACTAGCTACATTTGAGCTTCATGCAGGAGAATCTATCCTATTGGAAAGAAAATAGTCATACAAAAAACAAAATTTAAATAAATAAATACCAAATTTATCACAAAATGCCTCAAATCTAGGCTACTTGGAACTACAACATTTAACTTTGAAATGAAAATGTTGCTACATCATCAAAACATCGAGTAATTGAAGAGAAAACCTATGAAACCCTAAGAAATCCCTGAAAAGCACTTGGATAAAATTAAGGGTAGATAATCCTGACCTTTTTCTCAGCCAAATTTTTCAACTTGGGAATCACTTCATGTAATCTGACCTTGGTGTGTCGAATTTCAGCATTCAGGGTCATGACCACTACCTTGTTCTTCTGGTACCAAAAAAGCCACAAAATTTAGTAGTTTTTTCCATAATTTTAAAAATCGAGCTAGGGGAAATGCATGGTTTAATAACATTCTTTGTGGCCTCAATGACTCGATAACGATATAAATTTTGACAAAGGTTTAATTTCCAAAGATCTTATTCTCCCTCTATTTTTCAAAGTTACTTTTCATACATGTTGCAAATGGAATCCACCCGCATGAGAATTTGGATGATGCTCATCTTCATAATGATCAGATATGATGTGCTCATTTCCTGGTATATCAAATCTGTGCTTTCCCTTGGTGTGTTTTCCTCATAATTGCTTCCCCGCAAAAAAACAAGGATTCCAACTAAAACCTTGATTTCAAATCTTTCGAATCTGTGTTTTCCCTCATAATTCCTTCCCTGCAAAAAAAAAGGATTCCAATCAAAACCTTGATTTCAAATCTCTTGAAATCGATATTCATTTAAAAAAATTGACTAAAATATTAACTAAAAAACTTTGATTGAAAGTTTGTAGAGTGATTATTAAGGTACAAAAAATTGTAGGAAGAAATGCATATTGCTATATTGTCATCATTCAAAATTGGTAAGTGGCCCAACTTGAAAGTGCAATTGAGCTGGTTCAAATTTCAATTCGGTGTGGAATTAGTAGTGTTATAGGAATTTGGTATTGGAGGTTGAATTAAATTGTGACAGTCCATAGTTCTTGCACTATATGGGAATTTTTTATGTTCATTTATGGACTCACAAATTTGGTGCCATCTATGTGACCTCTTAAAACTATGTAATGTTATATTAGTATGGTTTCAAGTGTTGTTATAAATGAAGATAAAACTATATAATTTCATCTTAGTATGTTTTCTAATGTTATTATAAATGAAGAGAAATTAATGGTGTGGACATTTAACGTGTCATTATGCTATGATGTGATCAGTATTTGGTTAATTTATCTTTTATCTATAATTTTTTCTTATTAATTTTTCACTATTGTGGTTGATGTGTGTAAACTACAGGCTCATTATTTTATTTTCAAGTGTGAGTGGACTAGGTTATTCTAACCTGTGATGAATGAACGGATTGAATGTTTGACTTATATTTTCTTATGTGAGAGTATTATCAAAAAGAACGTGTTTAGTGTTCCCCTTGCATGGAAATTCATTCTCCTCTACATGGTGGTTAGGTTATTCATTTGTTCAAGATTCATAAACTGCGCTTGGCGAACTCTAATTGAATACCTCTGTAACACAGCATTTTTTCACCGTCCCTACAATCCCTTTCCCTGCATATTGGAGGGTCATTCCCGTGACCTGTGAGCAGTGTCATACTCTGCAAACACCTTCTTTGCATCCTTCTGCATAAGGACATCATTTCTCCTCTTGAACATTTCCTCAAAAATCACATAAAAACCTATGTTTTGGCCTTGGCATGGGCAGCCAGTTCACCCCTCGTGCCAATGTGGTAAATTTACACTAGAGCCTGCACCACCTAGCGCTTTGTCTCTGTGTAGTGCCCATGCTAGTTTTTTAAGGAATTTTTTTTAACAAATAGAGGAAGAAGTTTCCTTCTAACCACCTCAAGGATGAGTCACAAGAAGTGGTTAAGTTGATCAGCCACGGATCTCCCTCTTTAGGTAGTGGTTTCCAACCCCCATGGGACACTCCTTGAAGATAGGTCTCCCTTTCATGATTATAGGGATCCTAACCTCTCCCTCTCCCTTTATATAAATAGGCCTTCTCCCTTTATGAAAGCTAGCTGAACATATAGCTGAGAAGATGAACTTGGAGAAGAGATTCTTTAGCTGAGTAATTGCTATAGAGAAAGTAGAACCAAGGAGAATTCCATAGAGAGAGCCCCATCTGATTTCCCGACGAGCCTTTGTGAGACGCGCTCCACTGGAACCCTGTTGGAGGAGACCGCAACGTCGAAGCTTGGTTGTACTCTTCCTTTCTTTCATTAATATACTTGGCTATGGTGTTGGTTCCATCATTGTGTTATGTTTATTTAATGCAATTGATTTATTCTTCTTCGACTCACTGACAGTTATGAATGTGAAATAGTATGTTGTATATCGTCGTTGTTTCTTGTGTGTATGCAGGTATATGAGCGTGAAAGTGAGCGGATCGTGATCTGTCAAACCAGGAGCGAGAGGCAGCCACTCTTTCGATGACAACAACAGCATAGGACCTTCGGTAAGTCATCTATCGAATCTTCGTCTATTCGTTAACTAGGAATTGATATTATAGCTTGTCTCATTTGTGGCTAGACCCACTCTAGGGCTAGTGGGATCGCCTCTATCTGCAGAGGGGATTTACCTCACCAACAAATTGGTGACTCCACTGATGATCAGTGTGAGTTTGTCTTTCATCCATTAGGTCTTATTCTTGGTCTTTGCTTGCTTAGCTTGCCTTTTCTGATTCTTGTTGCTAAGTCTAAGACCCCTGTTCAGCCCCAGAGGATCAATTCTGACCTCTTTTTTTCGAAAATTTTCCTTTTACCAAGGTTGACTTGATTGGCGTGTTTTCCGGTCTAACATTCGCGCCCACTGGTGCTTGTTTCTAGTTCAGCACCTGCACCATCCCCTATTTGGCACTGATTACAGCCAAACAGTCACGCCAATTCTTGTAGGTATTAGGGTTTTCTTTGTTTTGGAGTTTTGTGGTCAGTACTTGTGTTTATGGGTGATTTCTTGACATGTTTTGAGTGCTTTGGGATTGTTTGTGATTGTGAACAGCCTCCTTCCTTTAGTTGTTATGTTTCCTATCAGCATCATAGCCTTAGGGTTTTCTAGTGCTTTGGTATGCTGAGCCTCCTGTAGGAGTCTTGGTCTTTTGTTTCACGGTCAACTTCATTCCCTGCTTGATTTCATTTAGCTCCCTTGATCTGTTTGAGTGATTGTATTTGGTGAAATGAGTCTTGTCTCTTTCATTCAGTTGTGCTTCTTGTCACTCCAAGCATAGATTACACTGCTTGTATGGGTCTATTTTGACATATTTCTTTGATTTGAGAGATTGAAACATTGGTTTGAGTTTTGTTTTGTTTGATTTTGAGTTGATTGAATTTTTTCACTTCAACTCTCGCATTGACATTCTCGAACTAGTGTGTTGGTTTGTTTTTCATGTCATTTAGTGCATTTTTTGCCCTATTACATTGAAAAATCAGAATAATTTTGTGCTTGCATTCTTGTTTTCATTTTGGAATTAAAAATCTTTCATATAACTAGCATTGGACATTCTAGGAAAGATCTCTCATTTTCCTTAGCTCTCATCAGATACTGTAGTGGATGCTTCTGTGTGTTCTCATTATTTTCTATCGCTTGAAAACTCCTAACTTTATCGTAGATAGCTTTTCATCAAACGAAATGGTATTTTATGGCATGTAGCTTGCATTTAGGGATTCGTGAGATTCAAAATTCTGTAGGACCTTGGAATTGAAATATAAATACAAGATCAACTTAAAATTTATTCAATTAACCTAAGGCAAAATTGAAACCTAATGAAACATTTAGTGGTCTAAGTTAGAGACATGTTCTGGCGTCTTTAAACCTAGCAGCTTTCGCTCACCATATGGCTTTAGACAGCACTAGTACAGACTTGTGCTCCCCATACCATCGATTATATAAAGGGAGACCCCTCTAGGTTGTAATTCTTTTATCCATAGGAAGCCGAGTCTGCCACCTTGTAGTCGTGATACACCGAGCACATCATTCGGGGAGACTACCTGCGCGTACGTCAATTCCTTGGTCGATTCTTCTTTCATTTGATTACCAAGGTGTATATGGCAGTTCACGGAAACCTGGTACACCCTTTTACCTAGACTACATGATTAGTCATTTTCGATCTTTACTGACTCCATAAATTTGAAAAGATCATCGATCACTTTTCCTTTCATGCTCATTCCAACTTGAAAGTGATAGAGTCACATTTTGCCTATTTCTCGACTCTTAAAAGATGAAACAGTAGATTTTGGTTTCAGTGTCTTAAAATTAACTGCCTACAAAATATTCCTAGTTAAAGTTAGTTTCCTTAGTGTTTTTTTAACGTTGTTTCTAATGAAAACCTTCTCAGAGTTTACCAACCAAGGAATCCCCTCCTGGCCCTTTTCCTACTTTTGGGAATGTTGGTGCTTCTTACATGGCAACGTTGTCTCTTCCAAGGTTAACTGTTGGTTTTCCCATGTGGTTTTTTCTGACCTCGGTGGTCCCAAATGCCCCGATCTTTGTTAAACCATCACCTCCACCTAAAAAACATCATGTTGATTCCAAGGTGGACCTCTCCCCTTCTTCACCTGTTTCTTCAGTCTCCTTTTCTACTTCGCCTAGTGAAAGTTTGGATTCTAGTAACCAGGTGGCTAAGAAGAAGAAGAGGAATATGAAGAAGAATAAATCAAATAAGCGAGAAGCTAATGCTGCAACTATTGTGCCTAAAAAACCTTCCATCGATGAATCATCCAACCTTCCACGAAAAGTTAAATTCCCTTGCATGTTGTGCAAAGGTGACCACCTTCTTCGAGACTGTCCTGGCATTCCCAAGGTACTTGAAGTATGGTCTGACGGTTGTCCGTCGTTGCCTTTGGCTTCTGGAAGTCATGTTGGTAGCACATCTTTGATTAGTGCTGATAAGACTCATAAGAAATAGGGTAAGGGTACCAATCCTTGTAGGTTGTGTGAAGGGCATCATCCCATTCACCTTTGTCCATACATGGATGAATCCAAGAGAGTGTTGGACAACTCTATTGTTTCTGCACCCTGCCTTCTGGCTAGTTACCAGAAAAATTCTTTGATTCCTCCACTAGTTGATTCAATAATCAGTCAAGAGTCATCCTTGGTCGAACCTGCTCCCCCAGAAATTCAAATTCAGATTCAGGAATGCATTCCTGACCAACCATTGGACGTCGAATCAGTTGACTTGATCCTACCTATGGTTCATTAGGTCTTTTGACAAGAGTGGATCTCGCGCCCTCATGTGCCCCTTGTTCCTTCGCATTCTTCTGATTTTTAGAGAAAGATTCTTCCGTCCCTGTAGTTCAAGAAGTTGCTCCTCCTACTCCCGTGATGGAAGTCCAGGAGAGTGATCCTCTTACTCCAGTAACACTAGGGGAAAACCATCTCAGTTCAATGGTATCCCCTCCAAGTAGTTTGGTCGCTTCCTTTGATTGGAGTTGATTTGCAGGATACCACCTTCTATCTTATGTGCCTTTCGAGATAATGGTACAAACCTTTGATCTGGGAGTATTGAATACTATTATAGATGAAGGCGCGTCTGTTAGTATTCTGTCTTCCACTACTTGGAAAGATTTTGGTTCTCTACCACTTATGCCTATTACGCAAAATCTGTTGGCTTTTAACAGAGGAACCAATCAACCATTAGGAATCCTTTCGAAGTTGCCTGTTACTTTGGGAAGGAAAACCATCCATATAGACGTGATGGTTGTTCTAGGCTGCTTGGATTTCAATTTGCTCTTGGGGCGCGACTATACTTATATCATGGGGGCAGTTGTCTCTTCCCTTTTTCGTGTGATTTATTTTCCACACAAAGGTCGAATCTTGACCATTGATCAAATTTCATACTTTGGTCCTAGCATGACATCTCTGTTCGCTTATCAGTTCCTTCGATTCTATTATAGCTGTATCTTCCTTGTAGGTTAATTATGTGGTACCCGTCCCATGCCCACATTCAAGATATAGTTTCGTTGTGCATCACATGTTAGTATTCGGTCCCGATTTCCAAGATGTTGTTCTCCCATCGATGCGAACCTCTTTCGAGTCCATGACTTCTTATTCATCATGATGAGTTGTCGTCAGAGCAGAGTTCCTTGTCTTGTGCCAAGCTCCTTAAACAATGAAACAAGCTCTTCAAAGAATAGTTCGTCTTCTATTTCAACCTCGTTAAAAAATGAATCAGGTCTTGAGGATAGTTCTTTTAATGTGTCAACCTCATTAAAACAATGAAACACTTTCCCGTTCAATTCGACTCTTTGTTTAAGTTCTCGTAAAATCCCAGTCGAGTCTTTCTCTTGATCTCATAATTTGAACCTTCACTCCATCTGCCTTTCATATGGACTGAAGCTTGGGGGGCATGTACCTCGAATTGAGTCACCATGCTGGGGGCATGCTTACTTTTTCAAGCATAGTTTGTTTCCATTTCAAGCTTGTGTAAAAATGAAACCTGTTTCAAGCATAGTTTATCTTTGTTTCAAGCTTGTGTAAAAATGAAACCAACTTCAAGCAGAGTTTCCTGATTTCAAGCTTGTGTAAAAATGAAACCTTGCCCATTTTACCTCTTGTGATTGCCATTTTATTAGCCTGTTGTTGCCAGATGAGCCTTGGTTTTCTCATTCCATCGTCACTATCTGCTTGGCCAATCATATGCCTTCACTTGGTTGTTTTACTCTTTCCTGAGGAACCGCTGCGATGAGTGGTCTTACCGCTTGAGGGGTCCTGACCCAAGTTCAGTGTGCAAGGTTTGCCAACAAACCCCTATACTACTGGCCCTTTCAGCAGTGACCTGCTTTCGTAGGTCACAGTCTCACCCGAAGTAGTATGGGTGGGTGCTGGAACCAGGTTTCCGCACCCTGAGAAAGGATGGGTAAGGCAAACAGGGTTGCAACCTATTTTTGTAATTCCCATTACGCAGGGTTAAATAAGTTCCTATTTGCATCCACGTGCACTAGATCTACAATTATAGGCTTATTATATCATCAACACAACAGTACACAAACAAATCATAGCAGATCTAGATCCAAGAGCACAGTACACAGATCTTTCGCAGCATAAAGACAGAAAATAAATAACACAACATTTATCAGCAATTCACATAACAGAACTCACAGATTCAGATCTCTAACAGTTCTTCGCATTCATTCATTCATCAACCTTTCCTTACAATTCCCTTCCCAACCTGCGCACATAGTAGTAGGGTCCGCACACAGCTGGACTAGGATCTCTGTGCACACAGCCAGCAGGAGTTCATTCCCCAAAACCCAAACAGACCGCTTAAGCAACAGATCACATCAATATCTCATCAATTCCTATCCTTTTCGATACAAAATACGTCTTTATTTATAAAAATCTAGCTCCGAATTTCCTATGGTCCGCAACCCATGGTTTTCGGACCCCTAGTTTACCCCTTTGACCCATTACAATGTGTTCGGGGCTTTGACCCACCCCAAAACCCCTGCGCTATATTAAATATAATCCAAATTAACCAAAAAGGACCAATTTCACAGCTTTTTAGGAGACGTCATTCCAATAGTCCCCCAACATAATCTTGTGACTCGTCCTAAGTCACTATATCGGTGCATCATCAATTTGCGCATGCAAGGTATCCATATCACAGACAAGCGGAGGGATTACCTCCTGAATTTGAGCCGCAAGTCACTGCGCAATGTTGACAAGCGCTAGTGAAGCAGGGCCATCTGGGAGCACGAAGACTTGTTCTAACAGATGGTCGAGGCATGTAATGGCAGTCTGAACGTCCTGAGCTATCTGGAGGGCGGTGGTGCCCCATGGTTTCAACCGGTCCCTGATGATATCTAGGGCATGGCGACAGTCTGTCACTATGTCCATCATGGCGTGATGCTGAACGGGGCCTCTAACTTGGTCGAGGGCAGCTTCCACCTGTTGGAGGTCTTCCCGAGGCTGCTGAAGCAGAGGATGGTTCTGAATCGTTAGCTAGAGCTGTGTGACAGAGCCGAACAATTGTGCACCCTGCATAAGCTGCTCGTGCATAACCTTAGTTGCTTCTGTGACCCATGCAACCCGCTAGGCCAATGTGTGTGGGGAAATTTTCAACTGTTGTCGCGTGTCCTGGGTGCAGTGACGAACCTCTTTCATTACTCTAGAGCTTAATTCTTGGAGTGTTGTGCATTATAGCAGCGCCAAATATAATAGGACATCCCTCGTGATTGGATAAGGAGGGGGAATGGGGGCAGTGCCAAGGAGCGAGCATACATTGCCTCTGCTAGGCGGTAATCTAGGTTCGCGGAGCCGTCACAGCATTTCCCTATACCGCAGCGTTCCTTCTTGGTGTAAGATCACCGGTGACCTAACTGTAACACTTCAAGTGGAAGAGCAGGATACCATCGCGCCATCTCATGTGTGTGAAGTTGTGGCCATATTTGGGGTGCGAAGGTAGCCAATTCTTTCTCTGGAAGGCAAGCGCTCACATCTCTGACTACTCTCAGCAAGTTAAGTAGGGTCCATCTCAGCCACCAGGCAACGTTCGCGCCAGATAATGTTGTTGATTGTGAAAAAACAATAGGCCGATAATAGGAGCACATTGTAGGAGAAATAAATAGCCCAGCGCGAAGCTTTCCAACCATCTGCACCCCCTCCAGAGTTATTAATTGGTGAGGGAGTTCGTTCATGGCACGTACCCTCAATTCTGTGGACCATTCTGTTCATTAATTGCTGTATTGACATCCTGCCACCTGTTTTTCGTACTTGCAGTGGTATTTTCTTATGAAATCAGGACATGCCGGCAGTTATCCTTCATGCCCTAGGTTGTGTCCATGAGTTTTTAGACCATAGATGATGCCTGTATGTCGTGTGCGTATCTGGAGCGAGGGTTAAGGCAAGGTGATCCTGCAAATTGGATAGCAGTCTTGTCGAATCCTTTATTTCGCTTGCGGGCAGGATGTTCCTAGCTGTGTCATATGTCCTGGTGTCATTTATTACTTGGGATGTTTGTTGATGCTGAGATAGGTCTATAATCCTATGTGTGCTGAGGGCTGTGGTACCCCGGTAATTCTGTTTGGGCGAGGTTCATTCGCACTCTTGAGTGTTGCTCTGCAGTAGGTGTCCGCGTAGGTCAACTGACTTCGGAGCCCATTTGGCCATAGGGGTCCCTATGCGCAGGATCACCCTACTCCAGTATTTCCCGTGAGTGAAGAATACCGGTCCGCGCATAGGTGTTTCATATAGCGTTAGCTGTAATGATTCTGGCCTCCGGTCCATAGGACTCTTTGGTTCATCAGGCTGTTGGTCCTCGCCTACATCCTTTTGGCAGGGCAAGGTTTTTTTGATGATCGAAATGCAACAAAAATTCCTGATGGTCCAAAGGCTTCGCATCGCTGAAACCTCATGAAACCGACATTGCCAATTCTCCAGCTCTTCATTAGAGTCAGAAAAACATTCACTGTCCTTTTCCCAATAGAGCATTCCCTCATCTGTGAGGTTAACCCAGTCTTTGTCCTGCGCAATTATCTTATAAATGTGATCCAATTCCTCCTTTTCATAAGCTAGCTCTGTGTACCACGCACCTTCTACTAGGTCTAGTGGTACTATGACACACATACCTTTGTTTTCAAATAGCATGTTGCATTTCTTGAGATTGAGGACACCTCCCATGTTTATTGCCCAGTCCAATCCAAGGAGCGCAGGGTAAGGGTTCGCATCTTCTACTATTTCTATTAGCTAGGGCCCGCACCCCTGTGATGTTTACCATGACTTTGGGTAACCTACCCAGAGGGATGTTCTTTTTTTGATTCGCCATTCGCAGCTGGGTAGTCGACCATTCCAACTTAGGCTCTCCCATTCATTTCCATGTTTGTTTTGGTAAGATGTTGGCATCCGATCCCAGATCTAAGATAACTTGATCCATTTCATAGTCTCTGATCTGTGCAGCTAACTGCATTTCTCTCCTGGTGCATTTCTTATAGTTGTACAATTTTTGTACATCCTCAACTCCGCCCGTTGGGCCGGGCTGCCGCGTAGTTCGTAGGCGGCCGGAATATTTTCTCCAGCCTGTGGGTTGCGTAGTAGCTTCAAGCATGCCCTTAGAAAGGTTTCAACTTCCTCTTTTGCCTGGGGGTGCGCTGGCGGCTGCGGAGGGGCTTCCAAAGACTCCTGTCTTCTGGAATTTGGTTCCTTATGGTCAACCACCTCCTCCCTTTCTCCTTGGGTGACCATGCTATGCGTTATGATTTTTACATAGGGATCTTCACTCCTTGGCTCCATTTTGACTCTCTGTACATTTTGAGTGGGGATAGACTGTTTGTCCTTCATTTTTGTCAACAAGATCGGACAATCCTCAATCTCATGGTCCAATTGTCTGCAATATTTACAGGACTGCCTTGTGGGATTTTGGAAATCCTTGGCGAAGTGCCCTACCTCTCCACAGTTATAGCAGATCAGCTGGACCCATCCTCATCCTGCGCTCCCTCCCCACCCCCCCTACCCCCTACAGGAGAGCTACCAAAGGTTGCGGGAGATCTCAGAGAAGCAGGATCAGACTGTACTCTATAAAGGGTTCCCTGATCTACCAGTAAGTAATATGTGTGACAATTCTGCTCGTCATGCCCAATAGATTGGCAAAACTTGCACCTTTTTTGCCTCAATTCACCCTTATTTATTCGAGGACATTGGGATGTATCATGCAGTATCGCTACCCGACAGTCTTCGCACCAAAGGTCGATGCCACCTCCTTTCCCCCATTCTGCCTGTAAGCTCTTTATTTCCAGGTACATGGCCCCAAGCTACTCTTGAATTTGTTGCACTCCTTACCTTATGTTGTCCTTAGGCGTAGCTTCTAGTTTCATGGCAGCCTCTAAGGCCTTTTATTGCAACTCAAAGGTTTTGTGGCCCATGGGTATGCGTAAGTGAGGTAGCAGCATAGCGATGAACCACTCTGTGTGTTGTTTGTCATCATATTTGAACTCACCTTCCCTAATTGCTTTCTTTAACCACTGGTCGGCCTCCCATACCAACTTAGACACCCCTTTCTTGAAGTCTTTTACTTCTACTACCAGCTGGGAATAGGATTTTGGCTTCCGGAATTGTTGTTTCAGGGCATCCTTGATGTTTTGAAGATTTGCGCTCCCGTTCTGAGATATATACTGCATATACCAGTCTAGCACCCTTTCCTCGAAATCCAAGGATAGTTGCGCTCTCTTCACAATGTCGCTTACCACCCCTTGCACCATCCACACTGAATCGGTCACGAACCAAAATCGATCCATGTCCTCATCGGCTGCTCCTCTAAAAGTAGGTAACATAGGTAACTTTAGGTGTGCTGCCATGGGCTCCTTTGGTTTATCTTCCTGGGGCCCTAACGTCGAGGCAGCTGACAGACCCTATGTAGGTCTCGGTAGACTATGAGCAGAGCAATCCTCTCCTTGATTGTCTCGATAGTTCTCACCGCTCCGTGTTGCGCTTCCACCCAGAATATTCTGCGTTTAATGTCATTACTCGATTCCTCTCTCAGAACTCTTCCGGTCCCGGCAAAGGAACCATTTCTTGGCTTGAGGGGTCTTGAACCAGGTTTGGTGCGCAAGGTTTTCCAACAAACCCCTATAATACTGGCTTTTTCGGCAGTGACCTGCTTTCGTAGGTCACAGTCTCACCTGAAGTAGTAGGTGCTGGAACCAAGTTTCTGCACCCTGACAAAGGATGGGTAAGGCACGCAGGGCTGCATCCTATTTCTGTAATTCCTAAATTACCTTGTCCTGCATAGGGTTAAATATGTTCCTATTCGCATCAACATGCACTAGATCTATAGTTATAGGCTTATTATATCATCAACACAGTGGTACACAAACAAAGCATAGCAGATCTAGATCCAAGAGCACACTACACAGATCTTTCGCAGCTTAAAGATAGAAAATACATAACACAAAATTTATTATAAATTCACATAATAGAACTCACAGATTCAGATCTCTAATAGTTCTTCGCATTCATTCATTCATCAACCTTTCCTTACAATTCCCTTCCCAACCTGCGCACACAGCTAGACTAGGATCTCCACGCACACAGCCAGTAGGATTCCATTCCCCAAAACCTAAACAAACCGCTTAAGCAATAGATCGCATCAATATCTCATCAATTCCTATCCTTTTCGATACAAAATACATCTTTATTTATAACAATCTAGCTCCGACTTTCCTATGGTCTGCAGCCCATGGTTTTCGGACCCCTAGTTTACCCCTTTGACCCATTACAATGTGTTCAGGGCTTTGACCCACCCCAAAACCCCTACGTTATATTAAATATAATCCAAATTAACCAAAAAGGACCAGTTTTGCAGCTTGTTAAGAGACCCCGTTCCAACAGTCTTGTTGGCCAGCCTCTAACCTTTACTTGTTCCGAGCAATTCCACCATCACCTGGGTCAGTTTCTGTTACCCTTTATACCACTTTCCTCCAGGAGGAGTCACCTTTCAGCTCTTTTCTGACTCTCTAAAACATAAAATATTGTCAAGATTCTTGTCGTTTTGAACTCGTTAAATGGATGCAAAACAATATCCACCCAGTATACATTTACCCCTTTTTTGGGTTGGGATATATTATTTACGAAAAAGGAATACCTTAGCCTATCGCAACTAAGAGGTTCTCTCAGACATAGTTTTCTACCTTTTCAGATCTGTGAGACTATTTATGAAAAGGGCCTTGCTGGATTTTTCTTTTCCACTTTCTTTTCAAAATATCTAAATATGAAAAGATGCTGAGTTATCCCTTTGTCAGACTCGTTTAAAACTGATGACATCGGACTCTGTCGTTATGATGTTACTAGAGTTCCTCCTTCCTAGGGCTCGTAAAATGTTGTAGGTTGGATTTGTCTAAAGGAAAAACTTACATCGCAAGCACATGCTATCCCCTTCAAGCTTGTTTTCAAAAATAATTGGGGTACTTTCCAGAAATGGTGGGGGAAAATGGAACCAAATTGTAGTCGTGTTGGAAGTATGTCGCTCTTGAACATGGCACTTGTCTACATTCATGTCGGGTTGGGAACATCTCATCGCATTACTTTTTTGCCTCCATGGGTTTGTGTAATCTCTTTTGACCACTCATCTTCTCTTTGCCACGTCGCCATGCCCTCAGATCCCTTGATGTCAAATACTTCCAAATCCAGTGTCGTGCCGCCGATATGTTTAAGAGAATTTTGCCTCTGAAGTTTTCAACCTCCCTCTGATTATTTGTTGGTCTTGATTCACAAACATCACATTCCTCTGTCTCATGTCAATGATGTGGGGAAACTATGGCCCACCTTTGACTAGGTCACTTCCTGTCAACTCCAACTCATTATCTAGGAAGCTGATCTAGAGACTCCCTTCAGGTACCTTAGAGCCTGCATGCCTCAATGGTAGGTTCTTCGCATTTGACGTAAAGTCCACACCATTGGCCTTCAATCGATTGACTTTGCAGGTGTTCGGCGTCAGATTACTAATCACATTCCGTGGATTTTACCTTTCGTACCTTGAGAGCCATTGTCATTATTGGTGGTTTCTCTCGCATCTATTAACGACTTTCAACATTAGCTGGTAATCAGACGATTTTCTTGCATGTTTGACTTCAGCTCACATATTTGCATGCTTGAATTTGTACTTTGTTCATGTCGAGATGGAGCACAAGACCCTGGGTTTTTTCTGATGAAATCCAGGCTGCGGGTTCGTTGTGGATTACTATGACTTATTACATGGCTCTTTTGATTGGATGGTTGTGACCATACCTAAGTCTGTTTGTTGATCCCTACTGCTAGATGTATGTGTCCATACCTCAGATCTTACTGTCTATGTACTCTATTATGGATGGTTGTGCCCATACTCTATGTGCTATATTTCACCCCTCCCTCTCTCTCGGACCTCATGCTTTAGGGGGCATCTGTTACACAGCATTTTTTCACTATCCCTGCAATCCCTCACCCCGCATATTGGAGGGTCATTCTCATGACTTGTGAGCAATTTCATACTCTGCAAACACCTTCTTTGCATCCTTCTGCATAAGGACATCATTTCTCCCATTGAACATTTCCTCAAAAATCACGCAAAAACCTATGTTTTGGCCTTGGCATGGGTAGCCAGTTCACCCCTCGTGCCAATGTGGTAAATTTACACTAAAGCCTGCACCACCTGGCACTATGTCTCTATGTAGTGCCTGCGCCAGTTGTTTTAGGAATGTTTTTTAACAAATAGAGGCAGAAGTTTCCTTCTAACCACCTCAGTGATGAGTCACATGAAGTGGTTAATTTGATCAGCCACGGATCTCCCTCTTTAGGTAGTGGTTTCCAAACCCCATGGGACACTCCTTGAAGATATATCTCCCTTCCATTATTATAGGGATCCTAACCTCTCCCTCTCCCTCTATATAAACAGGCCTTCTCCCTTTATGAAAGCTAGCTGAACATATAGCCGAGAAGCTAAACTTGGAGAAGAGATTTTTTAGCTGAGTAATTTCTATAGAGAAGGTAGAACCAAGGGGAATTCTGTAGAGCGAGCCCTATTCAAATTCTTGACAAGCCTTTGTGAGACACGCTCCACTAGAACCCTGTTGGAGGAGACCGCAACGTCGAAGCTTGGTTTTACTCTTCCTTTCTTTCATTAATATACTCGACTATGGTGTTGGTTCCATCATTATGTTATGTTTATTTAATGCAATGGATTTAGTCTTCTTCGACTCACTGATAGTTACGAATGTGAAATAGTATTTTGTATATCGTCGTTGTTTCTTGTGTGTGTGCAGGTATCCGAGTGTGAAAGCGAGCGGATCATGATCTGTCAAACTAGGAGTGAGAGGCAGCTCACTCTTTCGACGACAACAACAGCATAGGACCTCTGGTAAGTCATCTATCGAATCTCCGTCCATTCGTTAACTAGGAATTGATATTATATCTTGTCTCATTTGTGGCTATACCCACTCTAGGGCTAGTGGGATCACCTCTGTCCGCAAAGGGGATTTACCTCACGAACAACCTCATATGTCTTTTTCAAGGTCCAACATAGGGACATCAAGCAATTGTACTTGTACTCAATGGGCCCTTTCCTTTGTAGAGTGGGAATTCCTTTACTCATTGTTTTTCTTGACTGTACACTCTTCGCTAATTCTTATGATCGATGTTAAGTGTAGGACTTTTCCTTAATCTTCACTAAGAATAATGGTTCATCTTGTCATTAAGCACATTCAACAAGTAAAGCCACTTTTTTCACTATGTCTACATTTGGGAAAATTTCTTCCCTTTAATTCTCTTTGTTTGATAATTCACCTTTCTTTTCTTAGTCATTATCTAGTCATATATTTTATTCCTATACTAAATTAGTCATTTAATTTAGTCGCTTTTAGTTTAGTCATTTATTATCTACTCGTATATTTTATCCCTAGACTAAATTAGTCATTTAAGTTAGTCATTTTTAGTTTGGTCACTTAAAATTTCTCAAATTTAGTAGCAATTCACTTGAAATAATTGCGGTGACTAAATTTTTTAGTCACCTAGTCATTAATTTCATCATTTTCTACTAGTGAATTGTCATTCATGCATAGAAATCATATATGCATAGTTAGTCTAGATTATTATGACACAATATCACAAGCATATTGATTCATACTATAATTTCATAACCCTAACCATCTGAATAGGCCAATCGAAATTAGATGATACATATAACATCAAGATCCTAAGTACAATGACCATAACCATCCTGCATACGACCACAATTCATATAACAACAAGTTACTATCCTTCATGGCTAACGGAAATAGGTACATATAATCACATTGATTATATAACATCTATCATACATGTAACCGCAACAACCATAGATTGACAAATATGTACACAATCCTAATGCTCATAAAAATCATTAACCAACATACCTGCATGTCAAAAATACAATACATGTATGATGATCTTCTCTTACCCCAAAGTCTGGCGCTACAACCTCGCTCTAATGATCTACATCTCTTGCTCTATCTTGGTCAAAACATCAGCATCATAACATACCAATTACATCATAGTGGCATATCCTTCATACTATAGCCTCATGCATGAAAAACTTAACCATGACAATTCATGCATAACAACATGCATTTAGCCCATCCAGTCCAAGTGTTTGAACTTGGTTCTAATACCACCCTGTGGTATAATATATGACCCAAAGAGAGCGCAACCACACTCTAATACCACCATGTAACGCCTCCTCCCACATTTACCCACTTTCACTGGCTATCACAAGGTAAAAATGATTTGAGGGTCACTATGATATGACTCAACCACCTAGATGACTTTAAGGAAATGGATTTGACACAACAATAGCTTACCGACTTCCCTCAGATGCCACAAGACCTCTAGGAGTAACCCAACCCCTCTAGGTATCCAACCCCTGTAACAACTCACCTTTTTCCTAACATATAGCCCCATTCGCTCCCTTTTCAAGGCCTCCAAGAAACTATAGGTTCCCATTCACTCCTATAGGCCTTCATTAGTGTGACTATGGCATTTTTATGCTAGTTTTGTGCTAGTGACTACGAGAATTAAGGTTATTTTATAGGGCTGAGGCTAGGAATCTTCCGAAAAAACTATGAAACTGCCAAAACTCTTAAAATACATGAATACAATGTTTGTAAACAAAAAACTAGAACCAGGACTTGATATGACCATCCCCAGCTGGGACTGAAATTTTATCAAACACATGGTGGATATTCAACCTCTAGGTCATGAATGCAAGTATGAATATGAGGTACTGAAAACTCATCTGAAGTTTAACAAGAAGAGTCACTACCTTCTCACATTAGTTGTCTTAATATCAATTAGGTATTGCATTCATTATTTATTTAGTTATGAGTAAAAACATGAAAAGAGCCATGACTAAAATATGTCATAAAACCATGCTTATAACCAACATAACTCAGCAAATAACAACAAGAGAACAACCAGTAAATCCACATAATAACAAGTGCATTTCCTTACCAAAAGTAATAGAAACATAGCTTTATTAAACATATGCAAATACCGACTGATTTCGGGACTTCCACATTCCACCAGACCATAGATTGGCTAAGCCAAATCTCTCTTGAACCAATCACCCTCATGACATAATCCAAGCATGAATGTGGAATATCATGGGATAAAAACCCGTTATTGCCTAAATCTACCTCAGGCTAAAGGAAGACAGACAGGATAACACCAAACCACGCTCAGTCTAGTAGCTAGCCCTACCAGAACAGGAGAGGGCTCTCTTCGGGTCAATCTCAGCGAAAAGTATTCAATGGGGCTTGAGATGACTGAAACAACAACTAATTTTAGGCTAGGTATACAAATATGAGAGTTTGTTTTGATTTTTGGGGGGTTTTGTTGGAAAAAGGGGAAAGGCAATTTTGGGCTTGGGGATGAGGTCAAATTCTTGCAGAGTTCAAGTTGGGGCAAGGAAGGCAATGGATTTGATGTCTTAGATTGAATGAATGGATAGAAAACACTGCTGAGGATCTGAAGAGGGCAAGAGGCTGCAAGGATCCTCTTCAAACAGAGGAAAACATATAAAACTAAACAAAAGTTTTAAGGCAGAGCACCAGCAAACTAATGAATTCTACCTTAGTTACTCATTTGTTTAATTTCAGAAACAAAGAGAAGGGAAATGACATACATAAAACATTAATGAAACATACAATTACATGGAGAAAAAAACCATCAAAACTCAGAGCCACAAGGATCCCAACAAGTGCTGCAAAACCCTGGTCTTTCCTTTGCCAAAAATGTTGAAATGAATATACAATGAGGTGCCAAACTATTCCCTAGAGTCCAACCCTGAAAATGACTCAGAAAATACATAATATAGACCAGCGTAACCCATTCCCATGCCTCTAGGGGTCGAGCTCATCCTTCTAGGAGCTGTTTCAACCAATTCTAAACTAGGATCTGAAATCTAGGCAATCAAACAACTTGCCTCTATATGGTAGGAAACTGATTCATTCATTTAATTTCCACTTTTTAGTGAATGAATCCTCTAGAACAAGTAAAAATGTGCCAAATTTACATCATAGTCATGAAATTACATCAATTTATATCAATATTTACATGAAAGTGAAACTAGTCAAATCAAGCAAATTGAAATAAGTGAAAAATAGGCCAAAATCCTCTATGCGCCACGCCCAAAATCTCTATGCATAGCACAAGTTTGGAGCTTATTTTGAGGCACTTCCTGAAGTCCAAATTGAGCTCATGATAGCTCGTTGGAAAGCCCGGCCTATCTACTTTCCAACCCAAGTGGAATTTCTAGATTTGGATGTCATTTGGCCCTCCAAAACTTCAATCTCCCAAGACTAGTTCCTGTGTATGTAAAAAGTGGCAGAATGGCCATTTTCAAGGTATTTTTGACCCTTTAGGCCACCCAGAACTTGATGAAATTCTTAGGACATTCCTGAGCATGCATAAATTTTCATAAAAAATCCATAAATACCAAGTTTTCCTCCAGAGGATCTCCCAATCGTAAGCGCGCAACAAGTGGCGCTATGCGTTGGGCAGAAAAACTTGTTTTATGACCAAAAATTCAAAATTGACAAAATTTTCTCCAAATTTGCTAAAATTTGGACTGAAGGTCCATCATCAAGTATCATGCTCATCCAACAAAGCTTCGGCCAAGATTATGTCTTTTCACGCCTCCTTGATGCCTTCTTCATCTATGCTTTGGTGTCTTGGTCTCAATGCCAAAATATGCTAACTAGGAAGGGACTGTGAAGAAAATAAGATAATGGGAACACTGAAGTCTTTTCAAGTGGTATTTTTTCTTTCGAAAGCCTTTTATTTTACAACTTTAGGGATGAGTGACAGCCACTGAGTTTTTAGGATTCTTGGGGTTATTTTGCAAATGAGAATAGGGATAATGATGGGAAATCAGATGGGATATAATGGAATAGGGGAGGGATATTAATGATAGTGTGACAATGAGGAGGAAAGTCACCGTAGGTGGGGAATGTGTTTTGAAGTATTTTGCACCAAAATCAAAATTTAACACTCAAACTCAAACCCTGGGGAGTAGTTTTTGACAAAAGAATAGGGTTTAACTTTGGATATTACAAATTCTCCAACCAATATTTGAAACCACACCAAACACCAGCTACGAGCAATTGCAAGGTGAGTCGAACTTACTCAGAGTGAAAGGGATCAAAAAATTGGAAATTTCATTGAAGGCAGTGACAAAATTGGCTTGTCGGCTCTGTGCGCCACGCAGTCAGCCCAATGCACCGCGCAGGATATATGCGCCGCGCTAGTGTAATTTTTACACTGCACAGGCCAGCTCAATGCGTTGCACCTACCCAGTGCGCCGCGTCGGCTGCCCAATGCGCCGCGCAGCTCACTTTCACCATAGTTTGGCTTTCACACTCTGACTTCGCCCTCCATGATTTTCTTCGGCTTCTTTGATGACTCTTGTGGGCAAATGGAGCTTGAACTTGGAAAGGCCAATGCGTTTTGATTTTTCATTTTGACAAATCCACTTTTGTAGTGTTGCAGAACTTTGGCACTTTCACATAACTCTGTTTTTGCTTGTTTCCTCTAATCTTGGAGCTGAATGATGAATCTTTTGGCTACTTTTTGCACGAATAGCTAGCATGGAAATTTGGCAAAGGCGACCAGGGCTGCGCCGAAGAATTTCAAAGCTGAAAAAACTTGGAAAATATACATGGCATTTATTACAAAGGAAAAAATGACGATTTTCTTCAAAACAGAGTTTTGAAGAAAAGTCACGATCAAGCAATATAACAACGAAATTTTTTCAGTGAAACTTTATTCGAACCTCCCTCATGTGCCTGCTGGCATTATTAGACACTTTGAAGACTAAATTTGCGAAACCCTAAACCTAATGAGACTAAAAAACCCTAAAAAGACACTTTTCCCACCAAAAGACCAAACAAGGCTGTAAATGACTGTAAATGATTTTGATGGACTTTGATGAACAAACCTGAGTTAGCAGGTACAAGGCATAAGGGATATGAGTGAAAAGACCCTTCTGTCAGAAGATCGATGCTCCTAATGGAATGCAGATGACTGAAGTGAATGAGACACCTAAAATTAAATGCAACAAAAGAGATTTTGATCTCTGACGGAGGGATGAAGAGACCGACTCTAACATTGGCTCCAATGGGGATGGTAGCTCCTTGAAGGTGCCAAGGACTGGAGATCTTTGGGAGAGCAGACAGTGCCTTCATCCATTGGGCAATTGAGTCAAAACATGAAAACTGACATTATGCAGACTGACTCTGACTCAAGGCTAAAACTAAAAACCATAATAAAACCAAACATGACTAAAACATAATTAACAAACTGGAAAGATGCTCATAATTGAGCTTATTCATCAAACCTACTCTAATTGTTCTTTTCACCACCCGATCAAGTGAAATGGAACAGCCAATGCAACCATGTAAGCATCCTGGCTGCTATTTGATTTCTTCCCAAATGCTTTCTGATGCGCAGGAAAAGGGAAGAATCGAAAGGCAACTCCCATGGAAACTTGGAATCAAGTTGACTGCTGATAAACTTGCAAAGCATGAATTGACTGGATGACTTCAAGAATACTGCGAAAGGATCTTCATAAACATAGCTATTGATTTCCATTAACACATTACTGCTCTGGTCCAGGTAATCTTCATAGCTGGATATTAAGATTTTCCTCACATCTGTGTTGTCTTTCTTTGGTGACAGCAGCAGGCTGTCAAAAGGATCCTGAATTTCGTGAATAACCAAACTCTGTTGCTGATTCCAAACAGAACAAAAGTCTCCTTTATCAATCTCCTCATATGACTGCAAACCTTGAAATGGGCTTTGTAATGAAAAATCTGTTAGACAAGACAATGAAGGCGACTTTTGAATAAGATTATTATCAACATTCTTTTCTGGCACATGGTTAGCTAATGGAGAAGAACTTTTACAGCAAACATCATCCAACACACAAGCAATAGGATCATCAAAAACTCGAGAATACGGCTGTGATGTATCCATTGAAACTGTATGACATCCTACTGGCTATTCATCTTTTTCTTTAGAGATATTACGAAGATTCTGCTTTATAAACTGAAATGCTTCGAAACAAAAGGGTACAGAATCCTCTTGCATCATTAAATCATGTATTTCATCTTCCACGCCTTCATCTGTAATCTGACCTTCAATTTCATTTGGTGGCTGTAAATCTGGTGCTAGGGAGAATTTTGTATCCAAAATGATTTCATCAGTTGTTCCAGGGGAAGATTTCTCATCAACAACTTGCTCAAGAATTTCGTTATCTGTCTCATCCTCAACATTAACACTGAGAGATTGTTGATTTCTTACAGGCTGCTCATTTGAAGATTTACTATGCAATTTACCCTTCAAAAACTGGAATGATTCAAAACAAAATGGTACGGAGTCACCTTGTATCATTTGATCATATGTACCAGCTTCCATGTCCTCATCTGCAACTTGACAATCAATGGCTTTCGAGGGCTGAAAATCTGAATATGAGAAGTCTTGAAAAAGGTTTTCATTGCGCTCAAGATGGTCTAGATCAAGGCTTGTTGGCAATTGATTTCTGATTGCATGGAAGTTATCTCTCATGAACTGAAACGAATCAAAACAAAAAGGCAAAGATCCTTCACTTACTTCAAGATTTGCTGCACTTTCCTCGTCATTGTCATAGCTGATATGCATTGGTTGATCATTGTACTGAAGCTGCTGAAAGTGAACTTCCTCCTCGCACAAACTAGCTGCTGATTTGTCTACAAGATTAGCTTCTGTTTGGAGAACATAATCATCATCATACTGATCAAACTGAGGCAAATCATCAGTATACAACACATCATCAAGCATACATGTCATATCAACAGCTCTCTCTTCTCCAAAATGATCTATAAAACAATCACTATGACAACTGGGATAAGAAACAAAATGTTTTGGATCAGCCACTTGTTCTTCTTCAATCAGCAAGTCATGGGCTTGAACATTATACTCATTCCTTGTGGTGTTCTTTTGCATCATCTCTTCTACTGCACTTACCAACATGTCAAGCTTTACCTCTAAAGATGTCGATTTCTCCGGATCTATGTTTTTCATCTCTTCTTCCTTCAACCTTGCCCTTCGGATCAGCAAATGAGCCTCTACATTTACTGCAGTGTTCTGTATCTCTACAAGTGTTGCAATATTCCTTTCTCTCAATTGAAACTCCATTTCCAGATCAAAGGCACCCGGGTAGTGCAAGAGAGCAGATCTAGGAGAAGGTCTTATATCAGCTGGCATCGAAAAATATACTTGGTTAAATCTGGCAGAAAATTGTTGTATTGTCTCCCCTGGCAGTCTTTTCAGCTGGTTATACTCTTCTATAATAAGGAAAGGATTCTGTCCGATCACCCACCTGTCGAGGAAAACTTCGACGAACTGCTGGAAATCTGAGATGCTCGCATCAGGCAGGGCTTTAAACCAACTCTTGACTTGGCCTTGAAAAGAAAGAGAAAAAAGCCTAATACTAACATCTTCATCATCAACTTCAAAAAGGTCTAGAAAAGTCTCAACATTCTGCACATGTTGCTCAGCGTTGACATTGTTACATTCACCGTCAAATCTTGGTAGATATAGGTCATAATTTTTAGGGAAAGCATGAAGAACAGAAGGTAAAACAAGAGGTTTATACCTATCTGGGACTATATAAGGTGTAGGAGTATATACAAGAGCTACGGGATCAGTCTTGTTTTCTTTAGGCTCATCACTCTGAAGAGAGTCATCATAAGATGTGGGAAAAGTAAGGAGGCCAGGATCAAAGGGAAACTCAGTATTCACACTTTTTGAATGGGTCGAGTGAAGATTTTGATCACCTTTCTCATACAACAAATTCTGAAAAACTTTCAGGACAGCTTCAAGAACAGCAAAGAAATAGTTTACAAGAAAGCAGATTCCGAATACCATTCCACTTTGGATACCTGAACTTTGTGTAAGATCCTTCCATTTTCTCAGAGAAAGAGTTAGTCCTCCAGTGGAGTCTCTACATTGAGTTGGAGTCACCAGGTGAATGATTTCAGCCTTCTTATGTATGATCGTTGTCCACCATCAACCATCAGATCTGAACTTGATACATGTACTGGGGCAAGACAATCTACAAGTCAAGTGTCACGTTCACAAGCTAGACCGGAGATTGACTGAAGCAACGTTTATCTACTTCCGCTAATGCAAAGCAAAAGCGTTTCGAAGGCTACCTGGCATAACTTCAGGCTCCGTCTGTAGCTTATGAAACAAATAACACCAACACGCAAACCATTTTCGTCCCCAGTATGGTCGCCACTATGTTATTGCCCAAATCCACCTTAGGCTGAAGAAAGGCGGGATTCAGGGTAACACCAAACCACGCTCAGTCTGGTAGCTAGCCCTACCAGAACAGGAGAGGGCTCTCTCCGAGTCAATCTCAGGAAAAATGTATCAATAGGGCTTGAGATGACTGAAATGAGTGCTAATTTTAGGCTAGGTATATGAATCAAGGAGTTTGGAATGATTTTTTAGGGGTTTTTGTTGGAAAAAGGGAAAGGCAGTTTTGGGCTTGGGGATGAGGCCAATTTCTTGCAGAGTTCGAGTTGGGGCAGGGAAGGCAATGGCTTTGATGTCTTAGATTGAATGAATGGATAGAAAATACTGCTGAGGAGCTGAAGAGGGCAAGAGGCTGCAAGGATCCTCTTCAAACAGATGAAAACATATAAAACTAAACAAAAGTTTAAGGCAGAGCACCAACAAACTAATGAATTCTACCTTAGTCACTCATTTGTTTAATTTCAGAAGCAAAGAGAAGGGAAATGGCATACATAGAACATTAATGAACTTATAATTACATGGATAAAAAAACCATCAAAACTCAGAGCCACAAGGATCCCAACAAGTGCTGCAAAACCCTGGTCTTTCCTTTGCCAAAAATGTTGAAATGAATATACAATGAGGTGCCAAACTATTCCCAAGAGTCCAACCCTGAAAATGACTCAGAAAATACATAATATAGACAAGCCTAACCCCTCCCCATGCCTCTAGGGGTTGATATCATCCTTCTAGGAGCTGTTTCAACCAATTCTAAACTAGGAACTGAAATCTAGGCAATCAAACAACTTGCCTCTATATGGTAGGAAACTGATTCATTCATTTAATTTTCACTTTTTAGTGAATGAATCCTCTAGAACAAGTAAAAATGTGCCAAATTTACATCATGGTAATGAAATTACATCAAGGTAGATAAATAGTTACATGAAAAAGTGAAACTAGTCAAAACTGGGCGAAATTCTGAACTGTGGAGTGAAAAATAGGCCAAAAATCTCTATGCGCCGCACCCAAAATCTCTATGCGTAGCACAAATTTGGAGCTGTTTTTGAGGCACTTCCCGAAGTCCAAATTGAGCTCATGATAGCTCGTTGGAAAGCCTTTCCTGTCTACTTTCCAATCCAAGTGTAATTTCTGGATTTGGTGTCCATTTTCTCATAAAAAGTTCAATCTCCCAAGACTGGGTCCTGTGTGTGCAAAAAGTGGCAGAAAGGCCATTTTCAAGGTGTTTTTGACTCTTTAGACCACCCAGAACTTGATGAAACTCTTAGGCCATTCCTGAGCATACATAAATTTTCATAAAAAATCCAAAAATATCAAGTTTTCCTCCAGAGGATCTTCCAATCGTAAGCGCACGCAAGGTGGCGCTACGCGTCGAGCAGAAAAACCTGTTTTGTGACCAAAAAATTCAAAATTGACAAAATTTTCTCCAAATTCCTTGAAATTTGGACTGAAGGTCCATCATCAAGTATCATGCTCAGCCAATGAAGCTTCGGCCAATATTATGTCTTTTCACGCCTCCTCGATGCCTTCTTCATCTATGCTGCCTGAGGTGAATACGAAGAGTTTGGTGTCTTGGTCTCAATGCCAAAATATGCTAAGTAGGAAGGGAATATGAAGAAAATAAGATAATGGGAACAATGAAGTCTTGTCAAGTGGTATTTTTTCTTTCAAAAGCCTTTTATTTGACAGCTTTAGGGATGAGTGACAGCCACTGAATTTTTAGGATTCTTGGGGTTATTTTGCAAATGAGAATAGGGATAATCATGGGAAATGAGATGGGATATAATGGAATAGGGTAGGGATATTAATGATAGTGTGACAGTGAGGAGGAAAGTGACCACAGGTGGGGAATGTGTTTTGAAGTATTTTGCACCAAAATCAAAATTTAACACTCAAAATCAAACCCTAGGGAGCAATTTTTGACAAAAGAATAGGGTTTAACTTTTGATATTACAAATTCTCCAACCAATCTTTCAAACCACACCAAACACCAGCTATGAGCAATTGCAAGGTGAGTCGAACTTACTCGGAGGAAAAGGGATCAAAAAATTGGAAATTTCATTGAAGACAGTGACAAAATTGGCTTGTCGCCTCTGTGCGCCACGCAGTCAGCCCAATGCACCGCGCCAGTGTAATGTTTACACTGCACAGGCCGACTCAATGCATCGTTCTTGCCCAGTGTGTCACGTTGGCTGCCCAATGCTCCACGCAGCTCACTTTCACCATAGTTTGGCTTTCACACTCTGACTTCGCTCTCCATGATTTTCTTCGGCTTCTTTGATGAATCTTGCGGGCAAATGGAGTTTGAACTTGGAAAGACCAATGCGTTTTGATTTTTCATTTTGACATACCCACTTCCTAGTGTTTCAGAACTTTGGCACTTTCACATAAATCTGTTTTGCTTGTTTCCTATGATCTTGGAGCTGAATGACGAAATTTTTTTTTCTATTTTCTGCAGGGATGCTAGCATGAAATTTGGAAAAGGCGACCAAGGCTGCGCCTAAAGTATTTCACAACTGAAGAAACTTTGAAAATTACATGGCATTTATTACAAAGGATAAAATGATGATTTTTATTCAAAACAGAGTTTTGAAGAAGAATCATGATCAAGAAATATGACGATGAAATTCTGCAATGGAAACTGATTTTGAACCTCCCTCATGTGCCTGCTGGCATTATTAGACATTCTGAAGACTAAATTTGTGAAACCCTAGACCTAGTGAGACTAGAAACCTTAAAATGACTCTTTGCCCACCAAAAGACCAAACATTGACTGTCAATGACTGAAAATGATTTTGATGTACTTTGATGAACAGACACGAACCAGCAGGTACATGACATGAGGGATATGAGTGAAAAGACCCTTCTGTCAGATGATCCATGCTCCTAATGGAATGCAGCTGACTAAACTGGATGAGACCCCTAAAATGAAATGCAACAAAAGAGAATTTGATCTCTGACGGAGGGAAGAACAGACCGAATCTAACAAACCAATCCAAAGAAAACCAAGGAATCCATAGGTTAATCCACCCTCTCCATACCATGATCACACCTAAATCGGTGTCGAGATCACAAAATTGAACTAAGCTTGGATGTCTCGGAATTTATTCACCATCCTTAAGGAATTTCTTGTCCCCACCCTAAGGATTTACCGTGTGTCCTACCATTACCGGTCAAGGGATTCCTAGGCCTTTGGGAATTTTCCTCAAACCACCTGGGCCCTGGATTCTGAAACCATCTGGTAATCCAAAGCTCGAAACCGAAAAAAATCCCACAACACCATGTCTATTCGGAAATGGAAATGCTAGGGTAAAATCCACTATCAACTCCTGGAAAAATCCATGCCAATGACAAAAAAAGAACCATATACCAACATGCATATACCATTCATGTCAAAACCAGCTAGGAAATCACACATGAAATCTGTTACCTGCAAGTATTCCTGTTGAAGCTCCTTGATCCTTGCCCTCCTTTTCTTTTCCTTGTCCTTCTTTTCTTTTCCTTTCCTTTCCTTTCTTTTTCTTTCCTTTCCTTGCCTACTTTCTTTCTTTCCCCTCTTGGTGTTATCTCCTCTATCAGACTAATTCTAACACTAAACTAACAAAAATTTACGAATTGATCCTCAAAATCCTTTTCTATCATTGATGCCTCTATTTGCTTCATTTTCCTCAGTTTTCCCTTCAATTTCCTCCTCACATGCAACATGCGACCTTTCACCTTCCTTTTCTCCTAATTTCCCTTATTTTCATAAATAATGTGCCAAAAATATAGTTTTTCCATTCCAAAGCCTTAGGCATTTCCCTTGCCAATTTCCCTTAGCCATAAACACAACAAGTGATTCCCACTAGGATATTTTTCCTAGAATTTCGCTTGGAATAAGTGTCCCTTGCCTGTAGTCTTATTTTACCTTTATTAATTTTTATTACATGAAATTTTAACATGGTTTTGTTACAACTCCAATATTAATAACTTACACCCACTTGGAATTATTTCTACATTACCTATTGATTTTCATAACTCTTTTTCTTATCCTAGGTTGCTTTAAACTTTTTCCTGATATTAATCACTTGTTGTTCCATTTCTCTCAACATGTCCAGTCCAAGTTCCACCCTATTCACTGGCTCACACAGCTAATGGGATCATTTCATTTTGTAACATACAATGCCTTAAAAGGACTCATATTAGTGACTATTTGTACCATTGTTGTATTTCAAATTCAAATAATGGTATAAATTATTCCTACTTATTTGGCTAATACATGACATACATCCTCAACATGTCTTCTAGAATTCTATTTACCCTTTTAGTTTGGTCATCTTTCCAAGGATGATATGTTTTGTTAAAATCTAGATGAGTCTCAAAGACTACAAACAATGCTTTCCAAAATTTTAGGTGAACTTGGCATCTTGATCTAAAATTTTCTTCTTAGGCATTCCATGCAATATGAAATTTTCTTTCATAAAATTTGAGCAATTTCAATATCTTTGTGGGTGGACTTAACATTAGAGAAATTTTGAGGTAAAAAATGGGTTCAAAAGAAAAATGTACAACAAAAATAAAATTTATAAGAACTAATAGGATTCAATATGATGATGTCAACCATGGGGGATGATTCGCCATTTTTGGAGTAAAAAGGTAAAAAGATAAAATAATAAAATAATAAAAAAACTAATTTTTCAACTAGTATTTTCACCTTATTTCCCTACCATTTTACTTAAATTTTGAGCGAGAGCATTCGTTGGATGCATAATTTAATTTTTCATCCTAGGATTACCCATGTTGCATACTTTCAATCAACTCTACTACATGAAAAATGTGAAATACATGAAAAAATGTTATTTCAATCACATTTTTTTCATGTATTTCACATTTATTGTGTAGTAGGATCCATCAAAATTATGCAACATGGGTACTCCATGGATGCAAAATTAAATTCTGCATCCAACTAGTGCTCCTGCTTGATAAGGAGATAAGTTGAAAATGTGAGTTGAAAAAATAGCTTTTTATTTTTTTCCCTCCAAAACTTGATTAGACAATCTAATATTATTTTATTATTTACACTATTATTTTATAATATTCCATAGGAGGCCCATTTTAGATGTCAAAATTTCTCTAATGCATCTATATTGTGAGCTTCCTTACTCAATTTGTCTACTACCACCATAATGGCATCATGTTGTTTGGATGTATTCAAAAATATTGTGATGAAGTCCATGGATATGACTTCCCATTTCCACTCATGGATTGGAATTGACTATAATTATCTTGTTGGATATATGCATTCTACTTTGACTTGTCTCCATTCGAGGCACTTGGAAATATATTCAACTATTTCATTCTTAATTCTTGGCCAATAGTATAATTTATTTATGGATGTTATCATTTTCTGGAATCCAAGATGACGTAAATAAGGTATTTTGTGAAACTCATCTATTATGAGTTTCTTCAATTTGGCCACACAAGATACATACCATCTATCTTTGAACATCAACATAACATCATCAATTAGCTTGTAATTCTTGTTTATTTTTCCCTCGGGTTCCTAAAATAAGCATTCCTTCACATACCAGAAAGGATCATCATGTAGTAATGCTTCTTTAATATTTTCTTTTGTGTCAATTTTACAATAGTCCATGGAATCCAGGTGAGCTACTTTTGTAATTCTACTAAGTGCATTTTCTACTTGGCTTTCTTTTCCCTTAATATGATTTATCTAAAAATCAAATTCATTGATAAAATCCAACCATCTAGCTTGTATATCATTTAAATTAGGTTGATCAAACAAGTATCTCAGTCCTCCATGATCTGACATCAACACAAACCTTCTCCCAAACTAGTAGTGCCTCCACATCTTCAGTGCATGCATAATTTATGCTAGGTCCAAATCATGTTTAACATAATTCCTCTCATGCTCCACTAGTTTCCTTGATTTGTCACAGATTGCATGTCCTTCTTGCATAAGGACTCCACCTAGTCTTTCCTTGCAGGTACTTGTGCAAGCAAGGAAATCCTTCTCTGGGTCTAATATCCTTAGAATAGCTGCATGTGTGATCAAGTTCTTAATTTTCTCAAATCTAGTCGTGCACTCTAGTTTCCATTGAAATTTTACTCCTTTATTTTTTAAATATGTGGTTGGATGCCTAATCTTTGAAAAACCTTGTATGAACCATTAGTAATATCCAGCCAATCTCATAAATGTTTTTACCTCCATAACATTTTGAGGAGTGGGACACTCCATTATGGCCTCGATATTTTAAGGATATATAGCTACTCCTTCTTTTGAGATGACATGTCCCATATATTGTAATTATGATTGGAAGAAATCACATTTATTAATTTTGGCATAATTTGTGTTCCCATAATAATTACATCACCTTCATATCCTCTTCATGTTCTTCTCTAGTTTTTTAGTAAACCAAAATATTTTCAACAAATAATAGCATGAACTTGACCAAATACTAGTCAAGGACATTTTTCATCAAGAACATGAATGTGGTTGGGGAATTTGAGAGTCCCAATTGTCGTACCGGTTGTCATTGATACCAACCTGCTAAAGCATCTGGCGGGGGCTAACCCAATATTGCATGGGATTTTTGACCTACCAAATTAATATATTCTGGGTCAATAATGCTTTTGATGGTTTCTACTTGTCGAGATGTTTCCGTTGATATATGGCACGCCATGTAATTTTTCACGGTTTGAGAGATATTCATGTTTGAAGTTTGTACCCCCAGTTAGTGGGCTAAAACCCCATGGGGTTGGGGCATGGGTCATTGAAAATTCATAATTAATATTTTTTAAGCTCCTAAGATCCCTCCCACGTTCACTTGTTGAAGCCCCTCTCAACTTAAGCAATCATATAAATTGTGATATTCATTTCCTCCTTATGCATGGGATTTGGCTATTTGAAACAGGTCATCGTGGAATTTTTTCTCTAATTTTTTTTTCTACGAAGGCTCAAAAGCTGAAATTTTTATGAGGTGAAGCTGAAATCCTAAGGAAGCTGCAGTAAAAATTTCAGATCAAGTTGCGCAATATTTTTGGAGATATGATCTGTGGAAGTAAGGGTTTTTGCAGGCTCCTGAAATTCATCTCAAAGAAGTGACCTTGGTAAAATCATCATAACTCTCTCTCTGAGTATCAGATTAAAATTCTGTAAAAAGTGGAAGATATTTCACAGTCTATAGTTTTCGTTCTATCAATTTCAGAGCCAAATGAAGAAAAATGACACATGGAACGTCGTACAAGCGCGCTCTGCTGAAACAGTCCATAATTAGGGCATTGTGAGAGATTGGGTATAACTCTCTTTTCAAGAATCCAAATTGGGTCAGACTTATGGAATTGGAAAGATGAATCATAGGAATAATACAGGACCAAAAATAAGATATTGAAGATCTGAAATAACAGAGATACACCAGATTCAATATCGAGCTCCTAGAAGGAAAAATCTAGATCATGGGAAGAACAAGGGTTGCATGACCGTGAATTTCTATATGATTAAAGGCAAGAAAGCAAAACAGAGGGTATCATGACAAGAGCAGCATCCAAGGTGCATAAAAACAGCAAGAAGTTCATCATATGAATTCTTCAAGTGGGCAACACTGCATACAATTATTGTAAAGGTATCATTGTACCTAGTCATTGTAAATACATTATTGTACAAATTGTACTAGTATCTATCTGCTAAGGGTTGAAGAGGCAGCGTTGGGAGGTCTAGGATCATCATTAGGTGGTTGTGTCAAAGTTGGGGTTATGGTCTAGTATATCTTCTTCTTCTACATCATTCTATATCATTGTAAAGTGGACCATTTTCCCTGGTACGGGAGTCCATTCATTTTTTTATTCTTCTATAGGGTGGTAGGGTGGTGCTAGGGTGAATTGTAGCTCATTGGGTGTTGGGGCATCCATTCAGTTGACTACTAAAGAATCTCGGGCGTTGGAGCATCCATCCAGTGGGAGCTGGAGAAGAATGCTTTTCTAGATTCTAGGAAGTTGGAGCTTTATTTTCAATTGGAGTTGAAAATAATTATTAGAAAAGAATTAGGTGGTTTTTGTCCTGGAGTGGGTTTCCACCTTAAAAATTGTGTGCATTTGTGTTCCTCTTGTTTGCTGCTATCATTGTACAAACACTGATAATAATTGAAGATTAACTAATGCTCTAATTGAAAGAAATACTTATTCACCCCCCCTCTCGCATTTCCAACACCAATGGTACCACTACGAGCTCGTAGTGTTTGTGTCTCATCCTCTAAGTTCTCTTGCAAATGCATTCATCTTTTCTGAATTGATGATAGCCAGACCTCATATATATCTTGGAAAACATTGTGGCTCCTTTTAGTTGATAAAATAGATCATCAACTTTTGGAAACAAGTATTTATTCCTCACTGTAACTTTATTTAACTATCTGTAATCAATGTATAATAGTAGTGTGCCATCCTTATTCTTTAAAAAAAGTGTTGGGGTTCCCCAGGGTGATAATATAGATCTGATGTATCCTTTATCCAACATTTATTTTAGCTACAATTTTAATTCCACCAACTCTGGTGTGTTCGTGTGTTATGGGGTTTTAGAAATTGACACAAAATTAAGCATCAATTCAAGGGAGAAATTTATTTCCCTCCTAGTTGGCGTCTGACACTTCCTCTAGAAATACGTCACATATTGTTTCAAAATGGGGTAATCTTCAATTCTAAATTTGTCCTTTGTTACATTGGTTACTTGAATTATAAATAGGGAACACCCTTTTTTGTTGCATTTTTTCACTTGTAGCACTAAAATTTATCTTATTGAAACAAGAATTCTTATTCCTTGCAATACTTTTACTCTTCTTCATCCTTGAGGCATTCCAGTGATTTACCATAACAATCAAATTTGGTCCTATGGGCTTCCATTCAATCCATGTCAATCAAGATCAATGGAAAAATATTAAGCACGAACTTTGTGGGCATGCTACTTATTTCCAAGTGGCATGACTCCACAAAATCAGTCACTCTCTTTTTTACTCCCATGGCTAGTTGGACCAACCACCATTTGGCATGTGGTTTCTTCTGCAAGGTATATGTCTCTTCAATTTTTGGGTTAACATAATTTAAGTAAGAGCTTGAATCAATTAAAATTGAAACAGACTATTGGTAACCATACCTTCCATTTCGATCAGAAAGGTTTGATGATCTACGTGTCTATTGTCCAATGTTGCATAAATCCAAGGTATAATTTGAGCCACATCATTCATTTTTGCTGCGTCTTGGAAATTGTACAACTTCTTGTTTCTCTTCTATTAATGAGGGAAATATTAATATATGTGATCCTTCCCACATCCCCAACACTGCAATGGCTTATTACTGGGTTCCTCTACCTCTTCCCTTGTTGATTTGATAGGTTTATCTCTATTTGCACCAGGTAAATTCCATTGGAACTCACCTTTAGCAGTTGTATTGAACTTGAAATTTTTCCTCGTTTGCTTGTACCCTAAGGGTTTTGGTCCTTTCCCTTACAAAAAAAATTTGTATTTCTTCTTCCAATCTATTCATAATTCAACCCTATGTTTGGATTGATCATAACAATACTTGATGTTACTAATAGTTTCCTCAAGTTTCTTCGGTTCATCAAATTCATTTATGACTTGATAGTATTATGGTAAACCACTAAAATATCTCTTAATTTTCACCTTCTCATCCCTGATGTAGGGCACATGCCTTAGTAGTTATAAAATTTTGTTGGTATAGGCATCTAAGGTGAGTTGTCCTAGATTATGATCATCAAAATATTTGATTTTACTATCATAGTACCTCTCAAAGAGGTAGTTTTCCCAAAAATATTTCTCAAATATTTTTGAAGCCAATTCATTTTCTCGTACACATTTGACATTTCTAAGATCTTCTCACCATATGTCAGCTTTTCCTTTAAATTTAAAAATAGCTACCATGGCCTTCATATTATCAGAATAGTCACGGACTCTAAAGTACTTCTTTAAGCCCAAAATTTAGGATTCTTCTTCTTGATTCTTCTTAATATATCCATCAAGGGTAGGGGGTGTTTCTTTCTTGAATGATTATGACATTTTATTTTTCTCACTCTTCTTTTGCTAGTGGTGTCTTCCTAACATAGGTGTAACACTAGATAGTTTTCAATGGTTGTTTGTTCGTCTTTCTAGGTTGTTAAGTGGAGTTACCCCTCTCATTATGTATTCACTTGCATGCATGTTCCTCTTCTTTGACTTACTACCTTCTTCATTATTGGTTTCCAATCCATAATTTAGGATTTTAGATGGGATTTTCTTGGATTTATTCCTATTAAGATAACCAATTTCTTAGGTTTGTGTTTCTTTTATCTTTACAGATCTGATAAGCTCCACAATATCACTACATTCACCTATTCTTGCCTTTCTTGAGCTCTAAAAATATTTTCATTTTCAGCCTTGCAACTCCTCATTTTATCTCTAAAAATTATTAGGGTATCCATCTAATCAATGGAATTTTATTTTGACCTATTTCTAACTGAATCTTCTTCCTGGTTAGGAGGGGTTCTATCTATGTCATACTATACCATTCTACTTCTCATTTCTTTGTTTTATACTATAGATTATTTCTTATTATTTGTTTTCACACACACACAATTGCTAGCAAAATCAAGAATAAACATATTAATTATAGCCTTGGTATGCCAAAACCAAGCATGTTGACTTGAAGTTTTTCACACAAACAAAACCTATGCCAGTTACATATTCTAAAAAATAAATGGGCAAATGAAATTCCATCAAAGTTAGTGATCAAATTAAATACTTGTTTAAATCAACATTCATATAAAAAATCAATTTACTCATCCATATTAAATTAAATTCTACTTTGTGTGTGTGTTCCTCTTCAAGTCCAATGTTGAACGTGGCTCTAATACCACTCTATAACTCCTCCCACCCCTTAAACTATCTCAGAATGTGGGAGTGATACCATTTTGACCCGATCTCCAAGGTTTGTTATGATTATGGGGTTACAAAAAATATTTTCTTCAAATTATTCAAATTCTAAAACTAATGCCACCATCTCATTCAAATAGTTGAGAGCTTTCTAGTGATATAAATTTTACCTCAATCTGAGTCTTGGGTAGAAATGTATGCCCCTTATAAATTTAACCCATTAATGAGGCCATGTTATAGAGAGGAATCTATGTGGCACACATGGGTGCCACACCTGTACCATGTGGTGCAATTTCATTGCCACGTTGGGGTCCACATGGAATGTACAACATATTTGTACATGAATTTAGTTCCCCAATATCGTGGTTTCCCACTATTACAATTCCCTAGGTCAGTATTTCTTTCCTTGGGTACCATATTTTTCGAGATCATCCTCCCCCTCAAATAACATTTCCCTGGGGTGGTATAAATTTCCCAAGGTACCATATTTCCCAGGATCACTTCCCTAGTACCTCATTCCCCATAACAACATCACTTCCCCCATGATCACTCCCCTCGATATTGCATTTCCTTGGGTTCCAATTCCCTTGGTACTTAATTTCCCTCAGCCCATTATATTCACAGGATGGTAGGATTAAATTATTCATTAAATATTAATTAAATTCCTTATTTAAAGGATTATTAATTAATCCCATGAATATTGTTCATCAGTTTTCATGTAGAAAAAATGTTACTTCAAGACTCTGGTCATTTCATCAATTCAAGAAAACATTTAATAAAACACCATCATTTCATTTCGCTACTTGCAATCTGGTTTAACTTACTCATGGAGCTATGATTATAAATTAACTAAGCATGAACCATGCATGAACACATATTTTCTCATAACTATATAATAGGAGTTATTGTCCATATACCAAGCATTGCTAATCCATTGAACAAACTTTGCTACTATATTCTTATGCCATTGTTGTCAAATAAAAGAACACAAATACATTGTTTCTCATATCAATCATGAACTAAATATTGAACAACACATTCAAGTCTTCCATTAAAATCATAGACACACAAGACCTCATACTAGTCATAAACATAATATATGAACATCATGTTTCATGATTCAAAAATACAATTGTAATATACTTATTTGTATATCTTAAAATGGTTGGAAATTGAAGGAGGTACTTTAATTCTCCACCCAAGAATTGGCATACTACACATGATGTTTCCTGTAGTTGATCACCCCTGATCTAGATCCAATGTCTGAAAAAAATATTTCTTAGGGAATTCACACCAAAGGAGTGGTGAAACACTTAGAGTATCGCGCACATAGTCTGGGTGGTTTATCAACTTACCTCTAACAACAAGCACCAAGGTGGCTTATCAGTTGTACCCACAACAAGAACCAATGTGGTTTATTAGTTTTTCCTAGTAGTAAGCACCAAAATGACCCACTCCTTCATCTTATTTCATTCACGTGGATTAATTTAAGGTTCAGATGGGGTATTGCCCAGTCTCAGTAGTTGGAATCCACTACCTAGGTGGTTTACGACTATCTTTTCATAGTAATCACCATAGGTGTCTGATTTCCATTTTCCAAGTGGTTTATTAGATACTCATAAAACACAATAGTGACCCAAAATTCCATATCCAGGTGGTTTATTGGCTATACAACAAGCACCACAATGATCTAGTCATCCAATAATCCTCTCACTAATGACACAAGATAAGAAAACATGGTCTAGTGGCCTCACTCACATTTCACAAGGTATTTACCCACTTTACCTTCTAATTCCAGTGTCCAACAACTCTCACGTGATCCAAAAATTAGCAATGATATCCCACTCTGTTCTCTAGCAAGAACCCATAAAAAAAAGGACCAAACTCAGTTTCTTGAATTGTGCCCTCATATAATTATTTCCATCATTTGTTTGTGCATTTGAGAGGTTGTAGGCCTATATCATTGATGCACTAGGAGAAAGGTCAACATCCTATGATCCACTTCCTTCAATCACATCTTTTAAATTTACTGTTAGTAAGTAGCTCACCCAAATCTATAACCAATGGATCATTAACTTCAACATTTAAGATCAAGGTTGGTTTCATGGATTCCCAAGAAAGAAAACACCATCAGACATTGGAATTTGAAGTTTATCCCTTCCTTCAATAAGAAATGATAAGGATTAAAATTTAAATGTTTAAAATGCATCACATCATCCATCCATGTCTCCTATACCCACGTTAGCATTACAATCACATTACAAAAGTTTGGGTAAATGAAAGGGTTGTCACACATCTAGACATTATCAATGTTTTCATTGGGAGATACCAATGGACCATAGGAATTCTATTCAATGTCCTTTATAAGTCTATATATATTTGGTGCATTCTTAGAAGGAATGAGGTGCACATTGGAAGTAATAAATCTATAATTTCATATATTGTTGATAAAATACAAATCTAAAAAAACAACAAGGATGGTGAAGAAGCCTTGTTGATGGATACTTTGCACCAGTAGAGGAAAAAAGTTATGTAGCCTTAGTATGAGTGTGTTTCTCTAGATCAAATATCTTCTAGTGGGGTTAGCATCAACTCCATGACCTATTCCATCGCCAAGCTATCTATTGAGTCATTGTTGGGTCAATTTACTAAGTAAACTAACACATGTGTTTTACTTTTCAATCTGGGTTTTTAGACTTGGAAGCATGTCCAAAATATATGGATATCATGTGAAGTCAATTTTAGAAGACAAAGTTTAGAAGTTGAAAGAAATGCATATTACAAATATATTCTAATTTTTAGTATTAATGGAAATTCACATTACAAATATAAAATCTAACTAAAAATTTTCTGATTCAAGATGTAGTAAGTGAACGAAGAGGCTCCGGTCCTAAATTAAGAGATATTGGTTGTCCTTATTTACATTTCTATTCCTACATTATTACCATTGCATTAAAACTGGAAATTCAAGAAATAATTCACGAAAGGAAACTAAAGAGGATGAATTTTAGTTGTTGTTCATGATTTGATAGAAAGAGAATTTAACTTAAATTATTGTTTGTCCTTTAGTATGAAAATTATATTTAAACCAATAATCATCCAGCAATCATAAGAAATCATAACACATCTAAATGACTGAATCATAAATTTGAAGCAAGAACTATTGCATTAAAACTATGCTAATTTAACCAAAGTGTACTTAGCTTGGTATGGGGGCCATCAACCCTTGCCTTTCACACTTAAATAACTTATTAGCTACAAAAAACTTAATCAACCATCCACAACATGAAAAACAAATAGAACAGTAGAACTAGTTCTTCAAATTATCCAAAGTCTTCCAAAGTCTCAATACAAAATTACACAAGTTCTACATGCTTGAATGGTCCATAAACTTGGTTTAAATAGAAAAAAACAAAAAAAAACTTAGCTATAATGTCTCTAACAACCCTATCCATCCTTCCTAATCCCATCCATATAGGTCGAAATAATCGATTCTGGTTCACAAAATCAGGAAAAATACCACAAAATACTAATTCTGCCCATTTTTCCTAGGGATTTCTAAATGACAGACCAAGTTTGACCAATGTTGACTAGGCTTGTTTTAGCTCAGTTTGACTAAAACAATATGTATTTTTCCTTTCGTGGTTCCCGTTATTTCCAAATATATGCTCATATCTCACCCGGGTGTCCTACACATATGACTTCAATGAAGCTATTATGGGAATTATTAGTGTAGTCCAAAATTACTCTTAAAACCTAATTTTTACAAAAATTTCTAAAAATTGAAAAAATTAATTTAATTACCTAAATATGCATAATAAGGCTAAAATGAGGCATATATGGATGATATAAGATGGAATATGGTGGTAAATAGGTGGATTTATGATAGGCAAAAGTGACCAAAATTGAGGGCTAACATCTCCCCCTTGCTGATGTTCAAGCATGTCCTCATGCTTTCCTCCTTCGTTTGGATCTCCTGAGTGATGATGTCCCTATTGTTCCTGATCTTGTAGCCTCTTCTTGTACAGCCTGAAGAAGACAGTTAATACCCTCATACTTCCCTTCTTTTTAGATGGTAGCTTTCACCTTCTGCCTCTCATATTTGTACTGCCATGTCTTCTTCTCATTGAGCCATTTGTAAGCTTGTTTAAAGATGAGGATATTCTTAGTTTCAATCTTATCAATTTTCTTGGCCAATTTCTTGTTTTATTTGATCATGTTTTTGTTGTTTTCTCTGTACATCTTATTTTTCCTTTTTCAAGTGTCTTTCCAAGATCTTGTTGTCCTCCAATTCTCTTGTTAGTTCTTCTATCTTCTTAAGGTATTATTCATTATGCAACTCTCTAACTTCTTCTTCGGTTTCCTTAGCATATGAATGAGATGAGGTAGCTCCTATCCAATCATTCTCAAAGTAGGATTCCCTATCCATAGGTTCTTCTTGGACTTCCCTCTCCATTCTTTGTATTATCTCATTAATTTGCTTTGATATTGGTGGAGGTTCAACAATTTCTATTTCTGGGTCTTTTTCCTTGTTACTTATCTCCTCTTGTGTTTTCCTCCTAGGCTTCCTAGGAATGGATAGAAAGGATATTTATTTTTCAACCATAATACTATCATGCTTCTTCTTTGATCTAGTCCTAGGATACATAGGGGAATTCATAATGCTTCTTATCACATGTAATTGTTCAAAATTTTCTTCTGTTGTTTGCTCTTCAAGATGATTCTCAGCCAAAAATTCCTTCCATACCATTCCCATATTTCTTACCTAATATTACACAAGTATTCTAAATAACCCTTGATAATAAATGTTAGCTTCCCTTGCTTCAGCTTTATTTTTGACATTGTCTATCATTTTAGTCAAGCTTCTTGAAAAGAAATAAGGTAGATTGTTTTTGGACTCTCCCTTCATGCGTTGAAGCAACCTTATGTGATAAGATAGACCACACTATACCGATTGTCACAGGTGAATTTTTTTTGGATAATCAACACTAATCCTAACCATGGCTCTTTTAACCAATCTCTTGGAATTCCTTTTGTGCTATCAAAGGATCCCTTCCTTTGTCTTTCTAGGAAAAGGGTCCATCCCTTCTCTTTAAAGTGTAGAAATTTGTGATATTTGTATCCGATCAAGGGAAGATATAATGCTTAAGAGAGAAAGTCTGGGTTTAATGGTATGGAGAGCTCACCCACTCTAGTTTGCCCATGTTCATAAAATTCTTGTGTGATTCTGTCATCATTTCCATTAAACTTTTGAAGAAATTCCAACAACCCTGCTTGGTATAATCTTTCGATTATTTCCTTTCCCCAGTTTTCTAGTTTGAATTCTTTGGGCTCAATTTTGGTTCCTATTTGTCTCTACTATGTATACCAATTGACACACCCTTGTATAGCCAAAATCCTCATTATGAATAAACAATATATATATATACTTCTCCTTTTTATTCATGAAATTTTTAGGATAAATACCATGGTAGATGGACTTAATAGATCTCTGAAGCTCTGAAAAAGAATGAGACTAATTATTTTGCTTGTAACTCTTCAATTTTCCCATGTTCTACTGCAAATGATATCCAAAAAGAGTCATTTGTTTGTAAAAATGATAAATAAAAAGTAAAAATAAAATAAAAAATAAAAAATAAATACTTTTACCGTGGGAAAGACCATTAAAATATCTGGAAAATATTTCACTTCCTTGCAAAATCGTGCCTTAATTTATGTTTGCAAAATTTTCTCATGGAAACCCCTCTCTGTTTCAAAAATTACTTAATGTCTATATAAAATGAGATTCTCTGTGTTTTCATGTGAAAAATGTTTTACAAATATACACGAAGAAATCGTTTAGGATACTTGAACTTCGATTGACTTGAAGAAAACTTGTAGAGGTTTCTTGTTAATGGTTTGTTTTCCTTGTGTTAAACAATACAAATTCAACTAAAACTCCTCTTTTAGCATCTCTAGAATTCATGGATTCTATAGGTGGAAGAGTATGTTTATGGTGACAGAGCATTAAAAATCCACAACTGGAGTCGTGTTTTCTCATATTATGACACATATTAAACGAAATCTTGAGTTAAACATCCTCGAAATCGTTTAACTGTTGATGAAATTCCAAGATTGACTCTTACCTACCACTTGCGAAATGCTTGGAATTTGTTGGAGAAAATGGTCATCTCGACGCAGATAAAATCTTCATCTCTATCTCTTCGTTCAAACAAAGTGTCTCTCCTTATTTCTCCACGTGGGCCCTTTAATTTCCTCGCCCAATTCTACGTTATTTCTCCATTGTTCAGGCTCTCCTTTCCTACTCAGTTCTCTCTTTAATCTTCTTCGTTATTTTTTTTTCATATTTCTCTTTCAACGAGGGTTCTTTTATGATGTGGTGAATGCATAGTGTTTCTCTCTCATTCTGAGCTTGGTTTAGTTGTGATGATGGAGGAGAACATACGCAGAGCAATTTTTGTTTTTCTTTAATTGTTTTGATCGTTTATATCAGGGTTCCCTATTCATGCTCTGACTTTTGTACTCATGGCTGCCACTTGTGCTTTCGATGTGTCGTGGTTTGATTTCCTTCTCTGCTATATGATTATCCTTTATTCCACGGGTTTTTATTCTCATTCTTGTGTATAAATTATACAAACAATATGTATACTAATGGATTCAATCCGATCATGCGATATGCTAAAGAAATATATTGAATCCTTCTACAAATTAATTGTCGAAAATAAAAAAATATCGCACAATCACACCAAGTAAAAGAAACAAGAAAATCAATCCATAACACAGATATTTTTCCTAGAAAAATCTTGCTGCTCTAAACCCCTCTATCTCTATTGTATAATGAACCAAGGAATCATGAAACAATACAATGCACTCTTCTCACAAGAGTCTGTTGCACTATCGTAACTGTCTCACACTGATCTGGACAAAATTGGGCTAGTACTTAGCCAATTCTCAGCCTTCGCTCAGCCTACCTTGCTCACGAAATCCCTAGGCAATTAATCCTTATTATTTAGGATAATTAGCCTTCCTTGACTGCACAATACATCATGGGCATCCTATGGTGTATAATATTGCGCCCGGGCAATTTTCTATAAATACAACTGATAGATAACTTCCCTTTAACCTCTGTCTCAACTGGGTCTTCATCAAAATTAACATGCATGTAGCAAAAAATAGTAAATCATTAGTCACTTGAGAGATCACTGCATGTGAATTAAATCTGATTTAATTCACTTGACCTCTCACTAGTGCAACAATCTGTTACAACTAGTTAGACTAATTTTAACTTTCTTAATTGATTTAACTGATTTCTCATGCATTAAAATAATGCACTAACTGCAACTTGGACTCTAAAACAAATAGAATCACTCTACATGCCTCACCAACCACCCTCAACTCGAATTTCATGAGCTGAATGAGTATATCACACTTAGTTAACTATTACAAGTGATTATGAGATAATATTGCAATTTATTGTCCAATTTATTTAATGGATGAATAAATTTCACATTTATTCTAATTTAATTAAGAAATAATTAGATCAAAAGCCTCCATGGTAGCCATTTCTGGATGTTGTTTCTAGATGCCAATTTCACTGTTTCTTGTTGCAAATTTCAACACTCCCTCTCAACAAGAAAGGAATCAATCTGTCCTGATCCAGTACCTTTGGAATTTTCTGCATGCAACACTTCTAAAACTAAATAGCCTCCAAAAAACTAAATCAGTATCATGCATTTGTCATCAGAGTCTTATGACTGTTGGTACCTACTGCACATGTCCACTGGACTTTCTACACTGCTAACATCTGCATCCATGCACTTTGCAGTGCTACCAACTCTGATCTACGCTCTAGTATCTGACACCTGTCACTCTGATTTCTATCCTCCTGACATCTAACTACATCAATCTGACTGATCCTTCCTACTACTGATGTACTGTGGGCTCCTCATAGCCAGGTTCGATCCATGAGACACATAATCTCAATGAACCCTGCCAAAATGTCTTCTTGGGATTTTCTGCACATCGCCCCACCTCACACCTAGAGGTATAGATGCATGTACTCTCTCTGCCCTTATGGCTTGAAATTTCCCCCTCCTGGAGGTCTCTGCTTGAGTGGAATCTTCCACTCGGTCTCCTCTCTACTTCCCCAATTGTGGCTGCACCACAACCTTCTGAGACTACTTCTGAGGCTGCATGTTGAGAGATAATTTCTCCCTCTCAACCACCAAGTCATTTTCCATTGATTTTATCCTCAAAGCCTTGCATGCATCCTCAACCTCGAGTGAATATAGGTTCTTGACTCTTGCACCGATCTGTTTCAACTGTCTCATGGCTATGTGTTTAAGGAAAACTTTTCCTTTACTAAACATCACTTCATAACCACGGTCTTCCAATACCGCTATGGAGATAAGATTCTTCCTTAGGCCTGGAACATACAAAACATCTGCTAGACTGAGAGGGGAGCCAGACTCCCTCTGAAAGGTAATTGTACCTATGCCAGTAGCACTATACCTCCCATCATCTCCAAACTCTATGTTCTATTGGAGGTCCTTCTCCTCCAAGTCACTGAAGAGATCTCTATCCCCCGTCATATGGAATGAGTCACCGCTATATAAATACCACATGCATCCCATTATATTTTTTTCCATGCATGCAATGAGAGTAAAATTAAGCTTGAACTGTGAAGCCAATGCTTCAACCGCTGCAACTTCAGGCTCCTTCTTGATTTCCTTCTTCTATGGACAATTTGTAGCATGGTGGTGATAGTGAAACATTTGATCTTGGACAAGTCACCCTTGCCCTCTTTTCCTTGGGACTTATTTCCCTTGGCTTTCTTTCCTTTTCTAACTCGTGCACATTGTAATTGCCCGTTGCCGCAAATTTTTCTAAAAAAAAAATTTGATTTTAAATAAAAAATATTACCCTCATCCGAGCTCCGATTCGACCGTTTTTTTTCTTTTCAATTTGGGTATTTTTTCACAAGGAATCCAAATATGCTATTTTTTTTGAAAGATTTGGAATAAAAATATTTAGATATTCTCTGCAAACTTGTGCACCCAAAAATTCCTGCTCTGATACTATATAGAAATTATACAAACAATATGTATAACAATGGATTCAATATGATCATGCAATATAATATAGAAAAATATTGAATCCTTCTACAATTAGTTTTAGAAAATAAAAAAGATTGCAAAATCACAATGATAAAATAAAGAAAGAAAATCAATCAACAACATGAGATATTTTCTGGAAAGCTTGCGGCTCAACCCACTCTATCTTTATTGTATAATGAACGAAGTGTAGAAATTATATACACTACGCATGCATATGTCCAAGATTCTCCTGATCACACACTATTTTAACTTCATGCACAATACAGAATCTATTCCACCATTGATCATCACATGCGGAAATTAAATCAATTACAATGCACACATGAAACCATAAAATTCACACACATTAACACAATTGTTTTATGGGAAAATATGAAGCTGAAAACCCAAAATATATGTATATAATATATGTCATAGAGATCATGTAAAAATCCTCATACAAATATTATCACAAGCTCTCAGTACAATCCAATCGCTGCACATTAATCAGGCCCGATATTGCAAATCTTTGCAGAAGTATTTGCCGGCCTTTAGCTTTTGCCTCTCTTTGCCACGATCCCCTCTTTTGAAGAATGATTACGGATGAACTCGAATCCATCTTTATATTGACTGTGCAATCCTCATTGGCATCTCCATCAATGTGTGGTGCAAACTCATGCAACACTGTAGTCACAACTGATAGTCACACTTGCTCTTTCACCTACCTCTCCACTGGTCTCCACTGAAACTGTCCATGCACTGTAGTTAACTGATGTATTCTTCAGTTGATTAATGAGTTAATATTTAGTGAATTAATTATTAATTAATTCACACCACTCTCACTAGTGTATCAATCAGTTAGACTAGATACAACTAGCTCAACTGTGTCTAACTGAGTTAAACTGAACACAACTCCACCAACTACTTCTACAAATCCACCAAACTCTATCACATGAGTTTTAACTAAAGTCCTCCATGAAATATCTCCATTAAACCCTCAGGAATAGCGTAATTCCTTCTGTCAGCTCCTGTGCCACATATGTGCACTTAACTGAAGTACTCCAAGAGAATAAGATAATGTTTAGAGTCCAAATATTATTAAGAGCTAATAATATTCGACATATCTATTTTTAGACTAGCAATCTAAAAATAGATTCCGCCCAATATGTCTAAAAATAGAAATCCATATATTTTTCCAACTTGACCAACCATCCACAAATAGCATCCTGCAACTCATAGAATATGATCGACATGTCTAAAAATAGACATAGTCTAAAAATAGACTTTGCGCCAAAAATCACCTGTGTGGGCCCCACTTAGTTTAGGTGATTATTTTCCAACTAGGATCAAGGATGATGTTTCAGGATGCCTCCTTCACTATTTATTGTTGCAATCTTCAACACTCCCTCTCAACAAGAAAGGACTGTCTTTGCATGCGACATGCAACTCCATGCATTCACCCTACAACCTTCACAAGCACCATGCAACTCCATGCATCTACTCTGCAACTCTTTCGAAACTGAATAGGCTCCAAAAAACTCCACTGCATAATGCATCTCACATCAAGATTAATCTCCTACTACTGCACATGTCTTCAGGAACCACTGCGCTGTTGAACTCTACACCCATGCACTCTGCACTTGCTGTCAACTCTGAACCGCGCTCCAGTATCCGACACTGTCACTTTGATCTGCCTGCATCAATCCAACTGATCATGCTACTGCTGCTCTATGGGCACCTCATAGCCAGGTTCAATTCATGATATCCACACCATCTCCATGAATCCTGCCCAGAAATATCCTCTTGGGATTAATCATGCATGTCGCCCCACCTCTCACCTGGTGGTATAGCTGCATGCACTCCCTCTGCCCATCTGGCACGAAATTTCTCTGCATGAGTGGTTTCTCCCACTCCATGATCCTCATCTTATGGCTGCTCCACATCCCGAGGTTCACTCTTACCTGCATGCAAATCCAGCTCCCTCTCAAGCTTCAATTGCATGTCTTTCTTGCACTTCCCAACAGTAGGAAGCTCTGTAGAAATCCCATCCTCTTCAAGCCTGTAGAGATTCTTCGCTCGAATCCCAACCTTCTTGACTTGTCCTGTTGCTTTGTACCGAAGGAAAAATTTTCCTTCACTAAAGACAACATCATACCCTTTATCCTCTAACATTGCGACTGAGATTAAATTCTTCTTTAAACCTGGAACATGCACTACATCTTGTAAAAGAATGAGTTTACCTGACTCCCTTTGAAAGGTAATGGTACCAATGCCGGTCGCATTGTATCGTCCATTGTCGCCCAACTCAACATGCAACTGGAGATCTTTCTCCACCAAGTCACTGAAAAGATTCACATCTCCCGTCATGTGAAAGGAAGCGCCACTATCAAAATACCACCCCAATCCCAATGAACTAGACACCATGCATGCGATCAATGAGAAGTCCAGCTCAAATTGCGAGGCAAGAGCCTCACCAGCTACAACTCCAGCAGCCTACTTGTTCTTATTCTTCTGTGGACAATTTGTGGCGTAATTCCCATGCTCGTGACAGTGAAAACACTTCACTTTGACATGTCACGTTCTTTCGACATTCGCACCTGTGATTGAGGAGGATTTTTCTTTCCCTTCCCTTTCCTTGCTTTGGTAGCCAAAGCGCAATTTTCTTCATCTTCATTCTTCGATGAAGATCCATCCCTGGTACCCCGCCTTATCTCCTCCTGCACAAGATCCGACCAAAGTCGCTCCCATTCTGGTAGTTTCTCCCGACCATTGACAAAGTCCTCGTAGCTATGAAAACTCTTCGGAAGCCCAAGGAGAGCCAATCTCACCAAGTCCTCTTCATCTACGGTAACCCCCACACTTCCCAGCTCATCCCTACACTGGAAAAACTTCGTGAGGTACTTGGGTATACTTTCTCCCTTCTCCATTTTTATTTTTCTAAGCTTGTCTTTAAGAGCCAACTTCCGTTGGTCACTTCTGATTTGGAACAAGTTTGTCAAAGCCTTCCACATCAAGAATGGAGAAGCTTTACCATGAAGTATGGACACTAAGTGATCCTTCATACCTTCCAACAGAATCCTTTGACATTTTGCTGTCTTCTTTTGCCATGCGTCAAGTGTGGCAGCATCGCTAGAACCAGGCTTTGGAATTTTTGCATCTATGAACTCCTTCAACCCATTATCATCCAGCACCACCTCCATCCTGTCCTTCCATTCAATATAATTCGAGCTACCTCAAGGGCATACACCAATCGCAATCCGTTGAAGGACATTTCAATGAATGCTCAACTTCGACACCAAGAAAACAATGCTGCAAATTCGAATTCCACCAGCACAAAACTCAACCGCTTCAATGTTTTGCAATTGCTCCAATGATCAATATCGCTTCGATACCATGTAGAAATTTGAATAATTGTTAAATTATTCACCGAGATTATCCTGATCACACACTATTTTAGCTTCATGCATAATACATAACCTCTTATACTATTGATCATTAATTGCGGAAATATAAACAATCGCATGTGCACATTAAAACCATAAACAATCACACATATAAACACAGTATTTATGGGAAATCTTAAAGCCGAAAACCCCCAACTATCTGTATATTATAATGATAGAGATCATGTAACAATCATTGTACAAACTCCTCACAATCTCTCAGTACAATCTCCAATTGTTACACACTACACAAGCTCAGATCTAACAAAACACATGCTCCAATCTCCCACCGCTAGCCTCGCTCTACCGCGTAACTCACTACTAAAGAATGGCTCGGATGAACTTGAATCCATCCTATATTGACCACACAATCCTCATTGGCATCTCCATCAATGTGTGGTGCAAAATCATGCACCAGTATAGTCACAACTGATAGTCACACTTCTCTTTCACCTATCTCTTCACTGGTCTCCATTGAAACTGTCCATGCACTGTAGTTAACTGATGTATTCTTTAGTTGATTAATGAGTTAATAATTAGTGAATTAATTAATAATTAATTCACACCTCTCTCACTAGTGTATCAATCAGTTAGACTAGATACAACTAGCTCAACTGTGTCTAACTGAGTTAAACTGAACACAACTCCACCAACTACCTCAATAACTCCACCAAACTCTGTCACATGAGTTCTAACTGAAGTCTCCATGCAATAGTTCCACTTAACCCTCAGGAATAGCGTAATTCCTTCTGTCAGCTCCTGTGCCACATCTGTGCACTTAACTGAAGTGCTCCAAGAGAATAAGATAATGTTTGTAGTCCAAATATTATTAAGAGCTAATAATATTCGACATATCTATTTTTAGACTGGCAATCTAAAAATAGATTCTGCCCAATATGTCTAAAAATAGAAGTCCATCTATTTTTCCAACTTGACCAACCATCCACAAATAGCATTCCGCAATTCATAGAATATGATCAACATGTCTAAAAATAGACTTTGCGACAAAAATCACCTGTGTGGGCCCCACTTAGTTTAGGTGATCACTTTCCAACTAGGATCAAGAATGATGTTTCAGGATGCTTCCTTCACTATTTCTTGTTGCAATATTCAACAATTTGAGCATGTGGAACAAATACCTTTCATTTCTAATGTATCCTTTCTGACAAGTCTAACTTGAATAATTTTGACAATCATTTTTTTCACTAACTTATCAACACAAATTTAAAACATGTTCAGTCATGATTAGGCTAGATGACTGAACAAGATCTTTTTTTGAACAAATAGTGGCATTTAGGCTTGCACACTTTCATTATTACTATTTTTTGGGTATGGGGTTGTACCTCGTTTTCAAATCTGCCCTCTTTTTCCTTCTTTCTATGTTTTTGAGTTTTTTGTTTTTTTATTTTATTATTATTTTGGATCAGCATTCTAAGACTAAAAATCTAGAAATATGCTTATAGTACTGAGCTTATTTGCGCCAATCTACCTATTGAGGCCTCAAAATTTGCTGCAACAACATGGGGGATGACCACCCGATCCGAACCTTAAAGCAGTTCCTATTCCATTTGGAATGGTGGCTCTGACTGGTTTAACTAGGTCCAGTTACCTTCTCTCAATCTCCATTGGCTTAAAATATGACTTTTATCTATCAATGGGAAAGAGACATTAGATCATTTCTCTTGCCGATCGGACAAGAAAGTGATCCTTAAGCTAATTTGGCCTTAGTCAGGCCACAATTAAAGTTTTTCCATCTTTAGGACGACTTTTTAAGAGTGTAGAATTTAATCTAAATGCAATATTATTCTAAGATGAAAGTAAAAAAAAACCATTTTAGTCCTATCTCCATTAGGAAGATATAGATCTATCCCAATTGAGAGAAAAATGTTTTAAATAATTGAGATTTAAATATGTTTGTTTTAAATGAATATCAAGCTAACGAAGTAGTTCAATTAACTAACATTTTAAATACCAAACACATTCTATCTAGAGACCTCTTAACTGAAATAATCAATCAACAACACTCAAGAAGTAGTTCTCAAATAATATTAATCATTTAATCAGTAACTTGAATAATTAAACAATAACATGCGGAATTAGTTCACAACATATTAATATTCAATAAATCAGTTTTATAAGACAGATTTCTGAGTAAATAGTTAATCAAAAATCAGAATTCAATCCATAAGAGTAGAGACAAATAATAACATAAGTTGAGGCAAACTTACTCATACCGACAGAAGTGCACAAGTATGAGAGTAAACTGATACATTCCTGTTATCATAAAAATGAAACCAGCATTTAAAATAATAATATGATAAATACCAATTTATTAAGTACAATTCTTCGGCTTCGTTCTCTAATAGTCTTTTACAATGCTTGAACTTCTGTTTTCAAAATCAGAGCTGCAGTAGTGCAAGACTCTGTTCATTATACATAACTCAGAGTGTAAAAGAAAAACCTCAATAATCTTTAGATCTGAGATTCTTCTCCTCTCACCCTATACTTCTAAATTCCTATTACAGAAGTGCTTTTAGAATTCCAGAACTGCAGAGGAGAGAAGAAAGTTTATTTGAAGAGTGGTTTTACTTAATCAATTTTCATTGGTTCAAAAATATTATTCAATTGTTGGAGCCTTCTTATTGATTGGGATATTTTTCTTCTCATCTCTTCAACTGTTTTCCTGCAAAAACAAATCAAAACAAAATTAAAAAATAAAATCAAAATGAAAAATCTAGAAATTAAAATAAATCCAATAAAAAATTAATTAATTAAATAATTGAAAAAGGAAATATAAGCTTTCTTTTATGTCTGTGCTGATTTAATTGGCCAAGGAGAATATAGACAAATGGATCTGCACTTAGAAGAAGTTGTGGTAATGAAAATACAAAAAATAAAACTTAGAAAATTAGTTTTGTTTAAAAATTTGGAGCTTGATCTTTTGCTGAATTTTAGACCCAATAAATGATTAAATCTATTAATGAAACCTCCTCAAAAATGTTCTCATCGATTTTATCTATCCAATTAATTGTTTTGGGCCTCATTTGACCAAGTAAAACTCCATTTATGAGCTTCCAAAAATGATGAGTTAAAATTGCTAAAATACTAAAATTTTTGTTGTTTGAACTAAAATATCAAAATTTTTAATTAAATTTTAATCCTAAATTAAATTTTAATTATTTAACTAATATTAATTTAATTATAATTAAAAGCTAAATCAATTATTTAAAAGAATTAGTATTAATCTAATTAATTAAAATATATGATAAATTAAAAATTTATATATTAATTAATATATATTAATTCAAAATATTTTAATATAACATTAAAAAGTTAATACCTTACTCCTTTATAAAAAAGGATTCGAATGGTCTTAAAGCAAATGAAAATTTCAAAAGGTTGAGTTAAAAAAAAATGGCATTTTTTTATCGGAGTGTGCTCGGAAGATATCGATTTAGTATATTTGCGATAATGCGACTTGTCATGGACGCGATATGTTTTTATATTTTTTATATATTTTTTTAGTGGGGTAAAGAAATTAATTTTTTTTAAATTTAGTGTAGTTTAAAAATTAAAATAAAGTATGGATTATCCATAATGAGATTTTATAATTCTAAACTGTAATTATTTTTCCATTATGAAATTTTAGATTTTGATATTTTGTTTAAAAAAAAAGAAATTATGATAAATTACAGAAATTTCGAAAAGCGTGATTTTTAAAGATTTTATAATTTTGCTAGGTCATTTGTGAAAAATGAAAGATGTTAGTAATATTTTTGGAATCTAAACTTTTGCGATCCATAATATAATTTATGTTAGTAATCACTGACTAAGAGTTAATATTTGCAATAAATACATTATTAAATTAATAATAACAAAAATTGAAATTTTCTACATATATATATTTTTAACCCAAGCGAGAAAATGAACAAACTTCAAAAGAGTGTCATTTGCAAACCGGTTTTCCAAATGAAGCGAAACAAATATTGTTGGAAAGTTTATGAAAAAAGATTCAATAAAACAATCAAAACAAAATTTCAAGAAAGATAAAAAATGACAAAATGTAGGATAATTAACTTAATGAATATTTTAAAATGTGTTTAGCCAAAAAAAATTGTAGAAAGAGTCCCCATTATTTGAAGTGCATAAGTAAAAAATAAGGGGGTTGTGTTTTACCACAACAATAGCGACATACGGGAGAAGAACCAGTGATTTATGATTAAATATAATGAACTTGAATTTACCCAAATGTTAAAAATAATGAAAATCATGGAATCGTCTAACAATAAAACATTTCCATAGGTTTCACATAAAATAGATTCAGCAATATGAGTTTGTAAAGATAAATACTTAAAACAGACTAAAGTAAAAGTGATGCATCCAAATTTGGGGAAATTTGTTTTTTAAATTTTCTTCATGTGAAAAATAGAAGAAGGTAGAGATAGGAGTTTTTATAAAGCATATATCCATTTTTTGATTGTCTCTGACATCGCTTCGCTTACAGCGAGCTTGAACAGTACCCCGACGAAATTGTCTTTTATGCCATACAAGCCTAGTCCCGCTGCCAGCGAACGTCCATAGCCCCCACGGGTTTACTTGTATTTTCCATGCTTCCTCTGTTTATCACTATTTTGATAACACATTTGCAAGGTTTTATTTATGATGTATTTGAGTGAAAGAGGTGGGATGGTAATAGGGATTTTATTTTTAATGGACATAGTATTTTCATAATGTTTTCTCCAATTTTTTTCCCTGCAACTATCAATCAGAAGATTTTTAGGTGGAGAGGTGAGAGGGATTCATTGAATTAAACTCAAATTAGTTCTTTCATTGAAAAATTAAACTCAATCACTTAGACAGGATATGTGTTCCTCCATGAAAAATATTTTAAAGCAAGATGGTTTTATGGTTCCATAAAAATATGTTTTTAATGATAAATGAAATTCACTTATATGGATAGAGTAAAAGATTTCCCATGTATATCAACAACTGTAAGATAAGAGAAAATCATTTTACATAAGTCATGGCAAAGTCACCAAAATCAAATCAAAGTTGAAAGTAAAAGGAAAATAATTCCTAAACTAAAGTAAGAAAATAAATCTGCGAAATAAAAAATGAAGAAAGAAAAATTAAAAGAAAAACAAAATTTAAAAGCTAAACTCTAACAAGATTGCTTATATGAATCTCTCAACAAAGGATTATAAAAGAAAATAAGCATATGCATGTTCATTCTTATGTTGAAATTTTAAAATTTTATCTTGCAGAATTATAAGAAATGAGGCTCTCAAAATGTAGAAGATGAATAGAAATTATGATAGATAATATTCTGAATGAGAAGTTTATCTCTGTTGCAATTTTTTTTTTTGAAGACAAAACCTGTATAAAAGCATCTTAACTATTTTCTAATAAAAACAATGCTTAAAGAAACAAACTAGAGGTTCAGAAACTCCCCAGACTAGCTGATTCGATGAGGATCATTACTGCATCTCTCAAGAATCTCATAGGGCAAAAATAAATTTTGAAAACTAATCTGGTAGATGTGTGAATGATTTATATACGTGTAGAAACAGAGTTCAAGATCAATAAAAATAAAACATCAATGAAGAATTGAAAATAAATGAAAGTGGGCACATAAAATTTACCATTAGAGAATTGCATTTAATCTTACTTGAGAAATATGATTTTCTCCAATGCAAGTTAACTTCTTTCTTTAATTTGAATTAAAAGAATGAAGAAGTTTTATTGACCCAAAAATCATTATTTATTCAATCTAAAGTAAAACAAGCAGTAAACTAAAAAACAATGCTTCATGTTCAAGGAGTCAGAAATAAATCGAATTCATCAGAAATGAGGGTGAATATATGCTTCGTTATGAATTGAAGCGATGAATGTTCTTTTGCTTCTTCCATTTTGAATTTATATAAGTCCCAAAGTATTGAAATTGACTCAGAATCTTGAATAATGTAACAGTATATAAAGAGGATTTGAATATCTGGAGATAAATTTAGAATTAAAAATATGAATTAATCATCAGTACATTGTCTTGTTGAATTTTTCACGTCACGAAATTATTTTCCATGCATAACTTAAAATTTGTGACTTCCACTTTTGTTGATATGCGAATGAGATCTTTCCATAATAATTTAAAAGAAAATGGTGGAAAGTCAAATATCAAAGTTTATTGCATCAAAAAATTTTGAAGACAGATTTATTTGAGTTTAGTAATGCGATATAATTATTGTGATGAAAATGTCGCGAGATAAGCATGTGCGTTGGGAAACTGCGAAAAAATGAATACGATATCGGAGAATAGTTATATCGGAAGATTAAAGTTTATGAATGAAATGAAACACCGATATTATTGTTGTGATAATGAAAATGCGGCAAATGACTGATGCAACGTGACTGCAAATATCAAAATATATACACGAAACTTTGGTTAATTTGTGGCCCACACAAATGGTGACTAATTATGCATAGTTTCACTTCGCATCTTTCATAATTTACCTTCTTGCAGATTTCAAAACTTAACTCTTTTTTAATTTTGCAATTTTGTGATTTCGCAATTCACAGCGAATTCCACATTAGTTGTTGCAACTTTTATCATTTAACATATTACTTATCTCGTGTGATATGTGTATCATCGCCTCACAATCTCCTTACCTTATCTTTTATCTCATTGCAACTACTATAATTTACCGGGCGAGGTCTTAACAATAACCACTAAAATTTCTGATATTCGAAACCTTGCTGGGTGTGATTTAAACTCCACCGTTGATCTCACTTAGATCTAACAGTCCTCATTATTCCCTTACTATTCTGCTTCGCATCGCAATTCAAACAAATTATTATTTGTTGATATGTTGATTGAGAATGGACCCGATATTTTTATTATATGGATTTAATCTCATATCGGGTCCGGGACATTGGGACTCTTTATACATATGCTCCTACCATTATTGCGATTGAATGGACATGATATTTTTATGAACTTTATTTAAATTTTATATCGGATCCAAAATTGTGTGGTCATCGCAATATTTGGAGAAATCAACTATCAGATATATGAAATGCAAAATTTGATATGCTATGTATCATTTTGCAAGAGAATGAGTGAAAAATAACATCAAAGGTATCGACAACAATTTTTATGAGTAAATGCTAAGAATCGCTTTTGATAGAATATTGTGATACAAGTAGTTGTGATATGGATAATGCGATATTAGATGGAAAGATCATAGGAGATCGGGGGGAATGAGAATATCGACAGATTAGATATATTTGGTGTATGCTCATTTCAGACCCCCGATATGCAAATTGCGATATATGATAAGACATATGTGGGTCCGATGATTTCTTAAAGTATTCAATTCAAAAAGAAGTGATTGATTTAACTTTTTTTTAATAAACAACCATTTAATATTTTAATAAATTGTCGAAATATTTGATTGGAAATTAATTTTATCAGAACTTTCTTATAAAGAGAGTGTGAAGTAAAATGATCTGATATGATTATTTCGACAATTTATTAAGAATTATCAAGATTTCATATAAGAAAAATTTAGATATCCTTCAAATTCAAATGAAATAATAAATAGTTCCATGAACACATTGCAGATTTTGGAAACAAGGGTTGGCTACTTGCTTATCTCAGATCTACATAATCTAGTTAATGAATATCTGCACATAAAACAAAAACAGAAATAAGAAACAACCTTTGAAATAAAAATAAACAATAGATGATGATGAACCTGTAAACACATACCTGGAAGAATTTTAATTGTAAGTATTACCTCTTTGAAGCTCCAAGTTCTCCCAAATTTTTTCAAAATTTGCATATGTTCAACATCACCTACTTATTTTAATCTAAAATGATAAGTAATGATTTTTTTCGAATTGCATTTTTTTTTTTAAATTACATCAGAAGACAAGAGTGGTAAAAATGAGTTCTTAGAATTACTTGTGAATCAAAAATTGTCAAGTGGTAGAAAATTCTTGAAATTTTTTCATGTATGATCAATGTTATGAATTGTGAAAAACAATAAAATTGAAGGCTTGACAAATGAATATGATTTGATAATTCAAGAGCTTTTAAAATTCTCTAGGCTGCTTTTCTATAATTGAAATGGGATGCCTAAAGAAATTGGATTCATTACTTGTTTTATTGAAAAACTGAAATAATGAAATACATGCAAACATAAAAGAAAATTAATCTATTTCTATTTCTAACTTAATGAAAGAAACATGACTAGGTATAGTTATACTTCCAATGAAACCATGTAAGCATTTTAATTCCGCACGTATGTACATGTCAAACATTAATAAAAATGTAAATATAATTAATCTAAGAAAACTAAATCTGAAAGGAGAATGTATCTTTATTGTTAGTAGCTTATTCACCATTACCTTCTCTTGAAATGTTCTTTCCAACTAAATTTCAATTGGATTATAAAAATTTGGATGAATTTCCATTATTGAGTAGTAGAGATTTAAAAGAGAAGATGACAAGCCACGTTGTAAAAATGTTCTTTCAGAAACATTGGCCTATGTGATTATGTTAGTGTTATGAGTAAATGATAAATTATTAATGATCTTCCGTAAATGAAAACTTTCCAAATGTCTTTCAAATTGATCAATGAAAAATGGATGGAAGTCCGATAGATCCAATAGAATATTATTAATTGAATTAGATTGTTGGTCATAAAATGAAAATACACTCTCTTTTTGGCACTGCTCTTGAGAAGTAAGAAGTAATTGAAATTGAAAGTTTAATAACTTTTTATGTTCACAATTATAATTTGAATCTTGATTTTCCCTTGAATTAATGCTTCAATTGAGGGTTCAATGTTGAGTTTCTCAATATGCCAGCACAAAGTATCTAAAAATTTAAGACTAAAAACATAAAATAAATCTGAAGTTAAAATTAAATGTTGAAAAAAAACAAAATTGAATCATAGTTTACACTAGTGTTACAATTAGTATTTCAACATAATTGGGAGTGACTTAAGACAATTTCCTCTTTACAAAAACTGGGTTGAATAATGCAATTAGAATGAGTATTGATACCCATTTGTGAATTAGAGAGAAGAATATAACTCTGAATATAAATGTGAGCTTGATCATCATATAAATCATAGATTGGAATGGTTTCTGGAATGTTGAAATCATAAGTACAATTATTTGTTTGAAAATGAAAACTATTTCGAACAATTTCTAAATTAGATTGTTCTTCATTTTTACATGTGATTAGACTTTGATTATGAGGATTTAATTGTAATGAAGACAAGTCAATATCCTCAATGTCAAAGTAGCTATCATAAATGACCTTAAAACATTCATTAGAATTCCCTTCGATCTTATTCAATATATTAAAACAAGAAGGAATATTAAGCTCATGTTCATTAATACCAAAATAATGATCATTAATTAATTCTCTATCCCGATAAAAATTAATAGATAATTCATTTAGATCAGCGTTTATTTTTTCTGGAATATCTTTAACGTAAAGAGAGGATAAATTGTTATTAGAAAAATTATCAGGATAAAGGGAAAAATACGAATCTGAAATAATGTATTTGAAAATGTCTCTATTTGAAAACTCTTGTGTATTTTCTTCATTGTAATTTTCAGAGTTAAGATCATTTTCTTGGCTACTTATGATTTCTTGAAGAATGTTTCTTTGTTGATATAAATTTGGAGTTGTTTCATCATGAAATAATTCATAAATTTCTACCGCAGATTGCATATTATTGGAAATTTTAATCACTATTGGTACTTGCCGGATTATAATCTGATTTTCAGATTCTAACTCATACCTATTCTTAGATTTTAAAACGGCATTTTCTTCAAAAATGTTGCTAATATCTTCTTGCGTTTGATTAGTGAAATTTTCCAAGCCTCGTGATTGAGATTCATGGACATGTGAAGGTACACCTTGATATTTCTCAATACTGTAAGAAATGTGCAGAAATTGCAGGAATTGATTATACAAAATAGAGGCCATTTCATCATTATTTGTTTGTTCCTCCATATTGGAATTTTTACTTATGTCAATGAAGTTAGAAGGAGATTGATCGAAGCTTGAAATAATTTCACATTGATTAAGAATGGAAGGAAGAGAGAAAATATGTTCCAACCAATCTAATAATTCTTCTTTCGAAGGTTTATCTTCAATTTTAAATTTTAAACAATTTAAATGAAACCTGATGGTAAAATCAATTAAAGACTCACCTTCAAACTTTCGTAAATCTTCAAAATCATTACATACATGTTCGTAGATATACCCATGAAATTTACAAAAGAAGATTGTAATAAATTTTTCCCAAGTGTGGATTGAGGCAATTGGAAGTGATTTACACCAGTTTCTGGGTTTTCCCAAGAATGTAAGAGTAAAAATCTTGCATAAAATACCTTCATCAATCTCATGGAAAGCAGAATTTGAAAAAATTTGAATGAATTGTAAAATATGATTAAATGTGGAAATATTCCTCTTACCATTAAACCTTACCTGAGACAAGTGTCTTCATATTTCTGGTGGAGTATTGGAAGATGCTCGTCCAGAAATACAACTCCAAATTGGAAGTTTTAAAGGAGTCATTGTAATAAAAATAAAATATTAGAATACAAAGACTCTAAAGGAAAGCAAGTCTCAAGCCCTCCTTCGAACGTCAACAATGTTGAGGCCTCGAAATTTGCTGCAACAACATGGGGGATAACCACCCAGTTTGGACCTTAAAGAAGTTCATTTTCCGTTTGGAGTGGCAGCTCCGACTGGTTTAACTAGGTCCAGTTACCTTCTCTCAATCTCCATTGGCTTAAAATATGACTTTTATCTATCAATGGGAAAGAGACATCAGATCATTTCTCTTGTTAATCAGACAAGAAAGTGATCCTCAAGCTAATTTGGGCTTAGCCAAGCCACAATTAGAGTTTTGCCATCTTTGAGATGAGGACCTTTTAAGGATGCAGAATTTAATCTAAATGTAATATTATTCTAAGATGCAAAATAAAAATAAAAAATTATTTTAGTCCTATCTCAATTAGGAAAATATAGATCTATCCCAACTGAGAGCAAGATGTTTTAAATAATTGAGATTTAAATATGTTTGTTTTAAATGAATATCAAGCTAACGAAGTAGTTCAATTAACTGACATTTTAAATACCAAACACATTCTATCTAGAGACCTCTTAACTGAAATAATCAATTAACAACATTCAAGAAGTAGTTCTCAAATGATACTGATCATTTAATCAGTAACTTGAATAATTAAACAATAACATGCAGAAATAGTTCACAACATATTAATATTCAATAAATCAATTTTATAAAACAAAATTTTGAGTAAATAGTTAATCATAAATTAGAATTCAACCCATAAGAGTAGAGACAAATAATAACATAAATTGAGGCAAACTTACTTATATCGACAGAAGTGCACAAGTATGCGAGTAAATTGACACATTCATGTTATCATAAAAATGAAACCAGCATTTAAAATAATAATATGATAAATATCAATTTATTAAGTACATTTCTCCAGCTTGGTCTCTAATAGTCTTTTACAATGCCTAGACTTCTGCTTTCAAAATCAGAGCTGCAATAGTGCAAGACTGTTCATTATACATAACTTAGAATGTAAAAGAAAAACCTCAATAATCTCCAGATCTGAGATTCTTCTCCTCACCCTACACCTTTAAATTCCTATTACAGAAGTGCTTTTAGAATTCCAGAATTGCAAAGGAGAGAAGCTCTTTTTACATTTTGCAATTTACTATTTATAATATTTACAAAAGAATTTCTTCATAAGAAAGTTTGTTTGAAGAGTGGTTTTGCTCAATCAATTTTCATTGGTTCAAAAATATTATTCAATTGTTGGAGCTTTCTTATTGATTGAGATATTTTTCTTCTCATTTCTTCAACTGTTTTTCTGCAAAAACAAATCAAAACAAAATTAAAAAATAAAATCAAAATGCAAAATCTAGAAATTAAAATAAATCCAATAGAAAATTAATTAATTATATAATTGAAAAAAGAAATATAAACTTTCTTTTGATGTTTGTGCTGATCTAATTGGCCAAGGATAATATAGACGAATGGATCTGCACTTAGAAGAAGTTGTGGCAATAAAAATACAAAAAATAAAACTCAAAAAATTAGTTTTGCTTAAAAATTCAGAGCTTGATCTTTTGCTGAATTTTAGACCCAATAAATGATCAAATCTATTAACGAAACCTCCTCAGAAATGTTCTCCTTGATTTTATCTATCCAAAGAGTTGTCTTGAGCTTCCATTGACCAAGTAAAACTCCTTGTATGAGCTTCCAAAAGTGATGAGTTAAAATTGTTAGAACACTGAAATTTCTGTTATTTGGACTAAAATATCAAAATTTTTAATTAAATTTTAATCCGAAATTAAATTTTAATTATTTAACTAATATTAATTTGATTATAATTAAAAACTAAATTAATTATTTAAGAGACTAATTAATAATTAGTATTAATCTAATTAATTAAAATATATGATAAATTAAAAATTTATATATTAATTCAAAATATTTTAATATAATATTAAAAAGTTAATACCCTACTCCTTTATAAAAAAAAGATTAGAATGGTTTTAAAGCGAACGAAAATTTTAAAAAGTTGAGTTAAAAACAAAAATCGCATTTCTCACAATTTTTTATCGGAGTGTTTTTTTTTTTTTTTTGGAAGATATCGATGTAGTATATTTGCGATGATGCGATTTGTTATCCACGCGATATGTTTTTATATGTTTTATATATTTTTTAATTGGGATTTAGTTTTTTTTTTTTTTATAATTTAGTGAAGTTTAAAAATTAAAACAAAGTATGGATTATTTATAATGAGATTTTATAATTTTAAGCTAAGACTATTTTTTCATTATAAAAATTTTGATGTTGGTATTTTACTTAAAAAAAAAAATTATGATAAATTACTAAAATTCTAAAAAGTGTAATTTTTAAAGGCTTTATAATTTGGCTGAATTATTTGTGAAAATTTTAAGATGTTAGTTATAATTGACTAAGAGTTAATATTTACAATAAATGCATTATTGAATTAAATAATAACAAAATTTGAAATTTTGTATATATATACATTTTTAATCCAAGCGAGAAAATGAACAAACTTCAAAGAAGTGTCATTTGCAAACTGGTTTACCAAATGAAGCGAAACAAATATCGTTGGAAAGCTTATGAAAAAATGGATTCAATAAAACAATCAAACTAAAATTTCGAGGAAGATAAAAAATGACAAAAATGTAGGATAATTAACTTAATAAATATTATAAAAGGTGTTTAGCCAAAAAAATTTGTAGAAAGAGTCCCCATTATTTGAAGTGCATAAGTCAAAAATGGGGGGGTTGTGTTTTACCACAACACTACCCTAATCTAACTTGGAATTTTTTGTTGTTCTAGGTGTTGCAATAGTGCCAGTGCAACCAGTTGAGCAGTAACAAAAATAGGTAGATAATCTGACTACTTGTCAGAGGGAAACACAGTATACCTTGATTATGTGTTTTTAAAATCAAGGCTACCATAGGAAGTGACAAATTATTATGTATTTGATTCTTTTAAAGAATCCATTCCTAGGAACTTGAACCAATCAAGACCTCCATGTAATCTGCTACAGGATCAACAAAAACATGATGTAAATTTTATTCTCTTAGGCCTTTCATGATTGGTTGGTTATCTGCATCCCAAACATTAGCTTCGAAAACCTCATCTTCAATCTGGTCCTTGAAAGCACAATCATATTTTGCCTACAAGTCAAAGGGTAATACAATTTCTTCCAGATTAGGGGAAGGGAGACCTTCCAAAAATTCTTTAGGGTCTCAGAAATTGTATGACTAATCTTGTGAATGTAAAAGTTCAATGACAGTTTCATATTTTTCAACCATTATCTCTAGAAATTTTTTCTTAATTTTAGGGTTAATTTTTCTTGACCTTAAAATGAGAAAGACAGATTTTGGGAGATCATCATCAAGTTGAAGCTCTGATAACTAATTTGAAATTTCATTATATAGAAGGTCTGCCACCAACCTTGACATTTTGTTCAATCATTCCAAAAAGGGTCACTGCATCTTTATAACCAGTCTAGAGTCTTCTACCAGTGGAGTCTCTAGGTCTATTGAGAGTTGTGGAGTTGCCAGGTGGAAGATTTCAACTTTTTTGTCCACCATCAGCAATATGATGATTGATTTATTCATTTCCAGGGAAGTCTGTGGGAACTAGTGGGGTTAGTAGGCCCACTGGAGGCTTGTGGAGTCACCATGTGGATATGTTTTTGCTGTTTTAAGGATGTATGTTTATAGTCCACCACCAATAAATGACAAAAAACCAATCTAGGGATGTTTTGGGGTTTTCTGAGTTCCTTTATGTAGCTCTAAGGTTTCTATGAGTGTCCTACAGCCGAGTCATCATTTTTCTAGGATGGTGAAACAAACAGATTCTACTCTTGGCTATCAGTTGATTTTCTAAGCTTAACTGAAGGTCATATGAGTCCTAAGAGGTATTCATGCAACTATGTACTCAGAAGGTTCCACAGTGATTTCCATTATGTTGGTGACGGTGATGAGGTGGCATTGAATCAATGGATATAGAATTTTTCATCTTGTGACTTACTCAGAAGGTCCCACCGTGATCGCCATTATGTCAGGGTCCCGTGATTTAGCAGATTGGCAGAAAAAATGCACAAGGTAACATCAGACCAGTATTTGGAGTCCTAGGACCTAGACTTCCTGGACTCATAGAGGGCTCTCTTTATTGTATGCAAAGGATGTGAACTTGTTTGTTTCTAGGGTTTTGATTTTAGTCTAGTTTTTAAGTGTAGGGTTTGTTGTTTTTTTTGGTTGGGTAAGATGGTCAAGTAGAATAGGTGGAGCAAGAGGTCATCAAATCATTGGGCTATGGATTCTATGAAAGTCATGGATATCTCAAAAATGAAACAAGATGCATAACAGGGAAAATATAGCATGGTCAAATGGATCTTTTAGGCATGTGTGAAGTGAAATGAACAATACGTTTATGAGCATAATAGGTGTGTAAGGGCAGTGAAGAATCCTTAAACAAGTACTTTTTAAAAAAGATGGTCTCAAATATTGATCAACATAAGGACATAATCATAATACATGGCAAAAAAATAGCTTTTTTATTATACTTAAGCAAACAAGCATTCAAGATGAACAATTCAGTGAACCATAGAAAGCAAGAAACTGATCTAACTTCTAGTGATTTCACCTTCAAGGTTTGTAAAACATACAAGATAGCATATAACTTTAATCAAAGAAAATGGAACTCCTAAGCATCTATGATCAAACTACAAATAACTTTAAGACAACTTTTCAAGCATGGACAAAAGGCATGATTAGAGCATGGCCTCTTTGTCTAAAACCTAAAATGTAGTACTTTAAAGAGAGATTCCAAAATAGAGTTTAAATAACATCAAATAAGCAGGGCTAACCATAAAACATATTTGAAAACTAGTATATTGAACCATTCATGGAATAAACAAGCATAAGTAGGTCTAAGAAGCAACTAAGAATTCCTTAAACTAACCCAACAGAGGAAAACATAAAGACAATAGAAAACAGGAAGGACTAAGGTGCCTCAAACAACATTTCTTAGCCTATACTCTTCTGTTCTATTGCAACATAGAAGGATGAAACAAAATGATACGTAAGGAAACAAGAACTAAACAGAGACACATCACCATTAATCATGCTTAGGGATCCTGCAAGCTATCCTCCTTCATCATCAATCAAAGCAGCCCATTCACAAACTCCACAAGACCAATTTCTTCTTCAAACTTAAGAAAACCATGTATTTCTCTCAAAACTCATCAAATTCCAAAATTTAAAATGAAACCCTCATGCTCTATTTATCTTAATAAAGGAGGCAAAAACCCTAGATAGGGTTGGAAAATGTCAAAATCACTCATAAATGTCATAAATGCCCAAGAGACCATGCAAGGCCCAAGGCATAAAATATCCCATGAAATAAATGCCAAAATAACTTCTAGCACCTAATTCTAGAGTGATTTTCTTTAAAAAACATTAAAATATGATTTTGCAATAAATTAGTGTGTTTTGTTGACTTTTGGCCAAAAACACTAAGTGTTGTCTATAAGTGCAGCGCCATTCTAGGCATAAAATAGGTCCTATTGCATCCAAGTTTTGGGGACCTTCTCGATGTTGGAATTTTCTCTGTGATGACCCGTTGGAAAGCTTGCTGAGTCTTATTTCAATATATACCTTTATTTTTCTAATTGAGCACCTGTAACCTATTCAAAAAGTCAAATTTCCAAAACTGCTCTGAGTGCAGTGCCAGGCCTAAAAATGAGGCAGAATGGTGAAAAATGAGGTGTTTTTTGACCTTTTGAGGGGTCAAAAATACTCCAAATGCTCTGAAATTTGGTGAGAATAGAATAGTGTATTAGGCATGAGAAATACAAAAATGTAAAGTTCTCCCTCTAAGGATGCCTGAGGGAAAAGCGTAGCACCAGTGCCACTGCGCTTATAGGCCTTCAAATTCACAAACAAAAACTTGTCCAAATTTCTTCAAAATTGGTGGATGTATCCTTTAAGGGGTTTGAGAGACCTATAGAGAAGATTGTGCCAAAATTCCAAGTCTAGCTTGGCCTTTTGCTTCTTTTAGTGCCTGGATCTTGGCTTGGGCCTTCCTTAGTTTGGCCCTTGCAACTTGGTTTCTCTGGGCATAATGCTTAGTCATCCTCCTTTAGAGGTCAAGATTCTTGTTAGCCTTATCTAATTTAGCCTCCAAGTGTATGTTGGCTCTTTCCAACCAAGGCTCTCGATCATGTGCTATCTCCATGGCCAAAAGCTTATCCAGGGGGAGCTTTTCTACTAGGGTTGCTTCTTTTTCTCTTTTATTTTCTAATGCCTTCTTCAACCCCATGGTTCTAGGCCTCCTCCTAGATTGTCCTTCCTCACCCTCACTCTCTTCTTAAGCTCCCATGAACTCTTCTAGTTTCATCTGTGCCCTTTGGGCTTCTTTCCGAGCCTTAATGGCTCTAGTTTCATATATTGCAATTTGTGCTCCTAGCTACCTATTCTCCAAGTCAAGGGCATCATTTACACTTTTTGGCCCTATTCAGATTGTCTTGGAGGTCTTCAATGAGTGCATTTTTGTTTTGGATGAGCATGTTTGAGATGCTTGCCTCTTCCTCCTCATCACTGTCTACTTGAATGATCTCAAACTCCCTTTCCACCTCATGATCTTCATCTTCTTCTTTTACCTTTTGTTTTCCTTTTTCCAGTGGCTGAGTTGAGGTAGATGGCATGGTCCCTTACCTTTTGGAGGCAACAAACACTAGCCTTGGCCTTCTCTGGTATGTGCATGAAAGAGGTGTGAAGGTGATTTTGTTGGTGTTTCTGTCATGGCTGTGATCCTTTCTACTGTCATCAAACTCTTCATTTTGTCCTTCATTGCAACTGCTTGTCCTTTCACTGTTGTGATCATCATTTGGACTATCACCCTCTGTACTTTCTTCACTTTTATTTTGTTCATCATCAGGACTGTTTTCCTCTTTATCTTCTACACTGTCATCATTGACATTATCACTGAGTCACTGATTTTTGTCATGACTGTCATGACTATTTTCCTCTTTACTTTCCTTTTCATTACTGAGGCTTGCTTCATTTTGGTCATTGTTGCCTTTAGTTTCTGCATTGTCCTCACTGTCATTATCTTTATCATTGTCATGCTCACTGCCCCTTTCTTCATTATTTTCCTCTGTCCCTTCCTCACTTTCTGTTTCTGCTTTTTCATCATTTCTATATCTACCTCATCATTTTCCTCCCTTCTTTGCCTCTGTATCCTCTGTTTTATTGTTGATCTCCTCTTCATCAATGCTCATTTCATTTACACTTTCAACCTCCTTATCTTCTTCATCATATTTTTCCATATTTTCATTGTTTTTCACACTGTTTTCATCTTCATTGTCAGCACTTTGTTCATCATTTCCACTCTCATCCTATTGATTTTGGTTTGACTCATTATCATTATCTTCCTCATTTTCACCTGATTCTTCATTGCCACTTCCTTCTTCATTTGATGCATCAATAGAAGGGGAGGAAGGGAGGTTTTTTTGAGGTGAGGACACTTGTGTAGATGATGAGGGAAAGTTAGGTTGCTGAGGGAGATTTGGGCTTGTGAATACTTCATGTTCTATGAATACCTCCCAAGGTATGCCCTTCTATTCCACTGATGTAGAACCACCATCTTGATCAAGGAATGGTGAAACAAAATCTGCATTTGTTGGGAAGGATTCCTTCTCCAGATAACAGAAGACATTTTTTCCATACTCCTATAGAGGTAGTAGGGCAAGTTGAGCATTTTTACCCTTGTGAAATGCATGAGGAGTCTAACATGGTAGGAATAAAGTCTGGAGTACCTCCCTTCATAGGTAAAGTACTTCATGATAACCCTCATCAATGGTGCAAACCTTTGTTTTAGGTGTGAGAAAGGGAAGATAGCCCTACAGCCTATTCTATACCTAGTTTTGACAAATGGCTCATAATGGTTCATGTCCAACCTTTCCTTCTTGAACCATTTCTCACCAACAACATGTAATATCCCAAAATGGGATCTGTCAGCAATGCATGACTGGAAAACACATTTTCCAGTAATGTATGCAACCGAAGTGAAAACCAGCACTTGGATCCTTTATATATGAGTATCTAAGTCCTAAATCCAAGAGGGTATCAAAAATAAATCCTCCTAGGTGGGCTAAACAGATCTCCCACACCTAGTTCCCTTGAAAAGTGTCCCAAAGAGGGACTACATTAATAATAAACAATTATGCTTAGAAAATAAAGCAGTTTCTGCAGAGCAGTAATAGGAGGCTCATGAAATGTTCTTCAATAGTACTTACAGCAGCAATAAAGTTATATAATGAAGTTTATCAAATACATGGCTGAAAATACAAGTCATAGACAGAAGAAATCCCCTCAAAAGAGGGCTGCAACCATATGAATGACTGAAAACTGCCTTGACAACATTATTTTAATTAGGCTGCAACTTCTTTTGATTACATGTTAGATCTAGAGTAGATCTGTGTACAAAAGGTATGATCTATATCAGATCCATACACTAGAATAGCTCCTCTTTCTGATCCCCTTGGGGTTTTCAGCAGAAAATGAAATACATGGAGTAGATCTGAATTTCTATGCAACAGATCTGCAAATCTATTTAGAATTTCTAAAGAAAATGTAGAAATGAATAGATCATATCTGAAAGGAACATGGATTGGTTGGCTAATCCATGGATCACCACAGTTAGGGAAGATTCCCAACACTAGAGATCTTTCTCCCAGAAGACTGCTAAATCACCCTGCAACTTCTCCTTTGCAAATAACGTAGTTTAGGAAGATGAACTACGTTGTAGCCTCTGATATGTGGTTTGGCCTGATGCCAAGATCTGATATTATGCTCCAATCATTCAATACACTCTTCCAGGAGGTTAAAAGACACACTCACTGAGAAGAGGCAGTAGAATGTCTTAGATATGAAAAGATCTAAACTCCACTTGCTGCAACTTACAAAAGAAAGAAAACCCTCACTAGATCTGTGTTGCCGGTTGAAGTAGAAGCTTGGTCTCCAACCCGATAGTGGACTAAGAAATATAGCTCTCCCAAGAGCTACCCAATCGGAAGAGATGGAACTTTTAAATAGGAAATTCCAATGCTAAACAACATATGCAATCTAGGCTAAACATCCAAGAGAGCTATTTGTCTAAACAGACAACAAATCATAAATCATATCATGAAATACCTCAATATGTTGCCTTCCCCTTCCTTTTATAATATGAGAGCTTGCCAAAACCCTAAACCACCTTCAATAATTTATCTCTTTCACACAAGAGACATCCTTCTAGAATTACGTTGTGCCGCATTGATGAGCACTCCTCCAATACTACGCTATAGATATGGTCAAGGTTGACCTAGTCAAGTGGATTTGTTCTTTTCACACTCAAGTGTGTTTATTAAAGTGGCCCGGATTTATCCTTTTTCACATTGGGCATGGATTTATTCTTCCATTAGGAGTTTAATGACCCTCCTTTACATATTTATTCTTTGAACAAAGAAAATAAAATAAAATTGAATATTCCTATTAAATTAGGAATATTACAGTCCTCCCTTCCAAAATGTTGCGTGCCCTCAAGCAACTTACAAGGACTTTGCAAAATTTCCAATGGAATGGTCTCCTCCCAAGGGTATAGGTGTGATTTTGGTGAATGAACCAATTAGCTGTCATCATAAAGAAGTGGGAGATACATAGAAATAGTTTCTTGTTGTCCATTGGTTTTCTCAAGGCATGAGAGATGGTAAATGTAGGGTACTTTATCCCCCATGAGAGGCTTCAATATACATGCTATCATCAAAACAAAGTGAGCCATCCTTGGTAGCTCACAGAAAAAGTCACGAATTCCCCCCATGTGCATTATGTAGGGGCTCCATGCATGGAAATGAGAAATGAGGATACTCAACTCACACTGTCCCTCTTTCCATTTTTGATGAATGTGGAATTGCTGATCCTATGCTACAATAAAATATTCCTCATGAAGCCTGTTGACGGGAAAATATGTCCGACCAACAGTAGGGGATCTCCCCGGTAGAAAGTCCCAATTATACCTTGAACCGTTTGGAGTAGGGATCCCGTCCGGGGTGTGGGTCCGGCTACCACTTAAGACGCCTTCCCTTTGGTCTCAAGAGAACCTGATTGAACCTACGGACACACACTTATTCACATGATACAGAATACATGATTGATGCATTAAACATGAATAAAACACTATGCGTATCGAGGCAATAAATAAAGCATGTACGCCTAAGGAGGTGTCGTTAGCAACACATATTTGGGGTACTGCTTGTAAGGTAGTCTGACCACAAAAGAAATAGTTCTTTATGGCGAGATGTCCCTTTACTTTCTGAAAGATAAAACGAAATGCTAACAAAATAGTTCATTAACATTCATTAATAGAGCAAATGGTAAACTGAACATCATCAACACAAACACAGATAGATGTGATGCATAAATGATGCTATAAAGAGGGCAGCTTCATTAATCAAAAGATGTTTTGAAACTGTATAAGAAAATACACATAGTGTTCGCACAACAAAACACATCATCCAACAAAGGGGTTTTAACAAGTATCTGTATTCATATGCACAAGAGTATAATATTTCAATACAATGCTATGTAGCTCTTGAGTCTACAAAAGAAAAATCCCCTTTACACTTTCCCCGTAGGGAGTTTTATAGCACAAAACTTGCCCTTTGGGCTTCCTGACTTTTCGCCTGCCTGCCTGTTGAGTTGCCTCGCGACCTGGAAGAGGTTGCGACCTGCGACCTGTCTGGTGTGTGCGACTTGCGACCTGGATAGGCAGTGCGACCTGCGACTTGCCCAGGCGGTGCGACCTGCGACCTGCCTCTAACTGTTGCTAATGGCTTGCTGCTACCGAGCTACGAAGATGCATGCGGAATGGTGAGGTTAGGGGCGTCAATCTGCTGCTCTTTGAGGAAACCTCGCCATGTCTGGTATTCTGCCGCTATGGGGGAAACAAGAGGGACCTCCTCTTTCAACCGATGCATGCATTCCAAAGAATTTGGAACAAGAGTTTCCCTTTTTTGTGAGATCTGGTTGGAAAGAGAGGCAAGTTTGGTATAAATCCGAACTGGTGTGGCAAGAAACTGATCCAGATGTTCTTGAGATGCTACGAGCTCGGGGGCGGTAGCAGCTTGCTTGATGGGCTGCAGAAATGACTGGATTTCTTGATCCACTTGTTCCCAGGCTTTCTCTTCGTCCAATGCCTCAAGCGAAGGAATGTGGTGAAGAGTGTGCATCGAGTCGATGCCACTGATCAGGTGGTTGTATGAAGACATTACTTTGTCCAAGTCCTTGGATAGTTTTTGCTTAGACTGTATTGTCATACGGAGCTGGACTTTAGCATCCTGTGTATGAATCCAATCCCTCTTGGGCAAATTCTTAGGTGCCCGAGGGTATCGCACTGTCCAATCCATCATTCTGTCTAAGGCCTGTGAGGCCTCCTTGAGCTGTTCGTGCTTTTGCTTAGTTTCTGCTCGTGCTCTTACCAATGGGGCAACTGTTTGTTTGATGGTGAACATTTCTCCATACACCTGCCTCATGGTTGCTTCTAACACATCATACTCTTTTAGAATGGCTAGTGGGAATTCATTGACCAGGGGAGTCTGGTTTCGGAGTTGTTGAACTTCTGCCTTCAACTCTGATTTATCCTGTTCTGCCCTTTTCTCCCGCTGCTCAGCTGCTTGTAGTCTATTTTGCAGAGAGACTATTTCTCTACTCATTCTGGTTACATTTTCTTCTGTGGCTGCGGCGAAAGCCGTGCCTGCCGATGCGATCATCACGGGATTAGTCTTGGTATCAAGGACTATGTCTTTGCCGGTTGCAACTGTGGATGCGGCGGAGGGACTTTGCGCCAGAGACCTTCTTCTCTCTTTCCGGATTTTGAAAGAGAATTGATCGAATGTGAGTCTGGTGAGGTCGAATACCTCCTCTTCCTGCCCCTGGGGGGAAATAACATCAGAGAGCTTGGTACTACCCAGAGGTATCTCGAGGGGAGCCACCTCGATGTCTTCTATCATTTCATCCTCTTCTTCTTCTCTATTCGTTTCCTCCTCTTCCTTTCGCCGGCGTTCAGTTTCTGCCGCTACTTCTATTTCGGCCTTCCTCTTCTGCTCGGCTGCAGCAGCTTGTTCTGCCTTCTTTTGGCATTCAGCTTCTGCTCTGTCCAGCTCTTCCCTGAGTGCCCATTCTGCTGCAGCCTGTGCCTCCTCTTCCTCCTTTTCTTTCTTGGCCTCCTCGGCCTGCTTCTTCTTTTGCGTTGCCTTCAAAATCTTCTTTCATTTTTCCTCGTCCTCCTTTATCTTCTTTTCTCTCTCTTGCTGGGCTTTTGCCTCTGCTTCTTTCTGTTGGATAGATGTAATAAGCCCTATGTTGGTCCGAGACTTTTTGGGTAGAGAGGAAGAGGCACCTACCAACCGACGACTCCTGTCTTCCAGGCTCTGATCATCCGGATCCTCTTGGCCAAAGTCTGCCTCTGGAGCAAGTTGTCTCTCGGCGTTGTACCAGTTCCTTCTTTCATCTTCTCCCGGGCGCTCTATCTGCTGGTAGTTCCACTTGAATTTAGCTTTCTTGCAGTTTTCAGGAACTACTCTCTCCGGGTCGTATGTTCGGTGCTCTAGCGCTCCAAGGTGATAGCTTTTCATCTCTTCTCCCTCCGCTGCTACCTCTTTGAAGTCTTTAACTGTGCACGCGCCGATGGTGAGGGGTAGCGTGGGCCACGACTTCTTTTTACCTTTAGATAGGACACTGGAGAAGCCCTGGGACATTTGGAATCATACCTCCTAAATGAGCATTTTGTCTGTAACAAAGCAAGGCATAGCATGTGGTGCCCTGAAAGATCCAAAGACTCGGATGAAAGTATATCCGGCGAAAGGGAACCAATGTGCCACTTGGCTTAGAGTCTCTCTGGCCCGCCAAGACATGCAGGGGGCGTCTTGACCAAATAGTTTCCTATATAAAGTGGGGATAAATACTTGGGAGATTTGCTCTATATCCTATTTATACCTGGACTCCCAAAACACCTTGGTTTGCAGATGAATTGCACGGGTCTGCGGGGAATCCCAGTTGTGTGCCCATCCCTCAAAGTGTAACCTCGCGTAGATACATCCAATAGGTAAGAGGCCATGTAGAATTCGGCAGGCATTCCATCATCTGGGGCCAATGTCGAGGACAAGTTTTTCTGCATTGAAACCATCAATATGCCAGCCCAATTGAAACAGGTGCCATGCACCGTTACATATTCCATGATAGTAGCCCAAGTGCCGCTGAAGGTGGAGCAATCAGGGCGCCCGTACAGTCTGCAAAGCATGGTGGCTACTAATTTATAAACCTTTCTCAGGCTAGCCACTGGATATTCTTGGTCTTTCTTGACTTTAAATTTCTCGAGCTCCTCCCACCATTGTCTAATAGTGTCAACTACAGGGACTGCGTGAGCAAGAGCCCATTCTTCTGTGAAGTACTCTTCTAGGCGAGGCAACGAGTAATAGAGGTGGGCGTCCGAGCCTACGAGTGTTGCAAAAGCCTTGCCTTCGCTGTCTCGGATCACGAACTTCTTGGGATCCGTTCTCTGTATGATCCAGTCTATAACCTCTGGGCATGGAAATATGGCCGGATGCGCCCCAGGGAGATGCAGTTTGGACCTTTTGACTTTTAAGTATATTTCCCGGTCTAGGAGATCTTCTGGGAATTCCGCTTCCGGTTTGGCGAACTCATGATACACTTGGTACCATCGCATGCTGTCCCCTTTTGCAAATGTACATAGTGTATCCTTGTATATCGGGGGTGGGGATACCATGTCCAGCTCCACAACTTCTTCTGCCACTTGCTTGTCTTTCTTCAGTGACACTGGGGGTGCCATGTCGCTAGAATCCGAGAGAACAGGTATACACTCCGCGTCTCCTTCAAGTTCACCTATCAAATTCATAAAGGAATCCCAAGATAAGAACGACATGATGATATAAAGCCAATTACAGTTTATCAATGAATTTTAGCTGAGACACATGCAAACTTGGGTCACTGGTTTACTGGGTCGCAGGGTCGCAGATTCCAAGAAGAGACCCAGATGCGACCTTGCGACCTTGCGACTTGGTCGCAGGGTCGTGGGGTCACAAATTCCGAAAACAGAGGAAAATGCGACCTTGCGACCTCACGACCAGGTCACTGGGTCGCGGGGTCGCAACTCTCGGAAAAATTGGGAAATGCGACCTTGCAACCTTGCGACTAGGTCACTGGGTCGCTGGGTCGCAAATTCCAAAAATCGAAGAGAATGCAACCTTGCGACCTCGTGACTAGGTCGCTGGGTCACAGGTTGCGCTAGGGCTTGCTGGGGGGTTTTGGGCGCGTGCAGCGTGAAGGTTTTCTCCCTCTAACTAGAAAATTATAAGGCTAAAAGGGTCCAGGCAGAGTTGAGGGATGGCTTTGGGAGCAGGGGACAAGGCCATGAGAAGCTGAACAAGAGATGTGGTGAGCTTGGGCAATTGTGGTGAAAGCAGGATTACAAACAACCCTAAACCGGAAAAGAACATAATAGCTCATGCAAATGGCAATTTAAAGGTCTAAGAAGACATGGGTTTGGCAAGAAATGCCCACAAAGGAAAAAGCAGGAGGGAAACGACAACTTACCCAGGAAAATCGTGCCAGTCGACCTGTCAGAGCCGTTTCTTTCTATTCGCCGATTGTGAAAAATGCGACCTAGCGACCTCATTTATATAAAAAGGTCGCATGTGCGGGCATTTAATGCGGGGTTTCTAGGTCGCAATTTGCGTGGTTTAGAGGATCCATGACCCTGCGACCTTGCGACCTGATGACCTGGGGGTCGCGGGGTCGCAAAGTCGCAGGGTCGCAGTTTTCATTAAAAGTTGAGTTTTGCGACTTCACAACCTTGCGACCTTGCGACCCCTAGGTCGCGGGGTCGCAAGGTCGCAGGGTCGCAATTTTCTAAAAAATGAGTTTTGCGACTTGGTGACTTGGCCTTATGGATTCTTTACTTGGTTTTTCTCTAGCTTCAAGGGGCTCCAAAAATTTGAAGTGGGGTTTTTTTTTTGGAGGGTGTTGTAGGGGCTACAACAAATGGCGATTCACTGGACGAACCCAGAGTCTATGCCGATGCTTAGTCTTGGCGGGGGGAGGGAGGGGTCTCTGCTGGCTGTTTTCTTTTACCTTGCGGTCGACATTGCCTAGCATTTTGGCACCTTGTTGGGTTGCTCAATATGCTGGCCTGTTCGGGTGATGTTTAACCAAAATTCATTTCTTCAGGTCTCCGGACTGGAAGGGTTGGAGAACTCCAGGCGGCTACAGGGTCCGGTATGATTATTTTGTCCTCATCGTGTTGCTCTGCTGCCAGTGAACCTCTCGGTCCCGGCGGAGTCACTGCCTAGGAATCGTGAACGTTGCTCCGCTGCCAGCGAGCCTGGTCAGTACCCTGGTGGAGTCATTACATAACCTCTCTGCGCAGGAAGCCTTTCTCAATCCTTTACCCTTTATTAGTGTGCTATTGCACTTATTTTGAATGTGCCTGAGGCACTTATTTAGATGTGCTCGTGGCACTTATTTGAGATGGAAATTTAGCCTGGGCGGATGAGGGATCCCGACTTATTTTGCTTGCAGAGAGGTTGTTCCTGGTCTGGTATAAGGACTTTGGTTCTTCCCAGATACCCTGTCGTAGCATAGAGTACCTCTTTTCCCTTCTGATCTGGTTACCACTACATCGTATTTTCTTTTGCAGACACCCTCTCAGATTGGCGAGGTAGGCTTCCCGCTTAATGACTTGAGATAGGTCATATGCTACCTTTAGGTGCAGAGAACAAGCAAGCTTTTGCCGCCTTCGAGACTATCGGAAAAGGCCTTCCATCAGCATAGAACCTATTGCAGTGTGCCAATTGCGTGGCTCTAACAGATCCTTCCTTAAAATTTTATTTTATTTTATTTTATTTTATTTATTTATTTATTTATTTTTAAACAAAGGCGAGAAAAGAAACTATGGTACAAGGATAAGATAGCCCTCTAAGGGCTGCTAAGTAAAATAGTGTTTGAGGTCATGCCCGTTTACCGGGAGGACCTCGACTTGTCCCTCAAGGGTTTGCAATCTAAAAGTGTGGGATCCTAACTTCTCCTTAATTTGGAAAGGGCCTGTCCATAGTGCTTGGAACTTGGAATGCTTCCCCTTTTCCTCATGAGCTTTGTCCCACTTTAGGACCAGGTCTCCTACCTCAAAATTTTTATCCCCTGTGGATTTTCTATCAAACCATCTCTTGATTCGGCTCTGGTGGATGGCGAACTTTTCCCGGGTTTTTTGCCTTTCTTCCTCCAACTTCAGTAAGGTGTCGATTCGAGTCTGCAAGGTAGGGCATGGGGTACCATGACATTCTTGGGATAGCTGAAGGGCAGGGAGAGATAGATGGGGAGGAAGAACAACTTCTTTTCCATACACGAGAAAATATGGAGAGGTGCCTAGGGAGGACTTGGGAGTGATACGGTCAGCCCAAAGTGCATTGTGAAGGGCATTGTGCCAGTTGCACTGGTGGGACAGCAGGGTCTTCTTAATGATACGGATAAGATTATTATTAGTTGACTCAGCTAATCCATTTCCCTGGGGATAGTAATTTGCAGAATGTTTCAGAACAATACCATTTTCCAGTGCAAAATCATATAATTTAAAAGATGAGAAGTAAGTCGCATTATCGAAAACCAAGGAAGTTGGAACGCCAAACCTGGTGATGATGGAATGCGTGAGGAATTCTATTACCTCCTGATCATTGATTCAGCGTAAAGGTGTTGCTTCGACCCACCTGGTGAAATAATCAGTAGCTGTAAGGATATACAGGTGTTGTTTGGAAGAGTGAGGTGTGATTTCGCCAATTACATCCAAACCTCACTGTTGGAAAGGCTCCTCCACTGCTACTAAGAGTAAGGGGGCGGCTGGCCGTGCTTCCTAGTTTGCGAACTTCTGGCACTGGATGCACTTTCGAACATATGCATGCGCATCTCGGAAAAGAGTAGGCCAATAGTATCCTACGCGCATTATCTTATGGGCGGTAGTATCTCCGGCAAAATGACCTCCAGCTGGTCCATCATGCAGCTCGATCAAGATTTTCTGCGCTTCATCATGTTCCAAGCAGCGTAACAGGACCCCATCGTAATGTTTCTTGAACAACTTCCCTCGGATCAGTTGGTGAGATGCAGCTTTGAGTCTTATCGCGAGTTTCTGCCGGGCAGTTAGAGCAGGGTCCAGGGTGCCTTGGGCTAAATATCTTGAAATGTCGGAATACCAAGAAGGGCTACTTTGCTGAGGCACATGGTCGCTCTGGTACATGTCGATTTCTTGTTCCCAACATTTTTCTTCAATTCCATGGGAACTTGCAGCTTCCGCGGCCATTTGGCATAAGCCCTGTCCTTTAACGGTGTGTGCCGGTTTAAATTCTAAATCGCATTCTTGCAAGCATGCCACCCAGTTGCCTTGCCTCTCACCTAGCTCCTGCTGCACGAAAAGTGAGCAGACAGATGGGTGTGGAACCAAAACCGTGACATGATTTTTCAAGATGTAGGGCCTAAAATTCTTGACCGCTTTGTAGACCGCATAGGCTTGCTTTTCGATTTCTGGGTAGTTCAACTCAGCTCCTTGTAAACCGGTGCTCATGAAAGAAATGGGTCGTTCATCGTTGTTGCCATCTTTCTGCGTAAGGACAGCCGCAAATGAGGAATCTGAAGAAAAAGTATATAGGATAAAGCCTTTGCCAAAATCTGGACTTTGGAGGGAAGGAGCTTCAACTATAGCCTGTTTGATTTTGTCGAAGGACTCCCTTTCCGGCAGGTTCCATTGGAACATCGCATTCTTTTTTATCATTCCCTGCAGTGGCCTAACTATCTGGGCGAAATCCGAGATGAATTTACTGACAAAATTGATTTTCCCCAGTAAAGATTGCATTGCTTTCTTGCTGCTCAGGGGAGGAATCTGAGCAATGGCTTTCGCCCATTCTAGATCAACTACAATGCCTTGCTTGGTTATAATGTGGCCTAGAAAGTTCCCTTCTGCCATAGCGAAAACACTCTTTTTAGGGTTGAGCGAAATCCCGTACCTTCTACACCTCTCGAAGATTTGCTTGAGGTGGCGTAAATGATCGCCCCTGCATTTTGAAAACACAGTGACGTCATCTAAATAGACCACCACGCTCTGTCCTATCAAACCACGGAAAGCTATATCCATGGCTCGTTGGAAATTTTCCCCCGCATTGATCAATCCAAAGGGCATGCGCTTGAAAGCAAAGGTTCCCCATTTGGTCCGGAAAGTGGTTTTCAATCTGTCCGGTTCAGCTACTAGCACCTGGTTATAACCAGAGAAGCCATCCAATAGGGAGAACATTTCAGATCCAGACACAGCTTGCAATATCTGTTCCATGGGTGGCACTCGGTATTTGTCTTTGTTTAAGGCCCGATTCAGATTACGGAAATCTACGCACAAGTGGATCTCGCCAGACTTCTTTCGTACCGGTACCAAATTTGACACCCACGTGGAGTGACGAACTTTGAAAATAAGGCGTGCATCCAAGAGCTTCTTAAGTTCTTTCAGAATCATTGGCTCCAAAGCTGGATGCACTTTTCTAAGTTTCTGTTGGAAGGGCTTAACGCCTTCCTTCATGGGTATCACGTGCTAAATGATCCGAGTATCGTACATACGTAAATCGTCATACGTCCAAGCAAATATGTCTCGAAACTTCCGGAATAATTGGGTGAAGGCCCGTGTCTCCTTATCACTATAGTCTTTGCCGAGGTTAACGAACTTTGGGTTCTCATCTGACCCCAAGTTCACTTGCCGATGTGCCAATATGGAACTTTGCACTTTGGTGTTTGGGGGGCCGCGGAATTGGCTTTGCAGATCAAAGAGCTTTTCCAATGACACCAGCCTCTTGGGCATGGGGTTCTCTTTGCGTTCATCATGCTCTTTCTGCAAAGCATGATCATGCTCCGCCTCGTCTATCGCCGCGTCCTTGAATACTTCAGTATTGAGTATAAAGTCCAAGATTTGTTGATCATCGTCAAAAACGCATAGATTAGTAATGTTATCTGGCACAGAGGGTCTATATATAACTTCAATAGAAAAACCGTCCCTCAAAGGGGTAAATCTAGCAGCAGCATTAGCCAGAGTATCAGCTGCTGCATTGTGAATTCTAAGAACAGATTTAATTCCAAATGCATCAAAAGCAGAAATCAATCGCCATACCTCTTGTTGATACGTCTTTAAATGTGGAGACAAACAGTGAATAGTGTTGCGTACCTGCCGAGTGATAATCTCGGAGTCTCCAATGACTTTTAGGCATTTTACCTTTAAATCCAGCGCCTTCTTAAGTCCGAGGATTAAAGCCTCGTATTTAGCAGTGTTGTTGGTGCACTGGAACTCTAGTCGACATGAGATTAAGAATTTGTTCTTCTGAGGGTCAAGCAAGATGCAGCCTGCACCAGCTCTGTCATGGGTCTTGGAACTGTCATAGTACAAGGTCCACATGTAATTTTTCAGTTCCTTCGGGGTAGTAGGCTGTGAAGGGATTTCGGCTTGGTGTGGGACAGGGGTGGCTTGCTCCTCTGCGACAAGTGCTAGTTCATATTGGACCTCGGGGCCTACTGAAGACTGAGGGGTTTGGTAACATCCGAATATGGCCTCCAGGAAACACATGCCAAGCTCCTCCTGGGAAAATTTGATGGGTTCATTAGTGGCATCCAAATCAGTCACGGTGTGTTTCATATATGGTTCACTCTCGACCTTGATTTGGTTATTCCGCCCCTTGTAAGGGAGCCACAAGTGGGACCAGTCGGTGGAAAAATAGCCTTGCAACTTGTTGGACCAGTATCTACTAAGCAATAGACCTTATGCTTCAGGGATGTCAACAACCAAAATATCAATGCATTGATGGACCCTAGAATCTGATGACAGGCGGATGATGACATTATTCAACTCTCCTATGGTTGGCACCTGCGATCTGTTGAGTTGTATGATCTTTGCATCAGTTTTCTCCGGGTGAATGTTCAGCTTCTTACAGACAGATATTAGAGGCATGACGTTTGTAGAGGCACCAGAGTCGACTAGACAGTTGTGAACGTTGAAGTTAAAAATATCAAAGGACAAAAGGAAAGGAGGGGTGGATCCTCTTGAGTTCGTATTGATGGCATTTACTATAGACTGGACATCTGGACCGGCTTGCGCAGACGTGTTGCTCACAGTCTTCGTAGCTGAAGTATTGGCGAAAGCTTTTAGAATGAGTTCTCTTTGGTTCGCAATGCGGGCAAGCTCGTAGAGAGAGATATTTGCTCTTGTTTTTTTCATATCCTCAACAATGTTATAGCTAGAATCCGGTTGAGGGCTAGGCTCGGTAGTGGTTTTTGGGGATTCTGCCTGGAGCTTGCCCTTTTGACTTGCTCGGGTAATGTTATTTGCGGGCTTTTCCAGAGCAGATTGTTTTCCGTTCCCTGGGGGCAGAATTTTCCTTAGGATCTTGTCTTCATAGGATTTCTCGGGAACAGGTCCTTTGCTCCTGAGGCTATAATTCCGCACGGGCTAATCTTTGGGAGCATCTGCCATGTTGATATCAATGGAGGTAAGGTTGTCCCCACGTCGGATTATGTCAAAAGCAAGGATAGAGGATCATGGTTCTTCATTTGAGGGCGGATCCTCATCGTGATCTGAAACATCATCCTCCGTCACATCCCCTGGAGTTTGGTCATCTAAAAGCTGATTAACTACTGCTGTCATGCTGCCAATCCATTGAGGGCACGTTTTTTTAGAGTGGGCAGCTTGATGGAAAGAACAGAAGTTGTCTTTCCCTATCTCTTCCACATTGAGAGCAGTATTTGTGTTAGACGGAGGTCTGTTAGTGTTGGGATTACTTTTTCTGAAGAAAGGTTTGGGTGGTTTAGTGCTAGTTGTGGCTTCTGTCCCCTTTCTCCTTAGGTCAGTGACTTCATTCGTCAAATTCTTGAGTGTTTTTGCCATGCTTTCAAAATCAAATGCTTCCCTATCCCTATCAGTGGTCTTAGGAGTGGAGGACTGACCTCTTTTTGTGTTAGGCTTGTGATCATCTCTCCCTTCATGATCGATGGCTCCTATCGAAAGCATGTCTTTCTCTACGGTGAGAGCAGCCTCATAATTAGCCGTAAGGGTAGCGCGGGCTTCACGTTTGACGAAAACGGAAATGTCCCTAGGGAGGGCCTTGGTATAGTAATCAATGGTGATTGAGTCATCCAACACTAGGTTGGGGGGAAATTTCTGCAGTATGGTAGCGAAGCATTGGTTGAAGTCCTTAACCTTTTCCTTTTTATGACACTTGATGGTGCTCAATTCAGTGAGAAGCATGGAAGGAGTTTTATCTTCTGAAAACTTATGCAGGAATGTGTGACGGAATTGGTCCCATGAAGTGATAGAGGCACTGGGGAGAGAGCGGTACCATGTGGCCGCTTTGTTTTCGAGGGTATGGGGAAACAGTCGACATGCGACATCATCGGACTGGACTCTCATGATTTGCAGAGAAAAATAGAAGCTGCTGATGTGATCTTCAACTAAGGTGCCTTTCTCAGGGTCTAACTTAGGGAGGTGTTTCTCCGGATGCCTAGGCAGATCTTGGAGTGGGCCCAGAAGATTTAATGGAGATTGATCCATCCAGGCTAGGGGTTGCACTCTCCTAGCCCGCTAGTGTTGCCTAAACTCATGTTCAGATTCACCTTCCGAACCTGAGACCGACGCTTCTGACTCGTGACGGGAGTGTTCGTCTTGGTGTCTCCCACGGTGAAGAAAATCTCTAATATATCCCAAGTTGTGCACAGGAGGTCTCATTGGGTTTGGGTGACGGTTGCGATCTTGGTTTCCTTGGCCTCGGACCCTATCTCCTCTGCCTCCGGCCCCTCGGCCTCTATTTCCTTCTCCTTCATTTCTGCGAGCTCTATTCCTATCTCCTTCATTTCTACGAGCCCTATTTCCCCCGTCTATATTTCCTCGACCTCTGTCTTCCTCACCATCCCTGGGTGGGGGGTGTGCCTGGTTGTTGTTTTGCCGAGTCTGGTTAGACTGGGAGTCGGGGAAAGGTTCGGTGTCAGCAAATTCTTCGCCCTCTTGGAGAATTGGGTCATTTTCCTCAATAGCATTTGCGAGGTATTCCAACATGAGATTTACGAGCTCGGGTATGGTACTTGCAAGGGCACCATTACGGGTAATGTTCCCGGGAGGAGTTCTAGTATGAGAAAGGTATTCCATGATTGGATTAAACCGTAAGTTGTTGACAAGATCACGGGCAGCTGGGCGCAAGGCTCTCAACTGCGCCCTGGTGATTTCAAAATATCGAGTCTCCCTCTCTGGAATATATTCTAGAGGAGGAGGGACAGTTTCATTGTTTATGACCTCCCCTTGGAGAGTTTGTGATGGAAAGTTCATTGTGTGTTGGGAGGCTGCCATTTAGGCCCTCCTTCTAGCGCCAAATCTGTTGACGGGAAAATTGGTCCGGCCAACAGTAGGGGATCTCCCCGGTAGAAAGTCCCAATTATACCTTAAACCATTTGGAGTAGGGATCCCATCTGGGGTGTGGGTCCGGCTACCACTTAAAACGCCTTCCCTTCTGTCTCAAAAGAACCTGATTGATCCTGCGGACACACACTCATCCACATGATACAGAATACATGACTGACGCATTAAACACGAATAAAAAACTAGTGTAGCTAGGCTATAAATAAGGCATGTACGCCTAAGGAGATGTTGTTAGCAACACATCTTTGGGGTACTGCTTGTAAGGTAGTCTGACCACAAAAGAAATAGTTCTTTATGGCGAGATGTTCCTTTACTTTCTGAAAGATGAAATTAAATGCTAACAAAATAGTTCATTAACATTCATTAATAGAGAAAAAGGTAAACTGTACATCATCAATACAAACACAGATAGCTATGATGCATAAACGATGCTTTAAAATAAGCAGCTTCATTAATCAAAAGATGTTCTGAAACTGTATGAGGAAATACACTTAGTGTTCACGCAGTAAAACACATCATCCAAACAAAGGGGTTGTGACAAGTATCTGTATTCACATGTATAAGAGTATAATCTTTTAATACAATGCAATGTAGCTCTTGAGTCTAAAAAAGAAAAAGCCCTTGTATCTTTCCCCGTAGGGAGTTTTATAGCACCAAACTTGCCCTTTGGGCTTCCCGACTTTTCGCCTGCCTGCCTGTTGATTTGCCTCGCGGCCTCGAAGAGGTTGCGACCTGCGACCTATATGGTATGCGCGACTTGTGACCTGGGTAGGCGGTGCGACCTGCGACCTATCCTGTTGGTGCGACTTGCGACCTGTCCTGTTGGTCCGACTTGTGACCTAGCTCTAACTACTGCTCATGACTTGCTGCCACTGGGCTGTGGAGATGGACGCATAATGTTAATGTCAGGGACATCAACCTGTTGCTCCTTGAGAAAATCTTGCCATGTCCGGTACTCTGCCGCTATGGGGGAAACTAGAGGGACCTCCTACTTCAATCGATGTATACATTCCAACGCATTTCATACAAACGTTTCCCTCTTCTGTGCGATCTGATTTGAAAGCGAGGCAAGCTTGGTATAAATCCGCGCTGGAGTGGCAATAAACTAACTCAGATGCTCTTGAGATGCTGAGGGCTCTGGATCAGTAGCAGCTTGCTTGATAGGCTGCAAAAATGATTGGATGTCCTGGTCCACTTGTTCCCAGGTTTTCTCTTCGTCCAATGCCCCAAGCGATGGAATGTGGTGCAAAGTATGCATTGAGTCAATACCGCTGATCAGGTGGTTGTACGAGGACATTACTTTGTCCAGGTCTTTAGACAGTTTGTCTTTAGATTGTATCGCCATGCGGAGCTGAACCTTTGCATCCTGCGTGTGAATCCAGTCCCTCTTAGGCAAATTTTCAGGTGCCTGAGGGTACTGTATCGTCCAGCCCATCATCCTGTCTAAGGCCTGTGAAGCCTCCCTGAACTGCTCGTGTCTTTGCCTGGTCTCCTCTCGTGCTCTGGCCAGTGGGGCGATTGTTTGTTTGATGGTGAACATTTCACCATACACCTGCCTCATGGTCACTTCCAACACTTCACACTCCTTGAAAATGGCCAGCGGGACTTCATTTACCGGTGGCGTCTGGTTTCGAAGTTGTTGAACTTCTGCTTGCAATTCTGCTTTCTCTTGCTCTGCTCTTTTCTCGCGTTGTTCAGCCGCTTGCAGTCTATTTTGTAGAGAGACTATTTCTCTACTCATTCGGGTTACATTCTCTTCCGTAGCTGCGGCGAAAGCAGTACCCGCTGATGCTATCATTACAGGATTAGTCCTGGTATCAAGGACTATGTCTTTGCCTGTTGCCACTGTGGATGTGGCAGAGGGACTTTGCGCCAGTGACCTCCTCTTCTCTTGCCGGATTTTGAAAGAAAATTGGTCGAATGTGAGTCTGGTCAGGTCAAACACATCTTCTTCCTGTCCTTGGGGCGACCTAATATCGGAGAGCTTGGTACTGCCCAGAGGTATATCGAGGGGAGTCACCTCGAGGTCATCCAGCATGTCATCCTCCCTTTCTTCTGTGTTCTTTTCTTCTTCTTCCTTTCTTCGGCGTTCAGCTTCTGCTGCCGCTTCTATTTCGGCTTTCTTCTTCTGCTCAGCTACTGCAGCCTGTTCGGCTTTCTTTTGGCGTTCAGCCTCTTCTTTTTCCAGCTCTGCCTTAAGTTCCCGTTCTGCTGCGGCCTGTGCCTCCTTGCCCTCTTTTTCTTTCCTGGCCTCTTTGGCCTGCTTCTTCTTTTGTGTTGCTGTTGCACTCTTTTGGCGCGCTTCTTCATCCTCTTTTATCTTTTTCTCTCTTTCTTGCTGGGCTTTTGCCTCTGCTTCCTTTTGTTTGATGGATGGAGTAAGCCCTGTGTTAGTTCGAGATTTCTTGAGTAAAGAGGAAGAGGAACCTCCTAACTGACGACTTCTGTCTTCTAAGCTCTGATCGTCTGGGTCTTCCTGGACCACATCTGCTCCTGGAGCGATTTGTCTTTCAGCATTATACCAGTTTCTTCTCTCATCTTCCGCCGGGCGCTCAAGATGCTGATAAGTCCACTTGAAGTTAGCTCTCAGGCAGTGTTCAGGAACTATTTTCTCTGGGTCATAAGTTCGGTGTTCAAGTGCCCCGAGCTGGTAACTCCTCATTGCTTCTGCTTCTGCTGCTACTTCCCTGAAGTCTTTAACTGTGTATGCACCAATGGTGAGGGGTAGCGTGGGCCACGGCTTCTTTTTGCCTTTAGACAGTATGCTGGAGAAGCCGTGCAACATTTGAAAGCATACCTCCTGAATAAGCATTTTGTCTGTAACGAAGCGAGGCATAGCATGTGGTGCCTTGTAAGTTCTAAAGACTCGGATGAAGGTGTATCCAGGGAAAGGGAACCAGTGTGCCACTTTGACTAGAGTCTCCTTGGCCCGCCAAGACATGCAGGGGGCGTCTTGGCCAAATAAATGTCTGTACAGAGAGGGGATAAATACTTGGGAAATCTGATCTATATCCTGTTTGTATTTGGACTCCCAAAATACCTTGATTTTCAGATGAATTGCGCGTGACTGCTCGGAATCCCAGTTGTGCACCCATCCCTCAAATTGTACTCTTGTGCAGACATCATCTAGTAGGTAAGAGGCCATGTAGAATTCGGCAGGCATTCCTTCATCTGGGGCCAATGCCGCGTTCAAGTTGGTCTGCATCGAAGTCATCAATATGCCGGCCCAGTTGAAACGGGTGCCATATGTTGTCACATACTCCATGATAGTAGCCCAACTGCCGCTGAAAGTGGAGCAATCTGGGCGCCCGTAAATTCTGCAAAGCATGGCGGCAACCAATTTATAAACCTTCCTCAGGCTCGCCACCGGGTATTCTTGGTCTTTCTTGACCTTGAACTTCCCGGGCTCCTCCCACCATTGTCTAATAGTATCAACTATCGGAACGACGTGAGCAATAGCCCATTCTGGAGAGAAATGCTCATCTGGGCGAGGCAGTGAGTAATAAACGTGAGCATCCACGCCTACCAGCGTAGCGAAAGCTCTGCCTTCGCTGTCCCGGATCACAAACTTCTTGGGGTCTGTCTTTTGTATGATCCAATCTATAACCTCTGGACAGGGAATATGGCTGGATGTGCCCCTGCCAGATGTAGTTTGGACTTCTTCACCGCCAAGTATATTTCCCGGTCTGGGAGATCTTCTGGAAATTCCTCTTCCGGTATGGCGAACTCATGATATACTTGGTACCATCGCATGCTGTCATCTTTTGTAAACGTACATAGTGTATCCCTGTATATTGGGGGTGGGGACACCACTTCCAGCTCATCAATCTCTTCCACTACTTTCTTGTCCTTCCTCCGAGATAGCGGGGGCGCCATGTCACTAGAATCTGATAACACAGGTATGCACTCTATGTCTTCTTGAATTTCACCTGTCAAATTCATAAAGGAATCCCACGATAAGAATGACATGGTGATAAAAACCAGTTACAATTTAGTGATGAAATTTAACTGCGCCACATGCAAAACTGGGCTACTGGGTCGCTGGGTCGCTGATTGCAAGAACAGAGTCCGGGCGCGACCTTGCGACCTCGCGACCAGGTCGCTGGGTCGCTAGGTCGCAGATCTCTGGAAAATTTGGAAGATGCGACCTTGCGACCTCGCGACTAGGTCGCTGGGTCGCAGAGTCGCAAATCCCAGAAAATGGAGAAAATGCGACTTTGCGACCTCGCGACTAGGTCGCTGGGTCGCAGGTCGCAATATGGTTTGCCGGGGGGTTTACGTGCGCGTGGCCTTGATCCTCCTTTTATTCCTCCTCTTGAGGATTTACAAGTTGGCTGGGTCCAGGTGGAGCTGTGGCAGTATTTTAATAGCAAGGGATGATGCCATGAAGGTGTGAATCAGAAAAACAGTGAGGTTTGGACAATTATGTAGAAAGCAGATTCATAAAACCCTCAGAAACATAAAAGCTTAGTCAAAAGACAATTTAAAGGCCTAAGGGGAGATGGGTTTGGTAAGAAATGCATCATAATGGAAACAGCAGGAAGAAATGGAAACTTACCCGGGAAAAACGCGCCAGTCGAGCTGTCAGAGGCGTTTTCTTACAAATCGCTGAATGTGTAAAATGCGACCTGCGACCTCCCTTATATAGAAAGTCGCACGTGAAAAGAATAAATGCGGGCCGCTGGGTCGCAAGTTGACTAGTTTCGGAGTTTTGCGACCTTGCGACCTTGCGACCTGGCGACCTGGGGTCGCTGGGTCGCTCTTTTCATGAAAATTGGATAACTGCGACCTGGCGACCTGGCAACTTGGCGACCCGGGGTCACTGGGTCGCTGGGTCGCATTTTTCGTTAATTTTGGATAGTTGCGACCTTGCGACCTGGCGACCTGAGGTCGCTGGGTCGCAAGGTCGCTAGGTCGCGGTTTTCATCAACTATTTAACTTTGCGACTTGGCGACTTGGCGACTTAGTAGCTTCTCTTTAGTTTTAAGGGGCTCCAAAAAATTTGAAATGGTGGTCTTTTTTGGAGGGTGTTGTTAGGGAGCTACAACAAGTACATAAGAAACAAACTGCGTGTTGTTTGTATATGATTGCATTAAGGGTTTTTAAAAATTCCATCTCCTTGATGGACGGATGAAGGTCAAAGCTTGGTGAGTGCAAATAAGGTTTTTATCCATGGTCAAAGAAAATTTTTCAATATAAGGTGCCTAACGGTGTTTGAAAAAACTTCAACAATGGGCATTATCAATCATCTCCTTCCAAGAGATAGGCAAAGGCTGCAGGATAAAATCATGATTGCCAAGAGTTACTTTAGAGGTCTCGGGAGGTTGTTCCTTAATAAAAAGACGGTGATAATCCAAACCCTTCCAAAAGAAAATGCAAAGGTATTTGGGCTCATTTGAATTTTTAAAAAGTCGGAAGAGACCGTTTCAAGAGCCCATTATGCAAATTTCAAACCACAAAGAGAATCATCTTTTCGCATGCACATTTCTTGAAGAGAGAAAAACATTTTCAAGGAAATTTTTGAAAGTTTCGGGCTCGGAAAGGTACTGTGATGGCATGCACATCTGGTGTTTCGAACACGGCGGTTGAATGGAGGTGCAGCGTGCTGCCCTAGCGGCGTGCGACGCGCCCCATGTCTTCGATCACGAGCGCCGGCGAACGTGACCCGTTAACTCCATCTCTGCGTGTTTTCTTCTGCAAACGTGTCACTCATCCTTTGGGCTTCCAAAGACTCTTTGAGGAGTTGTTTCAAACGATCAAAAAGATCCATAAAAATTTTTCAAGGTATTTTCCTCACTTCTTGATAAATTTTGAGGTTAAAAAAGGGGTGTTTTTCTTGTTGTGTTTTCAAGAGAGAAACAATGATTATAAGATTGGGCCTTTGGTCGAAAATAAAAAGGTTTTGTTGATGTGGGTATCAAACATTAACATAGTGATAGGGGGAAGGTGTTTTATCGCTTTTAAAGATCCCTGATTACCTTTCAAAAAAATAGTGATGACAAAGAGAAATGTTTAAAGGAAAGGGTGTTTGTGCCAAAACAAAGGGAGATTCCACTTCAAACAAAAAAACACAAACATATCTTCGTTTAAACCTTTGGCTCAAACACGGTGATTAAAGGAGATAGGTTGTTTGTAAAAATATTGAAAAGGGTCTCTTTGTCATGGATAGTAAATGATAAAATAGTGAAATAAGGGAGGTTTGTTAGGCCAATTTGAAAGCTTTGTTTGTGTTATTAAAAAGCTAAAACTATACACGGATGCTAGAAGGAAAAAAATAGAGGTTGTAGAAGTCTCAAAACAGTTCAAATGATCATCTAGACAAATTGGTAAAGAGATAAATTTTTTGTCAAAATTGAAGGAGGTCTTCTTATGTTGTGAATAGGTCTCAAATTTGCTTGAAGAGGTGTCTAACGGTGTTAACAAAGCACGAACCTTGTACTTGCTAAATCAAAGAGGTACAATGATTAGGAGATTGGGCCTTTGGTCAAAATCAAAGAAATTTTTTAGTTGCTATGGGTGTCAAGGATTATTACAGTGATAGAAGAAGGTGTTTTTATCAGCTTTTAAAAAGAGCCCTAATTACCTTTCAAAAACAGCGAGTGATAACAAGGGAGCGAGTGCTTGAGAGGAGGATTTTATGCCAAAACAAAGGAGATCCTTTTCCAACAAAGAACCAAAAACATATCTTATTCAAGATCTTTGGCCAAACACAAATGATAAAAGTGTTTTGGGTTCTCATTTGACAAACACTTGTTTGATAGCATCAAAGAAACATAGTGAATTGCAAGGAGGAAAGGTGTGGTGTTGGGAAGCTATTTTCAAAAACGATTTGAATAAACTTTTCTTAGTCGGGCCAACAAAGAGTATCCAAAAGCAAAATGCCTCCCGAGACAAGATGTGAGTGGCCCTCTACAAAAGGTATGAACCTTTTTCAATTGAGGAAGTAAATGCCCATCTTTCGAACTTTTTTAACTTTCATGAAGTTGGATGTTTGGAGTTTTGTCAAAGGGTTCAAGAGGTGAAAAGTTATCTTACCTTGACACATATATTTGCCTTAAGACTACAAGGGAAACATGTTCATCTAGCAGGGCTTGGATTTCAAGCTTTCTCCTAGATCCATTTTCCCGAGCTACCAAAATTCCACATGTACCGAGAAAAATGGTTTAAGTAGAGCTACCTAGACTTAGATCAATACAAACCATTCTTGAAACTAGAGCATCGAGATGCATGCCCATCCATATTTTCTTTTTTCATATTTGTTGACTAGCTATGCTTCCCTCATGAAGATAATCATGAAATATTTCACATGCGAGGGAAGGTTCTCTAGGTCTATGCTATCACCATGTCACGGTTTACTCATGCACTTCACAAGAACCCAATTGTTAAACCTTCCCTTTTCCCTCCATGGAAGTATTGAAAAGATGGCTTCCACTGTTCAAAAGAGACCTTCCTCTCAACATCCATCTTGTCTTTTCCATCATTCCCTTATCAAGGTTGTCATTCTTCATCAACTTGAAAAGAAGGGGAATCTCTTGGGACATTTTCATTTCACATCCCGATTTCACCATCGCTTCTTCATCCCATGCATCTCCTTCACCTTCCACTCATCCTCTTTCTCCTTCTTCTAGTAAACCCACTCCTAAGAAGCCAAAATATCCCATGATTGATCAAGAAGAAGAACATAGTGAGGAAGAACAACATAGTGAGGAAGAGCAACACAATGATGAAGAGGAGCACGGTGAGGAAAGGCAAAGCATAGTGATAAAGAACAAAACGATAGAAGAGGATCCAAGTCAAAGGGAGCAAAAGTGAAGAAAAGCACACGGTGATGAAAGGCAGCTTACAGGTGATAGAAGAGCACCATGAAGAAGAACAAAACAGTGAAGAGGGAAATGATGAGGAAATGAAATAGTTTGATGAGGAACACAACAACCCACAAAGAGGAGGATATTAGTAGCCCTCATAGTAACAAACATGATGAGGATGAAGCACAAAACATTGAGGATATAGAGCCTAAAATTCATGAAGAAAGTAGGGACAAAAGTGAAAAGGGCAGCCCTCAAAGAGACATGCAAGGTGACAATCAAAGAATTCATGAAGAAGGTCCAAAACAGTGGCAAGGATGATGAGGGAAGTAGCAAGGGAAAAGACCAAATAGAGCATGTGCTAGCTGCCTCTCCTAGGCAAGGGGCCATGCTTTCTTCTCCAAAGGTGAAAAAGCCCCGAACATCAAGAAAGAAAGTGCCTCAAACTGTAACTCCAAATGTTACTAGGGCACTCCGAAGCAAAGGGAGGTTGCCCAAACAATCCATTGTTGAATTACCAAAAGGAGGAAGACCAAGAAAGCCACCCAAAGCAAGGGAAAGGAGAAGGAAGAAAGTAGCCATGAGAAAGAGAAAGACTTTGACATAATTCAGATAAACAGTGATGACAACGACAATGAGGCCAGAATCCTACAATCTCTCTTGATTAATAGAGAAGAAAAAATTCATGATCTAAGAGCGGATCTAGAGAGGTCTAAAAACCTCATTCACTTTATGCAAACACAAAACAAAGCGGATGAGTGTCCACATGGCGTGTATATGAGACACGGGCTATAAAGTATCAAAAAAGAGGCCTCCAAAGTGCAAATTAAGTTGGAAGAACTCATGGGCAAGTTCAATGATAGTGAAGAAGAAGATCAGCCCAGGAGAAAGAGGCCAAGGACCATGGGACTCATAAGAGCTTTGGAGAAACAAAAGGAGGAAGAGGTCGCCCTTTTCCAATCTTTTCCTCTTACTACCTTATTCACCCAAGAGATAGAAAACAATAGAGAAGCATGGCTTGAGAGGGTGAATGAAAACTTGAATAAGAAGTTGGAAAAGGCCAATAGAGATTTGGACCTTCAAAGAAAGAAATGACCAGGGCACTATAAGAAGCTTAATCAGTTCGCCCGACGAAATTGAAGGCCACACAAGAAAGGCTCAAGGAGGCTCAAAAAGAGGCGCACGGCACCAAAAAATGAAGAAAGAAATATCAAGGCTTCAAAATTTTTGCCTCTCGCTTCTCGAGCATGCTTCGAAAACCCATGAGGGTCATGCTCACCAAAATTGGGCAAAATTCGACAAGTTTTGGTTTTCTTTTACATTTTTGGGCTTTTTGCTAAAAATCATGGGCATCTCCATTTTTGTTTGAAGCATCCTCAAAGGGTGATGAGAATGGTATCATTGGATGCCATAATTTTAAGGGGCATTTACTCAGCGATTTTTCAGATTAATTGAACATGATTTGGTCCCCCAAAGTGGCGAAAAACAGTCACTTTTTCAACACTGCGCCCCGCATATCAGCAAAGGCTATTTTATGGGTTTTACCACACAGGGTCAGTTTTTCACAAGCTTCTATTGATCAGTTTGGGGAAAAACAAAAGAATTTACAGAAAATAGACATCCATAGCTTTCCAACGAGCCATCACGTGCCTTGTTTCGACGTCGGGAAGGCCTCCAAAAAGTTGCCCACAAGACAAGGGGATTTTCTCATTGATATATTTATTGAGTATTTTTTGTGAAAAAATGCACTTTTCTGAAGTGGCTTTTCCTAATGTACGTTTAGCCTTTTTTGGCCATGGTTAGTTAGGAAAAGTCAATATAATTTCCTTTTTTTATCATTTTTAAGATATTTTTATAGATATTTTGTGCCTTGGGCTTTGCAAAGCCTCAAGGACAAAATCAGATATTTTTGATGGGCCAATGAGCTTGCTAGTTGCACTAGGAGGTTTTCCCTCATCTTGGCCTATATATTCCAAGAGACTTCATTGTAAATAAGGCTGAACTTGATGATATAGAGCAATATATGGTTATACAAGCTTGGAAGAAATACTTGTCTCATGCATTGGATAGTTTCTTGAATGTTTTTGGATGATGAAAGAGGACTTTGTTGGATTCCTTGACTTGGTAAAATGGTATAGTGTCCCTCTCTGCTATGCTTCTTAGTTTTCATACATATTTCATGCTCTTTCTTGCTATAAGACAGGTAGAGAATAGATTTGAGACATGCCCTTGGAGGCACCTCAAATTTCTTGTTTCATTATAGTTTCTATGTTTTCTTTCCTTCTTAGTCATATAAAAGAATCCTTTGATTTCTCTTTGATCACTGAAGAAATTGTTTGCTTGTTTCATTTATGATTTTATGCATGCTAAGTATGATTCACGGTATGCCCTACTTACTCATGGCTAGTCATAGCTCCACCTTTGAAACCTTTCTTTGAATGTTTGATTGTCCTAGTTGAACCAAGGAGGTCTTGTACTGATCTTGCCCTTTGCCTAAAACTACTGCAATCTTTACTTCAAAGTGTCGATAGCTTAAAATACTATGTCTAGGCATTTCCTCATAGTGATTTGAGTTATTTGTTTGTCTTAATTATCTTTCCCACAAAGTCTCGATAGAAATTTCCTAAAGTTAGAGAATCATATATCTCTATGTATTGCTTGAATGTTTATTTCTATGCATTTATCATTTTATAGTTACAACATCATGATTAATGGTTAGCCCTACCATGTTTATGTCAGGCTATTGAGCTATTTATGTTTGAAATCCTATGTTCTTCACAAATTTAGTGTCCATCTCACTTCATTTTACCTTAAGATCCATTTTACCTTGATCAAATCGGCCCTTCAACATACGTGTATCACCATCCGAAGCTTTCTCGACCTTCTCAACCCCATAGCCCGATTAATGCGACAATATTTTTATCTATCTTAGTCTTTAATCAGTTCCTCCCTCAAAAAACCTAAAAGGGAAAAACCAAAAACCTACTTCAAAACTAGCCTAAAAATCAAAAACATAAGAAGCAAAACACATAGATATCCATTACACAAATAGAGAGATCCCTCTCTCGAGTCTAAGAAGGCTAGGTCCTTGGGCTCCAAATATTGGTTTGATGTTACCCTGTCACTTGGCTTGCCCAATCAGCCAAATCACGGGACACTAACATAATGGCAATCACGGTGGGACCTTCCGAGTTAGTGACAATCTAAATACTCCTTAGTAACTCTCAAAGTCTCAATCAAACTTAGAAAAACTTAAGTGTTGTTCGAAGAGTAGAAACTAGTATTTTTCACCATCTTAGCAACATGATGACTCAAATTATAGAAAACTCTTACAAACCTCGAGCTACACATAGAAAACTCGGAAAACCCCAAAAAACATCCCTAGATTGGATTTTCCTAGTTATTAGTGGTGGACCATAAGTATATCTCTATAAAAACAAACCAAAAAATCCACTTGGCGACTCCACTAACCTCCGGTAGGCTTAAAAAAACTCCATAAAAACCAAAAATTTCATAAACCATACCTTTCTATTGACTCATCCTTTCCAAAACTTAAAATTCATGGTGCAAACTACTGTGTTCAGTGACAAACTAAGTATAACTTAGCGATTCAGAAAAACTTCACCTAAACATAGGAGATCAACGAGAATAAACTTGCAAATAGAATCATTAGCTTATCCAAATAGTGTAGCAAACCATTGAAAATAAGTGATAAGTCTTCCTTGCAAGTCTTCACCTCAAATTTTTTGCTAGAAAACATTTTCTTGAAAGCATATTTGATAGTATTGGTGGTGGACCATAGATCTCAAAGAAATCCACGTGGCGACTCCACTAGCCTTCATTTTTGTTTTGACCATTATTCACATTAGCGAAACCCCCTAGAGAGGCCATCCATCCAAAACAATCACAAATATCATCCTCTCTAAACTCCCGAATTCAAAATGCGGATTCACGAAGAATCAATACCGGATCTCATCCCAGGACCCAAATCCCCTTATCATAGTTGATAACCCGGAGAAGATTCTATGGCAAACTTTTGAAAGCGGAAACTTAGCTACCGATAGGTCCATCACGTAAAGCAAGATCTATACCCGAACATCTCATATCCTTGCGAGATTCCCATTTGACTTAAAATCAACAAAAACCCTTTTTAGAAGCAAGTCACAAAGTAAAATTAACTTTGACGATCTTGAGCCCTTAGATTTGCAACGAGTCCTAGTAGAGAAGCCTCACCTACTACACCTCCCGACTTTCGGCTTCTCTACCACTTTGGCTCCTACCACCCCAGATCTTCTCAAAATCGGTTCACAAGTCCGAGTACATCTTCCACACCCATCCAAACCACCACTGTTCAAATCACCTCGGCTCATCCTACAAGCCTCGATATTGTAAAATCAAACCATTAGCTCCCACCATGGCGACTTGGTATGCACCCCTTGGTGTTGCCACAACCTTTGGCACATTTACAACATGACTACCAATCCAAAATCTCGCACTTCACCAGAGTTGAGGCTACTACCACCCAACAACATGTAGATAGAATTAGTGATGCCTTTGAATACATGGAAATAGAAGATGAGACCATAATAATGAGGATGTTCGCCCAAATCCTGGGCGAAGAACCCAAAAAATGGTTTAAGAGCTTAACTCCAAATAGTATACAAGATCTCCCCGAACTCTACCAAAATTTCATAAATAGGTGGGAAATCGGGAAAAACCCCATTCAAATCCTTTTCACGAGTATAACAATCAAAAAGGGATAATGGGGAAAGTGTCCGAGACTACCGCACTAGGTTCAACGGTGTTTATAACGCCCTCTGCCTCACTTCAAACCTCCACTCGGCTCGACCTTAGCAAAGTTTTCCCGAAGGCTTCGACCCTGGACATGACTTATCAATTAAGAGACAAGGACCCCGCAATCTTAGAGGAAATGAAAAAAGTGGCCATGAGTGCGAGAAGCCAACTTAGGCTGAAAAGAGAGCTAGGTTGAGATCGAGAGAAGAAAGTCACATACCGTGACGAAGTTTCCCCTTCGGTATCTTCCTCATATCCTAGAATAGATGACACTGGTTAAATCCATGGCGAAAAATGTGGGGAAAAGATAAGTGAAAAGACACCTCTTTGGGACAACCAACCAAACCCTCAAAATAGGAACCGAAACCAAAACTTTAAGAGAGACCAGGTCTCAAAATAAACTAAGGAAAACGACCAACAAATCGGGCCACTCTTCAATGAAAACTATGTTGATGAATAAGAGAGGGATACAAAACCCATTGATTAAAGTCATTTAAACCTAATAGGTTCGATAACGAGGGTGAGGTTTACCTCACGAGAAGAAGAACAAGCTTTCCTCTCCCCCAAATCAAAATGAAACCAACTATGAGGACCTCGAAGATCCTGCTATAGGGATTTTCGAGAATGCCATAATAGAAGCTCACGAGCAGTATGATCTTAGAAGTAGAAAAAAACCAAGACAACTCCAAGAAAGGTAGCTCATACAACTGCTATTACTAAAACCCACGATACCATCCTTAAAAGAAGCAGTGGATAGCAACAAAATTATGGTCGAAAGAAAACGGACCAAAACAAAGATAAAGCTATTCGGACAAGCCTTGGCCCTAGATTTTCCTAGTACCTCTACCAAGATTCCCCGGATGGTTGTGTTGAACAAAATCCCGAACCAAAGTCAACAAATTAAGAACATAGAGAAATTCATGGCTGAAAAAAGCTGAGCAAACCTATCTAAACTACAAGCACCCTTCGGGTTTTGAAGGATAAATCGCCAAAATAAAGATCACCATGTCTTTCATCGAACTTATCGCTCAAAGCTCTTACAAATCCCAAGTGCTAAAGGTCCTGAATATAGGAAATGATGCAAACACCCTAAATCTAGCTAATGACACCTCCCGAAGTGTTGTTTGGTCCAAAAAATAGAAGGAAATTCCAAGAAGGAACCACTCTTCCCTTTTACATTAGTCTAAATATACATGAGAAAATCCTACACAATGCCATGCTGAGACTACGGGGCCTCACATAATCTCATTCCAAAGGTTGTGATGGAAAGATTAGGCCTAGAAATAACAAAACCTTATCAATACTTATATTCATTTGATTCAAGTAGAGTCAAGTGTCTAGGTTTAATCAAAGATCTTTGTTTCGAGTTTGGCCCAAATACATGCAAAACACTTGATCATGGACATATTATTAGCAGACATCCCTCCCAAGTACATAATGCTTTTATCCGAACTTGGGGGAGCCAAGCTTCGAGGGAAATATTCAACTTGATATGTCCTATGCCACTATTCTCGTTTTTAACCAATCTAGGATACTCTATCGGGAATCACACATGAAATATATGGTCGACAACCAAGAAAGGCCGGATAACATCCCGATGTACTCCTTGCATTATGATACTGAATTCATTCATTTTACACAACGACGAAGACATTGAGGAACAGGTTAGGAGAATTTGAAACAAAATTAGACACACCACATCGACTACCCCAAGTTCTTTATGATGAGATGGACACTCAAAATTATCATGACCATGAGCGAGTTATGTCTTGAGGAAAGAGAGTGTGTTTCTCTGAAACGAGAAATAGAGCGAGGTAGCACAAAACGTTTTATACCATCAAGAAAATTTCTCAAACCATAGACAAACATCGACGGTAACATCGGGAGATTTTTTTCGAATAGAAGCACTAGAAGACTTGCATATTACAAACGTTTTTGGAAATCGGGGGACAAAGGAAGCTTGATGTTATACACTGAGTTGGCATTGTGTAGGATTCGGTCATGTATATTAAGATTGATGTAAAAGGGAAGAGTGGTTCCTTCTTGGAATTTCCCTTCTATTTTTGGACCAAACAACACTTCGAGGGGTGTCATCGACTAGATTTAGGGTGTTTGCATCATTTCCTATATTCGGGACCTTTAGCACTTGGGATTTGTAAGAGATTTTATTGATAAGTTCGAGTGAGAGGCATGGTGATCTTTATTTTGGTGATATCTATTATAATGAGCTACGGAAACCCCTCATACTTAAAGCTTGATGTTCTTATCATACCTTAAATATTTACCATCTCATAATTCTACCCCCCTCAAATGAAACCTTGATTGTAGCCACAATAGCTAAAAATCCGGAAAAAATGTACGATAAATTTATTATGAAAGGATATGATAACTGTAGTCCAAATATACCTAAGTTGTTTGAACTAGCTACCATTCTACCACTCCACCAAAGACTTATAACTGCTAGAATTTGCAAGATTGTTCAAGATACTACTACATGTAGAGAAAAACAGTGAGACGCACTATAACACTTGCCATCACTCCAAGAAATAGCTTTGACAAAATAAAAATACAAAAATCTTGACCAAACAATAGTAATCAAAGACAAGACAACTAGACATAGGATCTGTTTTGATTTTAGAAACACAAATACACACCCTTGGGACAGAAATTATATCCTTCTGCCCAAGACCATGCTATACAAATGATAGGTGCTTCTAATCACGTGTCTTTGCAAAATGATGTTTCAGGGGTATTGCCAAATAATTCCTTTGCAAAGCGAACAACTCAAAGAATTTTTTCAAGTATCGTTTGGAAGTAGTTCCATCTTCAAACCTAGAATTGCAAGACCACTAGACACCAAAAAAAATGCTCCTGAAAGCCATGTTTCGAGTTCTAAATTTATGCATTATGATATACCTTGATGATGTCATCATATACTTCAAAAAATGAAAAAAGAATATTTGCATTATTTGAAAAAAGATTTACAGACAAAAGGAGAAGTGGAGATCAAAGTTATAAAGAAGTACAATGGGAAGATACGGGGGTTGTTTAGAGATTCATGCATGAATCCTTATGTTATGCTTGAAAGAGAAAATTTTTCCAAACTTTTTCTTTTCAAGAGCTGAATGGACCAAGAGTGGTAGGAGATCCTTATGAAGATAAGATGCTCAAGTTTCAACATTTTCAGGGATTTCTAGTTCCATATTTTTCAATCATTGTATATATCATTGTTTGAAGAAATAAAACAAAAACAGAAAACTCAAAAAACAGGAGAAAAGTAGAAAAAGAGTGTAGTTTTAAAAAACAAAAAAGAAAGCCCCATGTTAAAAAAATAGTCATTCGAAAGCGCGCAAGTCTAAATGCCGCTAGTAGTACTCAAAATGTCTTGTTCGGTTATCTAGCCTAATCATAACTGAACATGTTTTAAATTTATTTGATGATAAGTTAGTGAGAGAAGAGATAGTCAATATTGTGTAAGCTTGACTTGTCAAAGAAAATAGATTAGGAAAAGATATCGGTTCCACATGCTCAAAATAGAACCAAAGAGGAAAGCGAGGGATGAAAGAAAAGCGTGTATCCTAGCCCCGATTTTCTAGATTTCATTTATGAAAAAATAATATTTGTGTGCAGACTTTTATTTCATGCCACAAGTACATGAAAAATCGGCATTGTCTAATCCCTGATTTGGTCATTTTTCAATTTCATGTTTTAGATTAGAGAATAACATCTGTCAAACAACTTAATCTTGACGATCGATCTAGCATAGGTAGAGAAACAAAAGAGTTCATCGGTTTAATCTAAACTCCCGGTGGATATAAGTGCGAGAATTAGATAGTGTCCTTTTTCAAAAAATATTATGTCAAAGGGTTGCTAGTCCAAATGCACCCAAAAGAAGAAAAAAATGTTAGGAAATGTAGGTAGGTAGGTAGAAATGACTTTGATGCTAATCATCTTGTCAATTTTCATAAATAACATCAAAGAAGAAAGAAATTTGTGCCAATGGATAAAGGCAGCTGGTCTTCAAAGGCAAGAGATCTGAAATTCTAGACACCTCCTGAAAAGGAGCTTCCCTCCCCAAATGGAGCCACTTGTTAGTCATCAATATTTTTTCACTTGTTGGTGATGACTAGTTTTTAAAGCCAAGTTTTCTAGAAGTTGATCTTCAATTTGTCAAATCTGTCATCTAGAAAATACCCCTAAACAATTTTTGTCCTCCTACCTTTTCCAATCAGCCTATGATGAGAAAAAACCTAGTTGTCAAGTCCTATCTAGTTTCAATCATATAATCCTATCCATGAGCTTTCATAAGCTAAAGTTGTCTGCTGTCATTTACCCTCATTCCCAAGAAATTCATTATCCAAGCTGATGATAAGAATGTCAACCACCCTACCTCCGGTCATATGTCATTTTGAGATCTAATCCTACCCAAAGAAAATACTCAAAAATCTATCAAAGATCTCCCCTAAGTTAGGTAGTGGTGTTTTAGGGAATCCCTTCCTTGGAAAAAGCATCCTGTGCCAAAAATATTTTGTTCAATACCAGTCAACCCTAAATTAGTGCTTAATCTGCAAAAAGAAAATCTTGATACACCCATAGGCCGTGCCACTAAAAGGTCTTGATGTCTTAGCGAGTACATGTTTCAAAAGCCAAGCTGATATAATGTTGATCTACGGGTGTTTTAGTGTCTCTTTCAAAAGCGAGAGATGTACAAGTATTACAGAAGACATTATCAAACTAAACATAAGAAGACAGTTGTTTCTCATGTTGTCTTGAGCTTGGGATAAGAATACTAGTCGAGAGAAAATTCAATAAGCCTCTGCAAACACGGTCAAGAAAGGTTAGTAAGTAACGACTAGCCGACAATTACTCTAAAAATACAAGTCATGTGGCTCCTAGTTTAAAATATTCACAAGGATATTCCAATCACAGGATGCATATCTCGTAAACATGCCTCTTATAGCATATTGTCAAATTTTCACTTTATTACTTATTGCGATATACCAAGCAAAGATATGTATTACAAGGAAATATGACACAATTTGAGAAAGGAATGAAATGTCATGAGTCGTGTTAACCTCCTCCAAACATGAGAAAATGGTTGGGTCACTTGTTGAAAACCTCCTCCGAGTATAAAAAATCATATGGTTAGGAACATGATAAAGGCCTCCTTCATTTAAAAAGAAAAGGGTCGAGGAACATATGTATAGCCTCATTCAAAGAGGACAAGACTAACGAGTGTTTCAAATGGCCTAAAAAATTGTTTACACCACTTCCTCCAAAGGATGAAACAAGCGATCTGACGATAGTGTTTCAAGTAGTGTTTAAATGAGTTCACTATTTAAAGGACAGATTTGAAATTCAATTGGAGGAAATTGAAAGTTTGTGAGTTGAAGTCTAGTGTTAAACATAAGCCAAGTAGTGATACAATGGTGTCAAAAGAACTCTCCTCTCTTTTATCTATAAAGGCCTCCTTCGAAGAGTAAACGAGAGGCTAGAATGTCCAAAACTATGAACAAGCTCATAAAAATGATAGGAAGGGTATGACACAATGCTTCAAGTTCAAGACAACATTCAAAGAAATAAAACATACCACGAGTCATAGACAAGACCTTTTAAATGTACATAAGAACAAACTCTGTTGTTTGTATATGATTGCATTAAGGGTTTTTAAAAAATCCATCTCCTTGATGGACGAGATGAAGGTCAAATCTTGGTGAGTGAAAATAAGGGTTTATCCACGGTCAAAAAGAAAATTGTCAATATAAGGTGCCTAACGGTGTTTGACAAACTTCAACAATGGGCATTATCAATCATCTCCTTCCAAGAGATAGGCAAAGGCTAGGATAAATCATGATTTCCAAGAGTTACTTTAGAGGTCTCGGGGGTTATTTCCTTAATAAAAAAGGCAATGAGAATCCAAACCCTTCCAAAGCAAATGCAAAAGTATTTGGGCTCATTTGAATTTTAAAAAGGCAGAAGAGATCGTTCAAGAGGCCCATTATGAAAATTTCAAACCACGAAAAAAATCATCTTTTAGCTGCACATCGAAGAGAGAAAAACATTTTTCAAGGAAATTTTCAAGTTTTGGGGCTCGGAAGTCTGCGCGAGCGTGCTCGTAGGGTGTGCGCGAGAATGCCTATGAGCGCCCGAACACGAGCGAGTTGAACGGAGGCGTGACGTGTTTGTGTCTTCGATCACCGGGGCGCCGAAAGCGGCTCGATTACTTCCATCTGCGCGGCGTTTTATTCTACAAACGTGGCGCTCATCCTCCGGGCTTCCAAAGACTCTTTGAGAAGCTGTTTCAAACGATAAAACAAAGATCCATAAGCATTTTTTCAAGGTATTTTTCCTCACTCCTTGATGAATTTTGAGGTTAAAAAGGGGTGTTTTTTCTTGTTGTGTTTTCAAGAGAGAAACAATGATTATAAGATTGGGCCTTTGGTTGAAAATCAAAAGGTTTTTGTTGATTTAGTGGGTATCAAACATTAACACGGTGATAGGGGGAAGGTGTTTTATCAGTTTTTAAGAGCCCTAATTACCTTTCAAAAAGCAGTGATGACAAAGAGAAGTGTTTAAAGGAAAGGATGTTTGTGCCAAAACAAAGGGAGATTCCACTTCAAACAAAAAAACCACAAACATATCTTGTTTAAACCTTTGGCTCAAACACGGTGATTAAAGGAGATAGGTTGTTTGTAAAATTGAAAAGGGTCTATTTTTCATGGATAGTAAATGATAAAACAATGAAAGAAGGGAGGTTTTTTAGGCCAATTTGAAATCTATGTTTGTGTTATTAAAAAAGCTAAAACTATACACAGATACTAGAAGGAAAAAAACGAGAGGTTGTAGAGGTCTCAAAATAGTTCAAATGATCATCTAGACAGTGGTAAAGAGATAATTTTTTTGTCAAAATTGAAGGAGGTCTTCTTATGTTGTGAAGAGGTCTCAAATTTTCTTGAAGAGGTGTCCTAACGAGTTTTTAACAAAGCACAAACCTTGTCTGCTAAATCAAAGAGGGAAACAATGATTAGGAGATTGGGCCTTTGGTCAAAATCAAAGAATTTTTTATTGCTATGGGTGTCAAGGATTATTACGGTGATAGAAGAAGGTGTTTTTATCGGTTTTAAAAGAGCCCTAATTACCTTTCAAAAACAGTGATAATAGGGGCGAGTTCTTGAGAGGAGGATTTTGTGCCAAAACAAAGGAGATCTTTTTCCAACAAAGAACCACAAACATATCTTATTCAAGATCTTTGCCCAAACACAATGATCAAAGTGTTTTGGGTTCTCATTTGAAAAACACTTGTTTGATAACATCAAAGAAACACGATGACTTGCAAGGAGGAAAGGTGTGGTGTTGGGAAGCTATTTCGAGAAACCATTTGAATCGGCTTGTCTTGGTCAGCTATCAAAGAGTATCTAAAGCAAAAATTCCTCCCGGGAAAGATAGAAGAAGTGGCCCTCACAAAAGGTAGGAACCTTTCTCAATTGAGGAAGTAAATGCCCATCCTTCGAGTACTTTTTTAACTTTCATGAAGTTGGATGTTTGGATTTTTTTCAAAGGGTTCAGGGAGGTGAAAATTTATTTTCCCTTGACACATCTATTTTCCTTAAGACTACAAGGGAAACATGTTCATCTAGCAAGCTTGGATTTCAACCTTTCTCCTAGATCCATTTCCAGAGCTACCAAAATTCCATATGTCGGAGAAAAAATGGTTTAAGCGAGAGATACCTAGACTCATATCAATACAAACCATTCTTGAAACTAGAGCATCGGGATGCATGCCCATCCATATTTCCTTTTTCATATTTGTTGACTAGCTATGCTCCCCTCATGAAGATAATCATGAAATATTTCACATGCGAGGGAAGGTTTTCCCAGGGTCTATGCTTAAAATTTCCGGTTACTCATGCACTTCACAAGAACCCAATTGTTAAACCTCCCATTTTTCCTCCATAGAATTATTGAAAAGATGGCTTCCAATGTTCAAAAGAGACCTTCCTCTAAGCAACCAACTTGTCTTTTCCATCATTCCCTTATCAAGATTGTCATTCTTCATCAACTTGAAAAGAAGGGAATCTCTTGGGACACTTTCATTTCACATCCCGATTTCACCAATGCTTCTTCATCCCATGCATCTCCTTCACCTTCCATCATCCTCTTTCTCCTTCTTCTAGTAAACCCACTCCTAAGAAGCCAAAATCTCCCATGATTGATCAAGAAGAAGAACATAGTGAGGAAGAACAACATAGTGAGGAAGAGCGAGCACAATGATGGAGAGGAGCACAATGAGGAAAGACAGACGTAGTGATGAAGAACAAAACAGATGAAGAGGATCCAAGTCAAAGGGAGAAAAGTGAAGAAAAAACATAGTGATGAAAGGTAGCATAGTGATGAAGAAGAACACCATGAAGAAGAACAAAATAGTGAAGAGGGAAATGAGGAGGAAATGAAACGAGTTTGATGAGGAACACAACAGCCACAAAGAGGAGGATATTAGTAGCCCTCACAGTGAGCAAACATGATGAGGATGAAGCACAAAACATTGAGGATGCAAAGCCTAAAAGTCCCTGAAGAAAGCGAGGGACAAAAGTGAAAAGGAAACCCTCAAAGAGACATGCAAGGTGACAGTCAAAGCATTCATGAAGAAGGTCAAAATAGTGGCAAGGATGATGAGGGGAGTAGCTAGGGCAAATACCAAATTGAGCATCTACTAGCTACCTCTCCTGAGGCAAGGGAGCCATGCTTTCTTCTCCAAAGGTGACAAAGCCCCGAACATCAAGAAAGATAGTACCTCAAAGCTGTAACTCCAAATATTACTAGGGCACTCGAAGCAAAGGGAAGTTTCCCAAGAAATCCATTGTTGAATTACCAAAGAGGAGGAAGACCAAGAAGGCCACCCAAAGCAAGGGAAAGGAGAAGGAAGAAAGTAGCCATGAGAAAGAGAGGGACTTTGACATAATTCAGATAAACGAGTGATGACAACGACAATGAGGCCAAAATCCTAGCATCTCTCTTGATTAATAGAGAAGAACAAATTCATGATCTAAGAGCGGATCTAGAGAGGTCTAAAAACCTCATTCATTTTCTGCAAACACAAAACAAGCGAGATGAGTGTCCACATGGCGGTATATGAGACACGGTCTATCAAGTATAAAAAAAATGCCTCCAAAGCACAAATTAAGTTGGAAGAACTCATGGGCGATTTCAATGATAATGAAGAAGAATATCATCCCAGGGAGAAAGAGGCCAAGGACCATGGGACTCGGAAGAGCTTTGGAGAAACAAAAGGAGGAAGAGGTCGCCCTTTTTCCAATATTTTCCTCTTACTATCTTATTCACCGAAGAGATAGAAAAAAATAGAGAAGCATGGCTTGAGAGGGTGAATGAACACTTGGAGAAGAAGTTGGAAAAGGCCAATAGAGATTTGGACCTTCGAAGAAGAATGACCGAGCACTATAAGAAGCTTAATCGGTTCGCCGGCGGAAATTGAAGGCCACACAAGAAAGGCTCAAGAAGGCTCAAAAGAGGCGTCCGACACCAAAAAATGAAGAAATACATATCAAGGCTTCATATTTTGGCCTCGGATTCTCAGAATGCTTCTAAAAACCCATGAAGGGTCATGCTCACCAAAATTGGGCAAAATTCGACAAGTTTTGGTTTTTTGACATTTTTTGGCTTTTTGCTAAAAATCATGGGCATCGCCATTTTTATTTGAAGCATTCTCAAAGGATGATAATGGTATCATTGGATGCCATAACTTCAAGGGCATCTACTCAATTATTTTCAAATTAATTGAAGATGATTTGGTCCCCCCAAAGTGGCGAAAAAACAGTCACTTTTTCAACACTCGCCCCTGCATATCAACAAATGCTATTTTTCCAGGTTTTTCCACACGGGTCAGTTTTTCACAGGACTTCCATTGATCATTTTTGGGGAAAACAAAGAATTTCTGGAAAATATACATCCATAGCTTTCCAACGAGCCATCACGGGTCTCGTTTAGACATCGCGAAAGGCCTCCAAAAGTTGCCCACAAGACAGGGGGATTTTCTCTGTGATATATTTCTTGAGTATTTTTGTGAAAAATGCACTTTTACGAAGTGGCTTTTCCTAATTTGCGATTAGAATTTTTTTGGCCATGGTTAGTTATGAAAAGTCAATATAATTTCCTTTTTTAGCATTTTTTAAGATATTTTTTATAGATATTTTGTGCCTTGGGCTTTGCAAAGTTTCAAGAACAAAATCGGATATTTTTGATGGGCCAATGAGCTTGCTAGTTGCACTAGGAGGTTTTCCCTCATCTTGGCCTATATATTCCAAGAGACTTGATTGTAAATAAGGCTGAACTTGATGATACAAAGCAATATATGGTTATACAAGATTGGAATAAATAATTGTCTCATGCATTGGATAGTTTCTTGAATGTTTTTGGATGATGAAAGAGAATTGTTGTTGGATTCCTTGACTTGGTAAAATGGTATAGTGTCCCTCTCTGTTATGCTTCTTATTTTTCATACATATTTCATGCTCTTGCTTGCTATAAGATAGTAGAGAATAGATCTGAGACATGCCTTTGGAGGCACCTCAGATTTCCTATTTCATTATAGCTTTTATGTTTTCTTCCTTCTTAGTCATATCAAAGAATCCTTGATTGCTCTTTGATCACTGAAGAAATTGTTTGCTTGTTTCATTTATGGTTTTATGCATGATAATTATGATTCATGGTATGCCACTGATTACTCATGGCTAGTCATAGCTCCACCTTTGAAACCTTTATTTGAATGTTTGATTGTCCTAGTTGAACCAAGGAGGTCTTGTCTTGATCTTGCCCTTTCCCTAAAACTACTGCAATCTTACTTCAAAAATTCCCAGATAACTAAAATACTATGTCTAGGTGTTTCCTCATAGTGATTTGAGTTATTTTTTTGTCTTAATTATCTTTCCCCAAAGTCTGATAGCAATTTCCTAAAGCTAGAGAGTCATATATCTCTATGTATTACTTGAATGTTTATTTCTATTCATTTATCGAGTTTATAGTTACATCATCATGATTAATGGTTAGCCCTAGCATGTTTATGTCGAGTTATTGAACTATTTATGTTTGAAAGCCTTTGTTATTTACAAATTTAGTGTCCATCTCACTTCATTTTACCTTAAGATCCATTTTACCTTGATCAAATTGGCCCTTCAACATACCTTGTATCACCATCCGAAGCTTTCTCGACCTTTTCAACCCCATAGCCCGAGTTAATGCGGCAATATTTTTTATCTATCTTAGTCTTTAATCGGTTCCTCCCTCAAAAAACCTAAAATAAAAACCAAAAACCTACTTCACAACTAGCCTAAAATCGAAACATAAGAAGCAAAACACATATATATCCCTTACACAAATAGAGAGAGCCCCCTACGAGTCCCAGGAAGGCTAGGTCCTTGGGTTCCAAAGATTGTTTTGATGTTACCCTATCACTTAGCTTTCCAATCAGCCAAATCATGGGACACTAACATGACTCATAGGTAGTGACTCCACCCGAGGACCACCGGAGTTGTTGGCGACGATAGTGACGAAGGGGACCAAATAACTATATCGGATCCTTGAAATCCTTAAGGTTACTACTAAGCCCCCACTGCCCCCCTCAAGATGAAGTGATAACGGAGATCCACGGGTCCTACTAGTGAATCACCATTTGTTGTAGCCGCTACAACATCCTCCAAAATTTTGTCCCATTTTAAAATTTACGAGCCCCTCATCTCTCGGTAATGATAAGTCTAATGCGCCTTCGACCTTGAGCCTTGAGAAATTTATTTTCCATGCATCACCCCTTCAAAAATCTGATCCGAGGACTTGGTCTCTAAATAGCCGATTACATAGTCGTGAAGTCGCAAAATTCATAAAATCAAACACTTTGCGACCATGCGACTTAGCGACCTTGCGACCCCCTAGGTTGCGAGGTCGCGAAGGTCACATTTTCATCTAAAAATTCATATTTTCAACCATGTGACCTAGCGACCATGCGACCCCAAGGTCGAGAAGTCGCAAGGTCACATGTCCCTTAACCAGCCTTTATTTGCGACCTAGTGACCTGCATTAAATGAGCACACGTACGACCCCTAAATAAAAGGGTTGCGTAGGTCGCATTCGACCTGCGTGACGAAGCAAGTAACGCCTCTGACAAGCCAGCTGGACCATGTTTTTTCCGGGGTAAGTTGCCTAATCCTCTTGCTATTTACTTTTTGATTAATTTTTGCCTCGCATGCCCCCTGCCTTTGGCCTATTACCCCCTATTTAATTTCATTTAATCTCCCCAACAACCCTCTGGTTAATGTTTACACCTTCCCTCTCAGCTTATATCCCTCTGCCTATGTCTCTGAAACCTCACCCTCCCCCAGTATGTCTCAAGCACCCTTCTTAGCCACCTGGGGAGGCCTTAAGGCCCAGATTTGTCCATCCCACTTCAAGTTTTTCCCTCTTCACCATTCATTCCCCGCGGGTCACAATTTCCATGAAAACCCCTAAAAAAATCCCTAGCGTGACTCTGCGGCCCCGTGACTAAATGACCTTACGACCCCGCGACTTGGTCGCTGAGTCGCCAAGTCTCTAATCACCAATTATCTGCCCACCTTGCAACCTAGTCGCAAGTTTCCAAGTCGCAAAGTCACAGTTCCCTGAGAGTTTACTCCAGCGCGACATAGCGACCTCGTGACCTAGTCACAGAGTCGCCATCCCCTAAGAGTTCACGCCAGTGCGACCTTGCAACCCTAGTCGCAAGTCCAACCATTTCTTCAGATAATAGTTGGAAGGGGTCGCAGTGACCTAGTCTGAGCAGTCATTTGAAGGTTTCATCGATCTTCATATATTGGTAATTATGCCATCCATCTTATCGTGGGATTTTTTTATGAATATGCTAGGGAACATCGAAGTTGAGCTCGAGTGTGTCTCCATATCTTCGACCTTAAGCGATATGGGGCCTCCGGCAGTTCGAAAGAGAAACAAGAGTTTAGAGGTAGAGATCTGAGAAGAAGGCACGCCCCTTTCCCCACCCCCTATCTATGGAGACACCGCCTGTGTGTTCAGGAAAGGGAACAAGATGAGTTGGTACCAGGTATATTAGGAGTTCACAAAGCCTGAGTTACCAGAAGACCTCCCAGACTGTCAAGTTACATTCAGGTCAAGAGGTCCAAACTCCACTACGTAGGCGCCCATCCACCCATATTTCCATGTGCAGAGGTTATTGAATGGATCCTACAGAAGGTCGACTCCAGGATTTGGGTCATTCATGATCATTCGAGGAAGACATTTACTAACCTGATGGGGAAATATGGAGAAGTCTACTATGTACTCCCTACCCGAGAAAAAAATTTCAACGCTGATTCGGTAGCCACTCACAAAGTACCCATACCAGAGACCTTAAGGGGATGGTGGGAGGACCCCGAGAAATTCAAGGTTAAAAAGGATCAGGAGTATAAAACAGAGGGCCTCAGGAAAGTCTACAAGTTTGTGGAAGCAATGATGTGTAGGATGTACGGTTGACTAGATGCCACTATTTTCAATGGGACTTGGGTCCCTTTCATGTACGCTATCACTACATATGGAACCCGGTTCAACTGGGCCAACCTAATAGTAGCAGCCCTCAGATTGAAAATATCAGCAACACTGGCACCTGAAGAAGGGTTCAAATCTGAATTTTATATGGCTTCCTACCTCTTGGACGCAGTATGTGCAAGATTTCAGTTTGAAGGATGGCCGCATAAATGGGACGTGAAGCACAACGGACCAATCCACAAAGACTTAAAGGTGTTTTGGGCTTCCAAATAAAAACAAGATATAAAGTCAATCTCGAACAATTTCATTCCTACGCTCTATATAAATCTGTTCAGCAAGGACGCCCCGTGCATATCCAAGTGAGCCATGGAAACAATAACCCAAGTGGCCAACTAGTTTCCTATTGTAGAAAGTACTTTTATCAGGGTTTTCGGCTCGTTCAAGGCACCTCACGCGCTACCCCAGTTTTTCACCGATAAACTGCTCTCACAAGAAGTGTGCTACCATATGACAAGCGGGTTTTCCAAGGTCCTCAGCGAGGGCAAGAAGAAACCTTGGCCTACCCTCCCGCTTACTATCAACGCCTATACAGTTAAAGATTTAAAATAAGTAGAAGTAGAGGCAGAAGAAATCAAGGGTTTCCATTTTGTGACCTTCGCCCACAGATCATATGATCCTAAAAGGATCATCCCCATGCACTGCAAACGAGCCAAATTCAATTGGAAATACCAACACATGAAATGCCATGTCGAAGAGCAAGTCAGGAACTGGTACAACAAGGACAAGGAAGGCGCACCCGAAGAATAAACTGATCAAGGAGGGAAAAATGATAAAATGACTGAGGAAAGGACCAACACGCTAGGAGGAGCCTCATCTTCCAAAGCCAAGAGGCGAAGCATTGATACGAGCAGTAGCCTCTCTAAAGAGCAGCAGGAAAAGAGAGACAATGAGGCTAAGGCATAGCAAGAAGCCGAGGAGAAGGCAAAGGAAGAGGAACTCAAAAGAACCCAAGATGCCCTAGCATGACACCAAGAGGAAGAAATCATTAAATACTTGATGGCTACATGGTCATTGTGAACAAAGGTATGATATGCAGTGACATAGTGCCTAAATTTCTTCAATGCATGGACAATGGCCAACATCTCCTTCTAAGTAACAATATAATTCAACTCGGCTTTGGAAAAATTCTTGCTGATGAAATAAATGGCATAAGGGATTTTTTCCTCTAATTGTCCTAATGTTGCCCCTACATCTTTGTTGGATGCATCAATGTGTATGTGGAAAGGCAGAGTCCAATTTGGACATCAGAGGATGGGGGCATCAATCAAGTGCTTCTTAATGAGCTCAAAAGCCTCTTGACAAGGATGGTATATAAAGGGAAAAGGGAAATGGCCTTTCTTGGTGGCTTTGTTAAGTTCTCGATAATCAACACAAATTCGCCACTTCCCATTCTTCTTTGGGACTAGGACAAGAGGAGATACCCACTCACTGTCGGATATAGGATATATGAACCCTGCATCCAATAGTTTCTACAACTCTTCTCTGACTATGTCCTTTAGAGTCGGGTTCATTCTTCTTTTGGGTTGTCTCACAGGCTTCCATCCTTCTTTGATGTAAATGTGATGTCTGCATACTAAAGGATGCACCCCTGTCATGTCCTTGTAATCCCAAGAAAATGCTTCAAGATTTTCTTTCAAAAGCTGGCATAGCTGCTTCTCTTCTTCATTTGAGAGGTTTGGGTTGATTTTCAGAGATCTGGATGGGCCAAACTCGACAACCTTTGTGGTTTCAGAGGTTGTCTCAACTGATTGCACTTCCATTCAAGGTTGGCTTTCAGACTCTTTGACTAGGGTTTCAAGAGGAGTGTTAGTGGAGGATTGGTTTTGAATGGCATGGTCGATGAGTTCATCTTCATTAAGATGGACCCCTCTAAGGATAGCATCTATGGTACACATAGGGGCAATGTTATATAACTCATATTCTTCATCCATCAACAATATAGGGAGATCATGATCAATGTAAGGCTGGGTTGGAGGATATAACACTAGATTTTTAGACAAAGGCCCATTTTTATAGTCATGTTTCCAGCTCGACAACTAATATAAGCATCTGCAGTGGCTAACCAAGGTATCCCTAAGATGAGAGGATAACCATTAAACTTGGTTTTTGGCTGCAGGACTAGGAAATCTGTAGAATACTCGCAAGAGTCAATGGTAACCATAACATCCTCAACAATTCCTTCCGGAGTTACTGTGGACTGATCTGTAAGTTGAAGAACTGTTGTGGTTTTCCTCAAAGTCCCTTGGTGATTAAGTTTCAACATAGTTTTCTTGGTCATGATATTTATGGTAGCACCTAAATCAATCAGAGTGTTGGGGACTATGACACCATCTATATGTACATCAACAACTGGACTACTAGGGTCCAGGTATTTTGGAAATATCACATTCTCCAGCATCAGGTCAAACATTTGTCCTACCACATTGATGGTGGGGGTATCTCTCTTCCTCCTTCCAGGTTTCTTGAAGCACTTTTCTTTGATGAGCCTATTGTAGATAGGGACATCCTTAATAGCCTGAAAAAGTGGTATCTTTACACACAAATTTTCCAATTTTCCCAGGATTTCAGTCTCCTTTGGGGTGTGCTGACTAGGGTGGATCAAGTGTTCGGGAAAAGGAGGTTGTTTGATCTGAGTGTTATCTTCTTCCTTTTCCTCCTCAACCTCTACAGGTGGAGATGGGGGATGGTTGTCTGGGAGTACTCTTACCGACCTGAGATTAACCTCCCGTATCTCCACAGCATAAGCTGGATGGGATGTTTCTCCACTTGGAGGCTGTTGTGCATGTTTGTTGTTCAGGTTCGGATTGGGCTGTGCAAGTATAGGTAACCTAGGTGGAGCAGCATGAGTAAGTTGAGGTTGAGGTTGGGGTGGAGGCATTAGAGTAGGTAGTTGATTTTTTTGAGGCCTCCACCCTTGGGATGGATTGTTCCACTAAGGTAGTTGTGGAACATACTGCTGAAATGGTTGGTTTACTGGCTGAGGATGATATGAAGGGTTGGAAGACCAAGTAGGAGGTGTAGACCAGGACGGAGGAGTGGGGGTGTACCAAGGTTGCATGGGTGCACTTTGATTGTTGTAATAGTAAGAGTGAGGTGCACCTTGCATACCTTGTTGATATGGTCGAGGGCCCTGAGGCCTTTGCTGGTTGATGAAAAAGAGTTGCTCTGGCATTGTTTCCCCACCACGATATATAGATTTAAGTCCAGGTAAGGAGGGACACTTGTCTGTGGCATGATTCTCTTCACAGAATAAGAAAACCTCTAGGAAATTCAGTGGAAATTAATTTCTTGGGTGTTTCCTGGTACATCTAGGACAAAATGTGGCTAGGGCTATCTCTGCTTCCTCTTGCTTCATTTTGACCTTCATTGTGTCCATTTGCAAAGAAAAGGTGTGCAGCATGTCACTCTTGAAGTTCTCTAGCATGTTTCCAATCTCATGTTTTATGAAGGTGGAAGAGAAAGGGGTATTGGATGTACTTTGGCTAGCTCTACCCTTCTTCCTAAATTCCCTAGAATGGTTCCAGAAGACAGTTTTGATTGTTTCATAGGGTTGTTGGTAGATATCTCCTCCTGATAACATATTCAAGGTTTCTATCATCTCTTCGTTGATCCCTTGAAGAAGTACAAGTTTGAGTGAGTCAGGATTAAGAGTATTGTTGGCTCTCTTATAGTTCAATTGAAACCTCTCTTCATAATCCTCCGCATAATCCTCTTCATAGTTGGCTCCTTGAGAATGAAGGAATCGCCAATGGAATTGTAGAATCTGAATGACATGAAATGTGGTATGTGAGACATGTATGATGAACATGAATGGAGAGTATGAAAAGGAGCTAAATATATGTAATAAATGAGTTTAGCTAAAGGAGAAACAATGTGGTAGAAGGGCAAATGATTTTTTCATAAAATACATGGTTATGTTATACCAGTTTTTTGGCCTTATGAAAGTGCAAGAGGATATATAGCCTCCTAAAACTGTAAACTCTCTCTCTCTCATTGACCATCTCGCTTTGTGGATGTTTAATACAATCTTTTCTATTCTATTCTTTCTAGGGAATATTTAATATTTGTAGAATTAATTGTGCATTATGATCACAAAATTTTACAATGCCAAAGGAGATCTTCAGTTTAAGTTTGTCTTCTGCAATTCTTGACCACCAATTGCGATAGCTTTGTTATAGAAAACATCTTAAAATTACTATTTTATATATTTTTCCAGAATTTACATTGAAAAACTTGGAAAGCGATGTATATAATAATGCATATTTACAATACACACACATATAGAGAGAGAGAAGGTTTCCCTTATAACCCTAAAAATAATCACCCATGTGGACCCATATATTGTAAATCAAGATTAATCAATCTTGATGAAAAAAATTACATTGAAAAACTTGGAAAATAATGTATATAATAATTCATATTTACAATACACACACATATAGAGAGTAGAGAGAAGGTTGCCCTTATAACCCTAAACAGAAACACCCATGTGGACCCATATAATGTAAACCAAGAATAATCCATCTGGATCGACATAAGATAAGCCTTGTGGGTCTGAATGTCTCATGCCTTTCTAACCCCGAAATATTTAGAGGGGTTGGATGAGCCCTAAAGGCTACATAGATGAAAGCCATGAAAATTAACAAAGCACAAATGATCGAAATTTTTTGGAATTAAAGTCCTACGTGTTTTTTACTTTTAAATTTATTGATAAAAACCTGCATGGTTTTTCCCTCTCAATTTGCCGAAAAAAATATTGTTCAAAGAGCACGGGGAGCATCCATCATTACAAAACATATTCAAAATAGATCAACAACTACCAGATGCAGTTGTCCTCACACATTCATTCAATTTTTTATTCCTTTCTTCACCCAACTACCCACACCTTGTCAAATTGAGATACAAAAGTGATTACCATAATTTAATCTTATTCAATTATCGATTCCTTTCTTCAACTAGCTACCCACATTGTGTGAAACTCGACTACAAAAGAAATAACCAAAATTTAATCTCTAGGAGGTTTGAATTACTCCGGGTTTATAAAAAATGGCTAATATAATATAACTAGCAATTGCACCATATGTTGCAAAAGAAATTCCGTAAGGAAATAGCATAGGAAAGAGTAGCTTAGAAGAAATAAGTTGTTGCAAAGAAGGAGCCATCGTGAAGGAATGAAAGGAAAATTTTGCTTACATGGAAGCAGGTCATGGAGGTTTCAAATATATTTATTATAAGACTTATCAACCAGAAAATTTTGTTATAGATATTGAAATAGGAAAATGTGGGTGAAAAGATATACGTAAAACAACATAATGAAATAAGTTGTTGCAGAGAAGAAGCCATCGTGAAGGAATGAAAGGCAAATTTTTCTTTCATGGAAGCAGTTCGAGGAGGTTTCAAAGATACTGATTATAAGATTTATCAACCAGAAAATTTTGTTATATATATTGAAATAGACAATTGTGGGTGAAAACATATATGTAAACCAACATAATCTGTTCACATATTTAGAAAATTTGTTATAGATATTGAAATAGGAAATTGGAGTGAAAATCCTTTGCTAATTAATAATCCTCTGAAACAAGCATGAAATGAGCATGTAACTCAAATAAGATATTTTAAATGCATTCAAGTACAATTTATCTAGCATAGATGTAAATAAAGAGAATTTTTATTAACAAAAAGAGAGTTTACTCTAAGTTCATCTACGTATTCGAGTGCCAATTGCATGCTTGTCCGAAATTGTATATAAAGAATAATAGTCTTGGTATACAAAAAAGTGAATGTCATTTTAATATGGAGACATTTTAGGAAGGAGATATTGTTATTCATGTTATGGTTTATTTTCTAAACTCCAAACTTGGTTTAGTCTTTCTTTATATACATAAGAAAATAAAATAAAAAGTAATTTCACAAATTTAAGTTATATTTTTATATTTTATAAGTAAAAATCTAGTTTCTTATTAAAATATTTTACACACATCTATTCATTCAAAAAAATTATATTGTGAATATGTTTTATGCTATTATTTGATTACAAAATTATTGTACTCTCTACTAAGTAAAAAAAAATATTAATAAAGAATTGAATGCCAAATTGAAAGATTACTCAAGTGATAATTACTATAATATATAGAATTGATTTTTTGACGTATAATTTTTTTTTTTTATATGTCATTCAATTTCCATTACCTATTATCTTCAAACCCCATGGGGAGGTATTGAACATGGGAGCCAATTTTAGGTAAATAAGCATTCACATTGTTAACTTGGACAAAAGTAAAATTATAATCCTAAAATTCTCTTACCTAATAATCTTTTTAAATATATAATTGAGTTTCATTTATTAAAAAAAAAGGCAATATTCAGAGCCTCCTAGAGTTATAAAAGGTAATTGACATGAAAAATATAAAATATCCACATGACAACATACAAATGTTAATCTTAATTGAATCATTAAAAAAATAAAAGGGATAATAGATAGGTACAAAAGAGAGAGCTTGAAATAGATGTGGATGTACCTGGAAATGATGAGGAAATGAGAGATGTAGAGGAACTTGTCAATGAGAATATTGACCAAACAAATGAAGTCATCCTTTTAATATTTTAATTTTTTTCAATGTAAATGTCAAGTTCAAATAAAAAATAAAAAATTTATATATCTTTTTATGTAGGGAAAACATCTTACCTACAACAAGATCGTACCACACGTAGAAAAACATGGACATTAATCAGAAGTTGCAATAAATTGCCTTTGATGATAATTTTCTAGATAGTATAGAATCAACTAAAATTGAAGAAATGAGGCCACTAATCATGAATGAATAGTTCAAGATAAAGTAAATTAGGTGACCAAAAATCTATTTCAAGGTATATCTATCTTAGCACAAGCTTAACTCTTAAATATATTTTGAAAGCACAAATATCGAAGAAATATATTTCAATTATTGGGCATTATAAATTCCAAAGAGGTAAAGGAAAATGAGTTAGTATCAAGAAATATGACATCAACCCCTAGAAAAATTGCAAACTATCAATCTCAATCTGGTAGGGAATTATTGACAGGTGTTGTTGGAAAAATAACTACATCAAATCGGTTGATATAGTTCTTAAAGTCTGAAGGAAATAATTTAAAAACTTCTTGGCACAATCGTTACATAATAATTTGATGCACAAATTGTATAGAAATAATTATCAACTTGCAACACGTCCAAATAAAACAACTGAAGTAAATACTATCAGCTGGTTTTCAATACATTTATGTAATTAAAATAGAGATATGAACTTTTGAAGACTACTTCATTGAAAATTAGAAGCATCTTCATGCCTGGTTTTCCAAGCTGGCCGTGAATACCTCTCTAGATCACTTGGATTAGCACTTTATTTGTTTCACCATTATCTAGCAATCTCGAGACAAAATGAGTAAGAAATTTATGAATGGAAACACCTATAGACGTGTCACAAACATCATTTCATTTGCAACATCAATTTATTCTATGAGTTGTTCTGATTTTTTTCTTGTGGCTAAAACTTAGTTTTGGTTGTCACCTATTTATCATGATTCAAAACTTTGTTATCACCTCAGATCCTTATAGCATTAGATATATTTTGTGAGCTAATGTGATGTTTTTTTGTTACAATGATTTAAAAATCAATTATTATACCACAATATTGACTTTCTCATTGTCTGTTTTGTTTATGAACCCTTTAAAAAGACCATACGAAAATTTGATTTTACATTGTGATCTCCCCAGCATGGGTGGGGGTTTCAAAAATTGGAGAGTAAACTGAGTGGTTATTGTTAGAAATTGTTGTCTAAGATGGGAAATTTGGATGGTTTGTAGACAATATAGATGTCATGACAGATATCTATTTTAAATTGTTTAGTGTCTATGGCCACCATTCATCTAATATGATCCATTTCAACTGAGAACTTCAATATCTATTTTTAAATTTTTAGTGTCTTTGGCCACCATGCATCTAATACGATCCATTTCAGCTAATAACTTCAATAAATCATTGTGTGAATGATAACTTGTGACATCCTTATCCATTTTCTTTGATTGTGGATCATGTTACAAACTAATAACTTGTGAAATCCCTAGCCATTTTCTTTGATTGTGGATCAAGTTATAAACTAGAATACACTCTCCCTTGAGAACACTCTACAATATATATTGGATGGAGGGAAATGTTATGATAAAACATTTACAAAAAAACCTTTAGGGTTGTCTCAACTTACTCTATTATTAATCACATAGTGTCAATTTTGTAAAACTATAATCTACAATAAGGATTGAGTGGGTTTTTTCTTTTGTAAGTTTTGTTTGGAATTGAAAAAGAAAATAATTATAAAATCTAAAATCATCTAGTGAAAAACTTTGTTTAAAATTTTAGAATAAAAAGTTGAGTAAGTTTGACATCATATAATGTGAAATTAGTTTATGATTATAAAGTAAAAAACATGTAAGTTTTTTAGCATCAATTAGGTAATTAAATATATGTATATAGTTTTTTTTTTTAACAGAAGAAATTTGATATTCATTAACAAAAGAAAATTTGAAAGAGTATGTATGTAGTTACAAACTATTACAATTAAGTAATTAAAGGTAGATTTAGTGTTAATTAAGAAATGAGAATTATGAACATCATCATTATTGCTCAAGATAAATCATGTCCTATGAAATAATTTGGAAATTTAAAAAAATATTACGTATTTTAAAAAATTTCATTATTAATTTAATTTTTTATATATTAATAAATACTACTCATGAACAATAAAATAGTTGTAACATAAATAATAAATAACAAAAAAAAGCCATGTATTTTTTTAATAATAAAATAGTTGTAACAAAAATAATATAGAACAAGAAAAACTATGTATATTTGGATGTGTGAAACTTTAGATACATTTGATCCCTCTTGGCTCTTGACAGATCATTAAGATTGATCTAGGCCATCTTAATTTCCCCCTTTAAATAAAATATATTCTACATGAATACCATGGGCTGTTTTTATAATTTATTATTATTTTATTTTATTACCTAAATTCAATTTAACTTGTTAAAACATATATAAAACTATTTACATTTACATATAAAAATATATCAAATTTTTAATAACAACAATTTAACTTAAAAGTCACCAAAACCTAAATTCAATCTAACTCATTAAAAAGAAAAAAAATAACATTATAAAAAATATATATAAAACTATTTACTTGTGGATCTAATGGCCTAAAACATTTCAATCGTCTAACATTTGATCCAATGGCTCAAACATGGACACAGTGGCAGCTAGGGGAGTTGTTTTCAAATAAGAATTCCTTACGGCATAATAAAACATTTCAATCATCTTACATTTGATCCAATGGCTCAGACATGGACATAGTGGCATCTAGGGAGTTGTTTTCAAATAAAAATGCCTTACGGCATAATTAAATGCCAAGCTAGAAAAACTAATGATGGAATCCAATCAGAAATGGAATGAAATATGTAAAATGAGAGATGAAGGTAAAGAAAAAATGGAAGAAATCACTAATTGACTCATAGAAGTGGTTGTCTTCTTAAAACGTCAATGTGTTGAATAAGGAAAAGGACATGAATAAGATGTAAATAGATATAGGTACCAAGAGTCACTTCCCACATTTATTTATGTAAAAGTAAAATTGTAAATATGTAGACGTCTCAATTTATTAGTTCCTTTCAAAGCAAGACTATATGCCTATTAATAATTGTTAATTTTAGCATTAACAAATGTTAAAATTTTATAAAAAAAAAATCAACATTATTTTATTCACATTGTTTTGATTCCGAGGTAATATATGTATGTAAGTATTTGCCCGTTATTGTTATTATTTATTTTTTTGGGGTAAACACCCACAAGGGATTTGAACTCATGAACTTTTCACATGGAGTGCCTTAACATATTACCCATTAACTATCAATCCAAATTATTCACATTGTTTTGATTCCGAGGTAATATATGTATGTAAGTCTTTGCTCGTTATTGTTATTATTTATTTTTTTGGGGTAAACACCCACGAGGGATTTGAACTCATGAACTTTTCGCATGGAGTGCCTTAACATATTACCCATTAACTATCAATCCAAAGCCTTGTGGGCTGAAGTCTCTACTTATTAATTTATTTGTATATAATTACTTAAGAATATGATATCAAAATAATCCTATAATATTTTTTCCTGAGAAAAGAGAATCGTAAATTTATTCATCATAAAGAGGAACAAAGTTTTCATTTTGCATATGTTTCACACATTCAAGTATCCACCTTACAACATAGCAACTAGGCCAAAAGTCCACACAAGATGCCAAAATCCAGGCTTGCCAAAAGAAAACCCAAAAAGGGAACCTAAAAAACTAGAAGAAGAAAAAACGCTTTTGGGTTCAAACAAAAGCAAGCTAGTAAACCCCATCAAATGTTGGCCAACATACTAGCCATGGGTTGGGCACAGTTTGTCCAGTAAGCCTTAAATAAAATGGGACACAACAAGTCCCCAAAAAAGAAAAAAATGATCTGGCACCCAAGACAAAAACCAACGGCATCCCCAACGAGAAATGACCACAGAGAAATTACTACGAAGCGAGCGCAGCAGAAGCATGCAAACACACGAAACAGTGTGTGCGATAGAGGCAGAATTGCCCCTCAACTCTCCACACACATTTGAGCACAACTAAAAAAGCCACAAGACCCAAGGTCGATATTGCACCAGAGAGAAGCATGGAAAAAGGAGGACGTCGATCCAGAAATGACATCAACAAGAAACCCCAACACCCAAGAAGCACCGACGAGCTAGGCCGACTACCTTAGAGAGGAAGATGCGGTCTAGGCACTAGGGCAACCGCCATACTATATATTAATAGGGAAACCTTTGGGACAATGAATATATATTATTATGTCATCTCTTATTGGTTTTTTCTTGAAATGGGTCTCTTTACTACGCTCACATTTATTACATAGCTTTATAGATTATGTAGGAGTTGAAAGATTCATGCCTTATAATTTAGGGATATCTTACATGTGTTCCGTTTAAAGTGGTGGTTGTATAATTTATTGTTTTATCTTCCGCTAGAAGCATGCAGGTTATGTGATTAATTTGAGGCAATGCCATCGAGTGAGATGACATAGAGTCATTGTGCTTATTTTATCGTGGTAAGTGTTTTGCGCAATATTTTAAGGCAAGCTTTGTACATGCTCTCCACTCTTCAAACTAAAATCAATGGTGGCCAGTTGAGCATTGTCAGATCCGTCTATTTTGGTTAGGTATTTTCCTTTTTTGTTTGATTCTTTCCAATTCGTGGCTCCATTAAATTTTTCTTTGAAGAAGTCAATTTTTTAACTTCAGAACAAAGATAAACATCCAGTCAAAATTTTCCACGGTAATGTTGAAAGGGTTCTTGTGGTTTATTGACAATGTAGAGAGGAGTTTAGAATGCATCCGAGAAAGATCCCTTTGAAACATTTTGTGCCTCTTATCTGTGCTTTAATTCTTCCTCTCGATAAGATTCAATTTTCAATTTCATCTTCAATTGGCCGCTTATCAAAAAAAAAATTGGGTTTTTCTCATACGTTAAGGGGGTTGGTGAGCCTTGATATTGCACAAAGAGTGCTGCAACTCCCAAGGGCTGCCCTACTTTACTTTATCAACCCAGTGTCCGTAAAAAAATTGAGGTGACAGTGCTATATATATAGCAGATGGATTTTGTTCATGTCATCCTCTTCTGCTTTACGAAAGGGTGCTATTACTTAAATTATGAGAACAACCGGAAAGTAAATTACTGGAAGGAAATGACAAAAGGGAAATTAAATTAAAATGTTGAAAATAAATGACAAGAATGAAACTAATTTAATAGGAAGAAAGGGAAATGACTGAAAAGAAACTAAGGTAACTTGCTGAAAATAAATGGCAGAAAGGAAACTAATTCTAAACCACACTCCAAATGGCTAAATGAATTCTACTTATCCTATGATCTATCTACCATGCTATTATACATGCAACTAAACTGTCCATGACTTAATTCTAACTAAAAAGAGTTAATTTGCAGCTTAGAGGAAGAAAAAGGGCTAAAAGAGGCTAATGGGGGCTTTAACACATGAAACGAGGTTTGGAAATATAAGGAGGGGGTTAAACCCTTAGAAAAATTTATGATAGTGTGAGGAATGGCCTTGGAGTGGACAAAATGGGTTGAACCCTTAGGAAACCTTATTATAACACAAGAAATGACTTCGGAGGATGAAAGGAAAAAGGAAAAATTTGCGGGTTGCGATGTATGATATGGTAAGTTTCACGGGATGCGATTTCACAATACCGCAATCGCAAGAACGAGAAGTAAGCGTTAAGGGTAAAATATACAGGATGTGAAGTGCGATTTGCGATGGCAATGTGGTGGTGGGACTGTCAGCGTGGCGAGATCGCACTATCGAAATCGGCCAGGACATCGGTAAGTGTTAAGGGATAAATTATAAATGATGCGAAGTGCGATTTTTGATTTCGCAATATCGCAATCGCAAGGGACAAGCAGTAAGTGTTGAAGGTAAAAGCTAAATGTTGAGATTTACGAAGTGCGACATATGATAGCGGGAATTTCGAAGAGGAAGGCAAAGGTCGGGTTTCAATGGTTTTTCAAGTGTTTAGCATTAAAAATGTAAAGTAGCCGGCACCAATAAAAAGGTAGGAATAAGGTGGGTTGAATGTTTCTGAGTGTTTATGAATCAAAAGGTGGGAGAAACATCTAAACAGGAGGAAAAGAAGCAGAATGGAGGCGTAAAAACAATGTTTAAGCCGTGAAGATGGAGAGGGAAAATGAAGCAGGAAGCGACACAAAGCTGCTCTGGGGTGTTGACATTAATTCCAACAAACAAACCTGCAGATTCATGCACGGGAAAACCATAAAAGAATATACGATCAAACAACGAATAGAAATAAGTTTTTGGGTCTGTGAGAAGGCTTGCCCTTCTCGAACTCTATTAACAAAGATGAGTAGGGGGATTCTTGACCACAGGTTTGGAGTTTTTCTTCTATTTCGTTGTGCATAAACAATTAAAACTACAACAACACGAAAACTAAATAGCAATGAAACTTATCAGAAGAAGATATAACTTAAATGACAGAGGCAAAACTAGCTAAATGACAGAAAGGAAAAGATAATAACAGTAGAGAAGTTGAGGCACGGGGATTGGTCCCTAATGCACGAGCCTAGCCCTCTGAACTTAAATCAATCAAATGAAATCAGTCTACTCATTTTCATAAAAGAATAATTACATAAATCTCTGAAATTTTGATCCCTTAACAAAACAAAAAGCTCAATAGCTCACAACAATAGTTCTGAATGGAATCGAGACTAGAATATACTAACTCTTCCTAGTTGTAGCTCTGCTCTATTTATTCTATAGGGAAGCTACCAACAGCTCCCTAGAAAATGGTGATCGAGTTCACTGGACTCCAATTAACCCAATACTGAGTGCTCTCTTTTTGAGTTGCTCGGCTGCCTCTGGAATTCGAAATGTTGGAGAGAATCTTTGGGATCCTTCGGCTGCCTTTAAGGGTGGACAATCCTCCTATAATTTCTCCTTGCTCTCTCCTCCAAGCCTTTGTGATAAAATATTTATAAAAATTCTTAATAAATCATGATTTTCTGCACTTAGTCATATATTAGGCACTCAGAGTATGTTAGCCTTAATCACCACCTATACTAGCATCATAAAACTAAGTAATAATAAAAATGCAAGAAAAAGAGATCTAAGAAGCCAAAAAGGTGACTATTAACCCCTCCAAATATGTCTAATGATGGAGCTCATCATCACCCCCCTACTAAATGGTTGCTCATCCTCTGAGTAACTGATCCTCCCCCTCCATTTCCTTCAAATATTTGATAGCCCCCCTGATTTCTTGAGGAATAAGTGTGGGAGTTTCCCCAAGGGGGGTAAAATCCATCATTATTTTCTGCATTCTCCCATTCTCTATCTTGTGCATATGTGTCCTCTTCATCAGTCAGCCCCAGTAGCAAAGGTGGGTTGAGCTTTAGTCCCAACCATTGGATATTTTTGGCCTACATGGCGCTCTTGTATAATGGTACCCTTTCCAATGCACCCCTCAGTCTTTCTGGAGTATGATACTCCCTGTTCTTGAGGCTATGTGGGAGGCTATTCCATCTCCTATGGCTGGCCATGATGCACTCCTCTTCTATCTTCCTAGAAACATCATCAAAGTGGCATATCACCTGGTTTTTCAGTCTGAAGGTATCTTTCAACTAGTGCAGGGTCATTTTTAATACATCGATGGTTAAGGATGACTCCGCTTGGGCTGAACACTTCTGGTTTGAGATACAAGGGTTCTCTATTTCTTCTTCCCATGACCTTCCATATCTCTTTGGCTCTATTTTCCTCATTCACGATCCAAGATGCTAGAGCCATTAACTGCATATCCCCCATTGTAGGATTGGGGTCTCAAATATCTAGATTTGTTAGCACAAAGTTATGCATATAAAACTCTGCCATCTTTGCTTGATCAACTATGTTGGTTTGCTTGTATAACTTCATGAATTTCCTACAAAATTGGAAAGGGAGTGATCCATGGGAGGCTAGGGTGTTGATTTGAAATAGAAGCCATTTTTATTTGAGGTACACGCATATGAGTTAGAGGGGAATCCGTGCTGAAGGTCTTCTATGCATAAGTCCGCCATGGTGGCTACTTGCTCCTCTTTTTTCTGCAATTACTCCTTTAGTGCTACAGTCTTTTCCTATGCCTTCTACAACTGCTCCTTGAGGGATATTTCTTCGATTATTTCCTCCCCCCTTGGTGATTCTTCAATGATGATTGGGCTTAGGGGAGAAGTTCTTATCTTTCTCTGATGCTTGTAAGCTCCGGAATACCTAGAGGTCTGCCTTTTTATTTTTGCGCTCTGAGGAGCCATGGTGGCAAATTTATTTTTGTAGTGAGGGGATGTGACGCTAGGTTGTGAGTCTTTGTCTCACCCACTTTCTGCTATCTCTATGACTTCTATGGCCATATCTTTTGTTTTGATTTGGCCCTTTGTCTCTCTCTCTCTCTTCTTCTTCTAGTTCTTCTTGTTTCTGTTGATTCTTCTTCTTCTTCAAGCGTTGTGTGCTTATGTCGATCCTCTCCCTCTAAAAATTTTTGATTCACTGGTTTGGATGAGATGACATCTCCTTTTATTATATGAAGTAGCTAAATTTGGAGTGCCAATATAACTCCGCTCAGCTCCAGTTCTGTCGTAGACAATTGGTTCCTCCTCCCTGTTAATTCAGGATGGACTGCACATTTTCCTCCCCTTGTTCTCCTCTACTCCACTAATTTAAAAAATTTCTTTTGCATGCCTAGGTGGCATGTACTCCCAGTTTTATTCCAACCATACCTCATGGTGGTGGTCGAGTTAACTGGCCACCTTTTTTCCCCTCAAATTCTAAGTCTGCAAATTAAGTATTTCCGGCTATTATAAATGCATAGCAAGGGGTGAGAGCTTATACCCGAGTTTACTTGTTGTTTCTAAGGCGGTTTATAGGAGATGGAGGTTTGAGACAAGCCTTTTTAGATGCTGCATTCTTCACCATATTCCTATTCTCTAAGTGAGCAACTTGCTGAAGGAGCAGCTTCCTGAATGAGATGCTAATCTTTGTCTGTTGGTTATCTCTACTGTGGAAGTCGCGTGGGGTGCTTGAGATGCCATGGGTGGCATTCCCGTTCTCCTGTAGTCCGTTATGCAGCTGCCCTTTTTTTCCTTCTTGGCAGTCAATGAACAACTTGTTTTTTAAGGAACTTCCTGATGTTTGAAGCAGTATGTTTGTGTGTTGCTTCTCTTGCTACATTGTGCTCAGGAATGGAGGAGTGTGGTGTATGGAGGTGATGGAGGAAGTTATGAAGATGAATGGAGTGAATGATGGGATGGACGACAAGATAGAAAAAGGGAAAAGAAGATGAATGCTTCCATGTGTTTTCTAGAAACTAGTAACAACCTGCAAAATAGAAAACACATAAAAACACAGTGATACCGATGCATTTTTTTGGTTTTTTTCTTCTTTTATTTTTTTTCGAAAGAAAGTGGGCTGCCCCCCATGGATTTTTTCAACCCACAAACTTGCCTTGGGCACCTCAGAGAGGTTTTCACCCATGGATCTTTATTCCTTTTTCCCTTCTTTTTTTTTTGAGCAAGTGAGCTGCCTCCATCGAGGTTTTCAATCCACAAGATTATTGTTTTTTCTTTTCTTTTTTCTTTTCTTTTAGGAGGTGTGGGAAACTCTGGAGTTTCCCATTAATAAAACTATTCTCTTATTGAATTAATGAATTTTTCCCTTGAAAAAGGCTTCTTGTAAATATTAAGTCTATGACCATTGACAAGCAAGGGGATCCTTTCCTCATCTATGGTCCTGATTTGAACTACGTCATTATCAAAGAATTTATCCACTGTGTAAGGTCCAAACCATCTTTTCATAAGCTTGAATTTGAAGTATTTAAACCTTGAATCATACAACAATGCCCAATCTCCTTCTTGGAAGGCCTTTTCTTCGATGTTCTTGTCATGCCATACCTTCCTTTGCAGCTGAACTACCTCTATGTGAATAAGTGCTTGCATTTTGAACTCATCCAATCAATTTAGTTGTAGCAACCTCTCTTTTTGGGCATTTTTTAGATCTAGATTTAATTCAGCTACCATTGTTAAAGTATTGAATTCAAAATCAACTGGAAGTAGAGATTTCTTACCATAGACTAGTTCATAAGGAGTGAATGTTGTTGTTGTCTTCCAAGTGGTGTTGTAGGCCCAAGTAGCTTCTACCAATCTATTTGCCCAATATTTTATGTTGTTGCTCATAGCCTTGGTGAGGATGCTCTCTAAATCTCTGTTAGTTACTTCTACTTGGCCATTTTACTGAGGGTGATAGGCAGTAGAAGTTCTATGCTTAATATTGTGCTTCCTCAAAAGATTCTCAATGAGGTGAGAGGTGAAATATGATCCCTGATCAATGAATATTTCTCTGGGATATCCAAATTTGTAAAACACATTCTCCCTCCGAAATTCTGCTACTTTTTCTTCTGTTGCTACATTCATTGCTTTTGCTTCAGCCGACTTTGTTAGCTAATCAGTGCATACTATGATATGCTTGTTTTGTCTGGATGGTGGATCAATGGGTCCAACAAAGTCCATGCCCCACTTTTAAAATGGCTCAAGAGCCACCTGAGGGTGTAAAGGCATTTCATCCCTTTGTGTGGGTTTCCACATCCTTTGACACTGGTCACACTTGCTAGTGTATTTTCTAGAATCTTGGTGAAGGTTAGGTCAATAGTAACCTGCATGAAAAACTTTGTAAGCAGTTCTCTTTGCATCAAAGTGGCCTCTACATGGGTTTTAATGACATTCAGAGAGGATATCAAAAAATTCTTCCTCCCTAAAACATATTCTTAGTATTTGATCAGGGCCTCGCTTGAAGAGATTCCCCCCAATCCATGTGAAAGGGGCACTTTTTCTAATGATTCTTCTCCTCTCCCTGAATGAAAGATTAGGAGGGAGTCTTCCAGCAACCAAGTAGTTGGATATATCAACAAACCATGGTGAGAGTGCTAATATGGCAAAGAGGTGTTCATCTGGCAGCTGGTCATCCACCATTCCTTCTTCACCTGCAGGGAGAACTAACCTGGACAAAAAATCTACAACAACATTTTCCTTTCTAGGTTTATCTATAATATTCAAATGAAAACGTTGCAAAGGTAACAACCATCTAATTATTATAGCATTAACATCTGGTTTTTTCATTAAATACTTGAGGGCTGCATGGTCAGTGTGACAAAGGTCTGATATCTAGTGACATAATGCATGAATTTGTTCAATGCATGGACAATGGACAACATCTTCTTCTAAGTAACAGTATAATCCAGCTCGACTTTGGTCAAATTATTGTTGATGAAATAAATGGCATAAGGGATTTTTTCCTTTAATTGTCCTAATGTTGCCCCTACAACTTTTTCGGATGCATCAATGTGTATGTGGAAATGCAGAGTCCAATTTGGACCTCGAAGAATGGGAGCAGTTGTCAACTGCTTCTTAATGAGCTCAAAAGCCTGTTGACAATGATGGTCTATAAAGGGAAAAGGGAAATGGTATTTCTTGGTGGCATTGTTAAGTTCTCGATAATCAACGCAAATTCGCCGCTTCCCATTCTTCTTTGGGATTAGGGCAAGAGGAGATACCCACTCACTGTTGGATATATGATATATAAACCCCACATCCAATAGTTTCTTTAGCTCTTCTTTGACTATGTCCTTTAAATCCGGGTTCATTCTTCTTTGGGGTTGTCTCACAGGCTTGCATCCTTCTTTGATGTAAATTTGATGTCTGCATACTGAAGGATGCACCCCTTTCATGTCCTTCTAATCCCAAGAAAATTCTTCAAGATTTTCTTTCAAAAGCTGGCATAACTGCTTCTCTTCTTCATTTGAGAGGTTTGGGTTGATTTTCAGAGATTTGGATGGGCCAAAATCGACAGCCTTTATGGTTTCAAAGGTTGTCTCAACTGATTGCACTTCCATCCAATGTTGGCTTTCAGACTCTTTGACTAGGGTTTCGAGAGGAGTGTTAGTGGAGGATTGGTTTTGAATGGCATGGTTGATGAGTTCATATTCATCAAGATTCCCCCCTCTAAGGATAGCATCTATGGTACACATAGGGGCAGTGTTATATAACTCATCTTCTTCATCCTCCAACCATATAGGGAGATCATGATCAATGGAAGGCTGGGCTAGAGGATATAACACTGATGTTTAGACAAAGGCCCATTTTTTATAGTCATGTTTCCAACTCGACAACTAATATAAGCGTCTGTAGTGGCTAACCAAGGTCTCCATAAGATGAGAGGATAACCATTAAACTTGGTTTTTGGCTGCAAGACCAGGAAATCTATAGAATACTCCCAAGAGTCAATGGTAACCATAACATACTCAACAATTCCTTCTAGAGTTACTGTGGACCGATCTGCAAGTTGCAAAACTGTTGTGGTTTTCCTCAAAGTCCCTTGGAGATTAAGTTTCAACATAATTTCCTTGGTCATGATATTGATGGCAGCCCCTAAATAAATCAGAGTGTTGGGGACTATGACACCATCTATATGTACATCAACAACTGTACTACCAAGGCCCAGGTATTTTTGAAATATCACATTCCCCAGCATCAGGTTAGACAGTTGTCCTACCACATTGATGGCGGGGGTATCTCTCTTCCTCCTTCAAGGTTTCTTGAATCATTTTTCTTTGATAAGCCTATTGTAGATAGGGACATGGCCCAGAGAAGTGGTATCTTTATACACAAATTTTCCAATTCTCCCAGGAGTTCAGTCTCCTCTAGGGTGTGCTAACTAGGGTGGATCAAGAACTTAGGAAAAGAAGGTTGTTGGATCTGAGTTTTATCTTCTTCCTTTTACTCCTCAACCTCTACGGGTGGAGATGGGGGATGGTTGTCTACGAGTACTCTTCCCAACCTGAGATTAACCTCTTGTATATCCACAACACAAGCTGGATGGGATGTTTCTCCACTAGGAGCCTGTTGTGCCTATCTGTTGTTTGGGTTTGGATTGGGCTGTGCAGGTATAGGTAGCCTAGGTGGAGCAACATGAGTAAGTTGAGGTTGAGGTTGGGGTGGAGGCATTAGAGCAGGTAGTTGATTTTTTTGAGGCCTCCACCCTTGGGATGGATTATTCCACTGAGGTTGTTGTGGAACATACTGTTGAAATGGTTGGTTTTCTAGCTGAGGATGATATGAAGGGTCGGAAGGCCAAGTAGGAGGTGTAGACTAGGACAGAGGAGTGGGGGTGTACTAAGTTTTCATGGGTGCACTCTGATTGTTGTAATAGTAAGAGTGAGGTGCACCTTTCATACCTTGTTGATATGGCCGAGGGCCCTAAGGCCTTCTCTGGTTGATGAAACAGAGTTGATCTAGAATTGTTTCCCCACCATGGTATACATCTTTAAGTCAAGGTAAGGAGGGAAACTTGTCTGTGGCATCATTCTCTTCACAGACATAGAAATCTCTATGACATTTGGTGGACATTAATTTCTTGGGTGTTTCCTGGTACATCTAGGACAAAATGTGGCCAAGGCTCTTTCTGCTTCCTCTTGCTTCCTTTTGACCTGCATTGTCTCCATTTGCAAAGCAAAGGTGTGGAACATGTCACTCTTGAAGTCCTCTAGCATGTTTCTAATCTCATGTTTTATTAAGGTGGAAGAGGAAGGGGTATTGGATGTACTTTGGCTAGCTCTGCCCTTCTCCGTAAATGCCCTAGAATGGTTCTGAAAGAAATTTTTGATTGTTCCATAGGGTTGTTGGTAGATATCTCCTCTTGATAACATATTCAAGGTTTCTATCATCTCTTTACTGATCCCTTGAAGAAGTACAAGTTTGAGTGAGTCAGGATCAAGTATACAGTTGGCTCTCTTATAGTTCAATTGAAACCTCTCTTCATAATCCTCCAGGGATTCATCAGGCCCTAGAGTCATCCTAAATATCTCATCCTTAGTTTCCTTGGACCTACAGTAGTATTTGTACTTGCCGCTGAAGGTCTCTTCCATCTGTGCCCAGGTAGTGATGCTCTCCCCAGGCAAACCCATGAATCAGCGCAAGGCTGCTTCCTTGAGGGTGGATGGGAATAGCTTCAACTTCTAATCATCGGAGGTGTAGTAATAAGTACTACAAACAACAACAAATTCAAACATGAATGCGTCAGGGCACTCAGAGGTCCCATGGAAGTGTGGAAGAGCTGAGGGGCTAATCTTTTTCATCTTAGTGTCCCGATCTGCCTCTCTTATGGGAAAGGCTCTCTGGGTCCCAGCCATGGTTAAGATAGGTGAATTAGGTCCATCAGTTGAAACAAATTCTTCTTTTTCTTCCCCAGTAGGATTCTCAAAATGTTCATAGGGCTCTCCTATAGGTGGTTAAATCTCACTGCCACTGAAGAAGAGTGAAAGGTGGCTAGGAGGTGATGTGGGGGTTTTAGGTAAGGTTTGTATTTGAGTATTCCTATCCCTACGAGGCATGATAATCAAATATTTTTTGTACTTTTTCAATATTTCTGAAGTGACATGAAAATAAAGGAAAGCAGAAAAGAATGCTAAAACAAAATCAAAATATATACTAGACACCTCCCCATAAACGATGCCAAAAAGTGGTGAGCCCTGGTATTGCACCAAGAGTGCTGCAACTCCCATGGGCTGCCCTACTTTACTTTATCAACCCGAGGTTCGTAAAAACTTTGAGGTGAAAATGTTATATACACAGTAGATGCATTATGTTCATGTCATCCTCTTCTGCTTTACGAAGGGTGCTATTTGTTAAATTATGAGAACAATTGGAAAGTAAATTACTAGAAGGAAATGAAAAAAAGGAAATTAAACTAAAGTGCTAAAAAAGAAATGAAAAGAATGAAACTATTTTAATTGGCAGAAAGGGAAATGACTGAAAAGAAACTAAGCTAACTTGTTGAAAATAAATGGCAGAAAGGAAACTAATTCTAAACCACACTTCACTTGGCCAAATGGCTAAATGCATTCTACTTATCCTATGATCTATCAACCATTCTCTTATCCATGCAACTAAACTATCCATGACTTAATTCTAACTAAAAAGAGTTAATTTGAAGCTTAGAGGAAGAAAAATGGCTAAAAGAGGCTAATGGGGGGTTTAACACATGAAACAAGGCTTTGAAACAGAGAAAGGGGGTGAAACCCTTAGAAAAATTTATGATAGCATAAGGAATGGCTTTGGAGCGGACAAAGGGGGTTGAACCCTTAGGAAACCTTATTATAATGCAAGAAATGACTTCGAAGTGGGAAGAACTCAAAAGTGCGATGGGCGGAGTGTGGTGGAGGACAAAATCCACAATGTGCGATTTCGCAATCGTAGCTTCGCAAGTTTAAATGGATAGCAATAAGTACTTAATGAAAAAATGTACGAAGTGCAAAGTGCGATGTGATAAAGGTTGTGGCAGGCGATTTTCGATGGGGATGACATGGCGGTGAAAAAGAAAAAGGAAAACGTTGCAGGCTGTGATGTGAGATATGGTAAGCTCCATGGGATGCGATGTGTGATGGGGATGACGTGGCTGTGAAACGAAAAAAGGGAAAATTTGCGTGCTGCAATGTGCGATATGGTAAGTTCCGCGGGATGCGATTTTGCAATACCGTAATTGCATGAACGAGTAGTAAGCGTTAAGAGTAAAATCTAAAGGATGCCAAGTGCGATTTGCGATGGCGACATGGCGGTGGGACTGATAGCGGGGTGAGATCGCACTATCGCAATCAACCAAAACATCGGTAAGTGTTAAGGGATAAAGGATAAACAGTGTGAAGTGCGATTTGTGATTTCACAATATCATAATCGCAAGGGACGAGCGGTAAGTGTTGAAGGCAAAAGATAAACGTTGCGATTTGCGAAGTGCGACATACAGTAGCGAGAATTTAGAGGAGGGAAGTGGAGGTCGGATTTCAATGATTTTTCAAGCATTTAGCATTTAAAAGGTAAAGTATCTGACACCAATAAAAAAAGGTAGGAATAAGGCTGGCTAAATGGTTCTGAGTGTTTTTATGAATCATAAGGTGGGCGCAGCATTTAAACAAGAGGAAAAGGAGGGGAATGGAGGCATAAAAAAATGTTTAAGTCGTGAATATGTAGAGGGAAAATGAAGTAGGAAGCGACACGGAGCTGCTCTGGGTGTTGACATTAATTCCGACAAACAAACCTGCAGATTCATGCATGAGAAAACCTTAAAAGAATGCGTCAGAAAATAGCAAACAGAAAGAAGTTTTTTGGTCCGTGGGAAGGTCTACCCCACTCAAACTCTATTGACAGAGATGAGTAGGGGGAGTCTTGACCACAAGTTTAAAGTTTTTCCTCTATTTTGCTGTGCATAAGCAATTAAAACTACAACAACACGAAAACTAAATAGCAATGAAACTTATCAGAAGCACATATAACTTAAATAATAGAGGCAAAACTAGCTAAATGACAGAAAGGAAAAGATAATAATGACAGATAAGTTGAGGCACATGGATTGGGCCCTAACCCACGAGCCTAGCCCTCTTAACTTAAATCAATCAAATGAAATCAATCTGCTCATTTCATAAAAGAATAACTGCATACATCTCTGAAAGTTTGATCCATGAACAAAACAAAAAGGTCAATACCTCACAACAATAGTTCTAAATGGAATCAAGACTAGAACAGACTAACTCTTCCTAGCTCTAGCTCTTCTCTATTTATTCTACAAGACAGCTACCAAAAGCTCAATAGAAAATGATGATTGAGTCCACTGGACTCCAAGTAACCCACGACTGAGTGCTCTCCTCTTTGGGTTGCTCGGCTGCCTCTGGAATTCGAATTGCTGGAGAGAATATTTGGGATCCTTCGGAAATCCTCCTATAATTTCTCCTTGTTGTCTCCTCCAAGCTTTTGTGATAAAATATTTATAAACATGCTTAATAAATCATGATTTTCTGCACTCAACCTTTTATTAGGCACTTAGAGTATGATAGCCTTAATCACCACCTATACTAGCATCATAAACCCAAATAATAATAAAAATGCAAGTAAAAGAGATCTAAGAAGGAAAAAAGGTGACTATTAACCCCTCCAAATGTGTCTAATGATGGAACTCATTAGGGGTCTTGTCAAAATGATGGGCTTCATTTTAATATGCCATTATGTGTGATTTTTATAATTAAGATAACATTGCAGAGGCAACTTGTTTGTACGAGATCGTTTATTTATGATCTTGTTTATTGTATGTATGTGTATGTTCGTGCCATGCATCTGTATATTTGTACATGTTTATTGTATGCGGAGTTCTCATAGGAATTCACCATAATCTCGGTCAGATAGGTACACGATCTCTAACACTCTATGAGATTGGAAATTATGACCTTTGTTTTTGGATGTCTGTGATTTTAACTGAACTGATCATACCTAATATTTTAAGACAATATAACGTGGTAATAAAAAAACACAAATAGTTGGGAAGAAAAATTGGTGAGGTGATTATCGATCTCTAAAAGTTGCATTACATATAATTATGAATATCACTATATAATATATAAGTAGGATAGTAAGATAGAGCAGAAAACACTTATGTTAAAATTATATATTATTTTATAAGGTTAATTAAAGCACGATTAATTTGTAATAAAAAGTACATTATATTTAAATTTTTAGAAGATTAGAACAAAATTAACTATTTTTATTTTCAATGCGATAAAATTCTTCATATATTAAAATATTATATAAGTCATTTAAAATTTAAATTTAAGTTAATTTTCAACATTAAAGTTTCATATTTTTCAAAGTTCAATTTTAATTTTAATTTTTATTAAAGATTTATATAAATGTTTAGTTTAAATTTAAATTCAAACTCAACTAGTTGAAAGGAGTTATAAAAGAGTGAATGTAGTTTAGGGTGATATTGCAAGCGATATTCAAATATTACTTTATATTCTAATTTCCATGTTTCACATGTGAAATAAATGCATCTCATTATCATTATCAACAATGATTACTTATATTATATTGAATACATTTCATTATTATGTCGATAGGCATGTCTGTTTTCAAATAGGGCTTCCCATTTTTTAATTTAATTGTCAATAGTTATTAGGTGGATGGTAGGGATTCTAACCCCAAAGAATATTCTAGAATATTCTGAGTAGTAGTTGCAGATCAAAGGTTCCTCGTAAGTAACAAAACTCAACACTTTAATCAAATTTTGTTGAATGTTCAAAGGAGTTACATATTACTTTACAAACCTTATTTCAGCACCTCGACCTTCATGTTAGGGAGAGTTGCCCATATTTTTTGGAACCATGATGTTTCTCCCGATGAGGATTAGTAATCAATTATTTTACTCACACCTCCACCTTTACAATGATGAAATATGCCCATTGAGATGTGGAACTACATCCTTCTTATTGAAGGAAGGCAAGATTCTATGACATTTTACTCTTAATTGACAATCACACTTCCATCTGCACAAATTGGGAAGGCAACCCATTGTTAGATACTATCAAATTATCCCATTTCACCTTCAGGTGGAGTGTTGGAATGCCACTGTTAAATGAGTTTGAAGTCTAAGTTACATATTTGGGATAGGTCAACTCCTCATACCTAATCAAATGTTGAGGTTTAGTCAACATCTCACATCTATTCTATTGATGAGATTATATCAAGGGCTCACACACAAAGTAAAAGGAATATACAAAGGGGAAAGGAAAGCCCGAACGACATGCCAACATTGTTGTAAAGAGAATAGAGCACTGCAATCACTTTTGAGGCAATACAAAAGGTTCAAGAATAGTTTAGGCAATGGTTCTTCCTATTACAATTTTCCACTTAAAATCTATGTTTATTTTGCGTTCGTGTGATTGATTTTGTTGTATTTATTTGGTTTTCTAACAATATCCCTATGGTGTCTAAGAAAACGAAACAGATAAATAGAGATCCCACACTTGGATGTGAGATGGACTAAAATTATAGTGTTATCCAATACATGAAGTTACATGTAACTTTGTTGTGTGGCACACCCTTCGAAATTGTTTTTTCATCTCTTGTGAACATTCAACATCTCTATTGAAGTTGCTATGTTACTTTCAAAAGAAATAGTTCTTTCGAAAAGATGGTTAAGTTTTGAACCATTTTGGCATCAATTGAGATAATTTCCCGGAACTATATCTTCTCATCATGGTAAATTATAACTACAAACTTTGTTGACCCATATTTCAAACATTGAAATTACATAAATTGTGCCATGTCTAAAATCCTACAAATGTTGAATTTTGAAATATTTATTACTTTGTCCATCGAATTCTCTATTTCACTTTTCCATAGCTCGATTTTACCCCAAAATTTGTATCTCTTCCATCATGCAACCCGACTCTATTCATCCATCTTTAATTTTTTAATGACCTCCATGAATAAAGTTCTGGCCCCAATTTTCTATGATAAATGGTGATGTTATTTCCCACTCCCTCTCATCACCACAAATATTTTCTCTTCAATATCACTACCACTTTTACTAGTTCTCACTAGGTTAATGGGATTTTTTCTATCTTGATGATTTGGGTTTCTTGGGGCATAGTGAATATTTGGAAACATTTGTGAATTTCTTCTATCGCTACATGTAATTTATTGATTTTAACCTTATTTATTGTTGGAATGATTACTTTATTTTATATTTATAATTCTTGTAATGCTCTATCCATGTAGGTTCCATCAACTAACTTTCCAGTGGCCTTTTACTCATCAAACCAATTTTTTTCAATTCTTCTTATGTTGATCCCACCTTTGTTGATCCTACTTCCTTTAATCTTAATTCCATTGATTTGGCTGCAACAAGTTTAATATTTCTCTTATGTTGATCGGTTCACCATTCAACCTCGTTTGGACTGGACATCAGGCCTATCAACTCTCTTGCATTTTATTCAACCTCCATTTGTTATCTCCTCACTATATTATATGTGGTTAGTTTTTTCTCAATTGGTTATGCCAACTTTTGTTGGGTTACCTCCTCTATTAGATTTCCATCTTCTTCTTCTATTTTTTTTTTGTCTCTCAATGAAGATTTAATACTTACTATCTGAATCTCGGTTGCTAATCTTCTACAACATCCCTACAACTCCATGGGTTAACTCTACTCCATATCTCATTGCATTACTCTATCTCCCTCTTGAATTATTTTCCTCCAATTTCTTTTTCCATTGAAGTTTAATTGTTGGATATAAGGTATTCTTTGTTTGTGCAACTCCATTCCCTAAATTGTTTCTTTTTCTTTATCTTTATGTGACAAATCAATTGCCTTTCTTCTTTTCTTATTTAAAAATACTTAATTTTGATTTATTACATTTTCCCATATATTTAAGGGTTTAGATATTTGACCAACCTCCTTTCTGCTACAAAGCAGTAGCCACCCTTATCATAATTGTTCTATCGATTTTTATTATTTTTAACTCTTTAACAAAAAATCGGGTTCTTCAACAAATTGTCCCCATTTCCACACTTCTTCAACACAAAGCCTTGAAGTATATTTAGTTGCAAAAGGAAACTACCTCTGATGTCTTTAACAATATAAGTCCCAAGTTTAGGGATTTCCAATTTTCTAAATCGACCCCTAATTTATCATCATATATTCATACAATTCCATGTTCTTGAAGTGCTTGTTTTTATATTTTCATCGTTGTGGCATTCCTCTACTTCTTTTATATTTATGTGAAGTATAGTGCATGCTATTAATTAATAATATATATTGTTCTATAATTCATAGATGTCATCATGCCAAGTTTAAACATGCCTATACTTTTTGTTGTTGAAGGCATCTAGTGTGTTCGAGCCACCACTTTTTTCATCGGTGCGTTTTTTTTTTTTTGTAAGCTTGGCACGACTACATCTTCAACATGTCCAATATATCACCACGATTGGGGGCAGGGAATTGAACTAGTGACTTCACATTAAGGAGTGCCTTCACAGAGCAGCCGATAACTGTCTGTCCAAGACCCAGTATTCACCGACACAATTTTAAATGGGGCATGTTTTATTATTGTCATACATTAAAAGAAGTCCTATGTTCTTGGATTTTTCTTATTTTTATTTTGATGTTTGCGAGATTCCACTACTTCATTTTTATTGGAAGGGAGTATAGTGTGTGTTGTTAATACATAACATCTAGTGGTCTATCTTCCATAGATTCCAATGCTCCAAATTTAAGCACGCCTCTATTTTTTTTTTTGTTGAAGGTGTTAAGAGCATTCGAGACACACTGCTTTTTCTCTCGATGCAATTTTAAATGGGCTATGGCCTATCTACCCTTTTGGGTTATTGCACATGCTCATAAGAATTATAGGTCTTTGTCATGTTTCTTGTCCCTATTGATGTTGTAAATTTTGGTCAGGCTATTAATTGAAATCTTTTCAAAAGATTCTGCTACTTTGTTTGCCTAAGGGTGGAAAAGGGAGCTCTTTGTATGGTGATCCATGAACCCATACATTAATATCATAATAGTAGGATTTAAAAGCAGTTCTATTGGTAACTTATTATCAACAAGGGGCACCAAAACATTTTTTTCCATAGGAAAAATCGTAATTTTATTCAACCTGAGAAAAAAGAACAAAATTACATTTCGTAGATGTTAGTAAGCCATCAGTCATTTCAAATTTTTGGACGATGCAAAAATAAAAATAAATAAATAAAATAAATAAATAAATTCCCCGACAGATTTCAATTTTTTGTCCAAGCTAAGTGTGATAAGAGTCGCTTAGCTTCCCCTTTTTTCCTTTATTTTTTTGGACCTTTTGATAAGCTCCTTGTTTGAGATTAATTGTTTCTACTGCCAGTTGATTTCCATCTACCTTCAGGGTGACTTCTTTGTCCGAGTCTGTTGATTAAATTCCCTTCTCGGTATGAGTCACAATTCATGACTGGTCCCCAACTGTTGCATTTTATTGCCTACCTTTTTGTGTGCATGCATTTATGTTTGGAGTACCTTCCATGGGCTCTTCTTCTTTGTCTTCAGAAGTGTCAAGAAACTAACAACCCCTTGGCTTATACGCTTGCCTCTTTTTCTTTTTATTTTTCCCCGCAAACAAGTGCCATGTCTAAAAAAAATCTCAACATCTACATTTCTTATTCTCATAATATAAAACCCGAGTCCATTGAAATTTTTCGTGTTTTGAATGAATACAATCAGGTAGGACTTCGCTAAGGTCCATCTCTACACATATTCTATAAAATGTAAAGATGGATCTTGTTGTTTTGTCCAAGTCCATTTTTTTGAATTTCCTAGAGTATTTCCCATATCATCTGGGACTTGTTGATGCCAGAAAGGAAGAGGGAGATTTGGTATCCTCGCCCATACCAACATTGTATCTACCACCATGCTTGTAACATCAAATGTCCTCAGAGGTCCCATGGAAGCGTGGAAGAGCTGGGGGGCTAATTTTTTTCATCTTAGTGTCCCCATCTTCCTCTCTTATTGGAAAGGCTCTTTGGGTCCCAGCCATGGTTAAGATAGGTGAAGCAGGTCCCTTAGTTGAAACAAGGTCTTCTTCTTCTTCCCCAATAGGATCCTCAAAATGTTCATAGGGCTCTCCTATAGGGGGTTAAATCTTACTTCCACTGAAGAGGAGTGAAGGGTGGCTAGGAGGTGATGTGGGGGTTTTAGGTAAGGCTTGTCTTTAAGTATTCCTAATCCTATGAGGCATGAAAATAAGATTTTTTTTGTAATTTTTCAATATTTCTGAAGTGACATGAAAAGAAAGGAAAGCATAAAATAATGCTAAAACAAAATCAAAATATCTATTACACACCTCCCTGGAAACGGCGCCAAAAAGTGGTGAGCCCTGGTATTGCACCAAGAGTGCTGCAACTCCCAGGGGCTGCCTTACTTTACTTTATCAACCCTGGGTTCTTAAAAACTTTGAGGTGACAGTGCTACATACACAACAAATGCATTCTGTTCATGTCATCCTCTTCTGCTTTACTAAAGGGTGTTATTTCTTAAATTATGAGAACAACTGGAAAGTAAATTACTGGAAGAAAATGACAGAAAGGAAATTAAACTAAAGTGCTGAAAAGAAATGACAAGAATGAAACTAATTTAATTGGCAGAAAGGGAAATGACTGAAAATAAAATAAGCTAACTTATTGAAAATAAATGGAAGAAAGGAAACTAATTATAAACCACACTTAACTTGGCCAAACGGTTAAATGCATTCTACTTATCCTATGATCTATCTACCATGCTATTATCCATGAAACTAAACTATCCATGACTTAAATCTAACTAAAAAGAGTTAATTTGCAACTTAGAGGAAGAAAAAGGGCTAAAAGAGGCTAATGGGGGGTTTAACACATGAAACGAGGTTTGTAAATGGAAAGAGGGGGTTAAACCCTTAGAAAAATTTATGATAGCGTGAGGAATGGCTTTGGAGAAGACAAAGGGGGTTGAACCCTTAGGAAACCTTATTATAACGAAAGAAATGACTTCAGAGCGAGAAGAACTCAAAAGTGTGATGGTAGAGTGTGATGGAGGACAAAAGCTGCGATGTGCAATCTCGCAATCACAACTTCACAAGTTTAAATGGATAGCAATAAGGACTTAACAGAAATTGTGTGAAGTGTGATGCGGTAAAGGTTGCGAGATGCGATTTTCCATGGGGATGACGTGGCGATGAAAAAGAAAAATGAAAAAATTGCAAGTTGCGATGTGTGATATGGTAAGTTCTGTGGTATGCGATGTGCGATGGGATGATGTGGCAGTGAAAGGAAAAAGGGAAAATTTGTGGGCTGTGATGTGTGATATGGTAAGTTTCGCGGGATGCGATTTCGCAATATCGTAATCGCAAGAACGAGCGGTAAGCGTTAAGGGTAAAATTTAAAGGATGTGAAGTGAGATTTGCGATGGCGACGTGGCAGTGGGACCGATAGTGGGGTGAGATTTCACTATCGTAGTCGGCCAGAACATCGTTAAGTGTTAAGGGGGAAAGGATAAACGGTGCAAAGTGTGATTTCTTAATATGACAATCGCAAGGGACGATCAATAAGTGTTGAAGGTAAAAGCTAAATGTTGCGATCTGCGAAATGCGACGTACGATAGCAGGAATTTCGAGAAGGAAGGAGGAGGTCGGGTTTCAATGGTTTTTCAAGCGTTTAGCGTTAAAAAGGTAAAGTAGCTGGCACCAATAAAAAGGCAGGAATAAGGTGGGATGAATGGTTCTGAGTGTTTTTATGAATCATAAGGTGGGCACAACATTTAAACAAGAGGAAAAGGAGGGGAATGGAGGCGTAAAAACAATGTTTAAGTCGTGAAGACGAAGAGGGAAAATGAAGTAGGAAGCGAAACGGAGCTGCTCTGGGGTGTTGACATTAATTTCGGCAAACAAACCTGCGGATTCATGCATGGGAAAACCAAAAAAGAATGCGTCATCAAATAGCAAACAGAAAGAAGTTTTTGGGTCTCTGAGATGGTCTGCCTCACTCGAACTCTATTGACAGAGATGAGTAGGGGGAGTCTCAACCACAGGTTTAAAGTTTTTCCTCTATTTTGTTGTGCATAAGAAATTAAAACTACAACAACACGAAAACTAAATAGCAATGAAACTCATCAGAAGCAGATCTAACTTAAATGAAAGAGTAAAAACTAGATAAATGACAGAAAGGAAAATATAATAACAACAGAGAAGCTGAGGCACATGGATTGGGCCCTAACCCATGAGCCTAGCCTTCTACACTTAAATCAATCAAATGAAATCAGTCTGCTCATTTCATAAAAGAATAACTTCATATATCTCTGAAAGTTTGATCCCTGAACAAAACAAAAAGGTCAATACCTCACAACAATAGTTCTCAATGGAATCGAGACTAGAATAGACTAACTCTTCCTAGCTATAGATTTGCTCTATTTATTCTATAGGGCAGCTACTAACAGCTCCCTAGAAAATGGTGATTGAGTCCACTGGACTCCAAGTAACCCAAGACTAAGTGCTCTTGTCTTTGGGTTTCTCGGCTGCCTCTGGAATTCGAATTTCTGGAGAGAATCTTTGGGATCCTTCGGCTACCTTTGACGGTGGAAAATCCACATATAATTTCTCCTCGTCGTCTCCTCCAAGCCTTTGTGATAAAATATTTATAAAAATGCTTAATAAATCGTGATTTTCAGCACTCAACCTTATATTAGGCACTCAGAGTATGTCACCCTTAATCACCATCTATACTAGCATCATAAACCCAAATAATAATAAAAATGCAAGAAAAAGAGATCTAAGAAGGCAAAAAGGTGACTATTAACCCCTCCAAATATGTCTAATGATGGAGCTCATCAGGGGTCTTGTCAAAATGATGGGCTTCATTTTAATATGCCATTATGTGTGATTTTTATAATTAAGATAACATTGAAGAGGCGACCTGTTTGTACGAGATTGTTTATTTATGATCTTTTTTATTGTATGTATGTGTATATTCGTGCCATGCACCTGTATATTTGTACGTGTTTATTGTATGCGGAGTTCTCATAGAAATTCACCATAATCTCAGTCAGATAGGTACACGATCTCTAACACTCTATGAGATTGGAAATTATAACCTTTGTTTTTGGATGTCTGTGATTTTAACTGAACTGGTCATACCTAATATTTTAAGAAAATATAACATGGTAATAAAAAACACAAGTAGCTGGGAAGCAAAATTGGTGACGTTATTATCGATCTCTAAAAGTTGCATTGCATATCATTATGAATATCAATGTATAACATATAAATAGGATAGTAAGATAGCGCGGAAAAGACTTGTGTTAAAATTATATATTATTTTATAAGGTTAATTAAAGCAGGATTAATTTGTAATAAAAAGTATATTATATTTAAATTTTTAGAAGATTAGAACAAAAATTTATTAATTTATATGTGAAAGAATATTACAATTTTTTTAGTATTGGTATTTTTTTTTTTTAATTTGATTATTTCTATATGCATTCTAATATTTTTAACACTATTTTTTTCAATGCGATAAAATTCTTCATATATTAAAATATTATATAAGTCATTTAAATTTTAAATTTTAAATTTAAGTTAATTTTCAATATTAAAGTTTCACACACATATATATATATATATATATATATATATATTTTAATTTTTTAATTTTTTTAATATTTTTTTAACTGAAACAGTTAGAATTTTATTTTATTGTAAAAATCAGGTTTGGCCCGGGTCAAAACAACCTTCAGTACATGACTTCTGACAAGTCTCTAATGCAACATGAAATGCTTTTCACGGGATACAAGTTTGTGCAGGAGCTTCATCGTTTATGCTGAGATCTCCTTGAGCTAGAAGGCAACCTTTATTGGCGTAATTTTCGGCTTCCTTGTTTGAATCTCTGAGGATATGGAAGCATTTGAAGGAAGTGAATTCTTGAAGTAAATTTCGAAGCCTTTGAAGGCTCTTATTTATGATAGAGTCATTAAACTGATCTTTCATGTGTATTTTTTTTATCAAAATTTCAAAGTCTCTGAATGCTTGCAGCTCTTTGATTCCTCTCTCTTTGGTGATTTGACAAGATTTTAACAAACTCAGAATTTCTGCTTGATTTTTGGTTCGCTGTCCTAATCCCCAGCTGTAGGTATCTCTAGAGAGTCTATCCTGGGAGTAAATGAGACCTCTAGCACCTGCAATCCTGGGGTTTCCTTTGGAGGCACCATCGAAGAAGACTGTCATTGTTCCTTTCCTCCTCCACCAGCTCTGGAAGATTTCTTCCTTGTCCCTTAGTCTCCATTTAGTATTGTGGAGTGGTATGGTAGCACTTTGATTCCTATGTCGAAAGACAAAGGTCTCGAACCATTTCTTTTCCTCCGACAATAATGTAGTTTCAGGTTCGAGGGATTGATTGCTCATAGTTTCAAATAGGAGGCATTTTTCTTTAGCGGCTACTATGGATGGGGTCCAAAATATTTGATTGAAGATCTCTTCATTCCTAGCTAGCCACAGTTTCCAGTATACAAACTTGGGGATGGCGATCCATACTCAGTCCCAAAGGGATTTCTTGGTGATGGTCGAAATATATCAGTTCTTCCATGTTGAGAAGAGGTCTACTACAGTGATTTTGGAAGGGACTGGGTTATTTAGGCCTTGAAGAGTGGGGATCTAGACTTTAAATGCGAAAGGATAGTCTACAAAAATATGGTCAATGGTTGCAGGAGCTTGTTTACATAGAGCACATCTGTGCGGACTAGCAAAGTTTCTTTTCATGAGGTTTTCTCCTACCAGGATTTTTTTATGCATTATTGTCCAGAAGAAGAAATTTATTTTTTGGTAGAGCCATTGAGTCCCAAACCTGAGTCCAGAAGCTGGCATGGTGTGAAATTTCTTGTTGGGGTTGAAGAGCTGCATATCCCTTGGCTGAGGAGTAGATATTAGAGGGTCCCCATCCCCATGAGTCTTCAGCAAACTTGTGCACTGGTGTTGCATCTTTAAGCTTTGTTTTGAGCTTGTCTGTCTACTGTAATAGACACTATGGAATATAATTGAAACTCCATGCCATCAAGTTTCCTCCCTCATCCCATTCCGAGATGTCAGAGACTCTTTTGATACCTCTCTCCTTTAGCAAAGTGCGAATTTCTGTAAGATCTATATTGTTTGCAATTGGCGCGTGCCCCATGATCCTATCATTCCAAAGCTTCACTTTTTTTCCACTCCCTGGAATTCGATAAAGGTGTTGAAGGAAGAACGAAATGCCTTCTTTGCATAAAATCCACAACATCGTGCTTCTTTTGGTGTTTGCATTCTTCATCTGCCTCAGCGCCGCTCCTTGGAGGTATTTGAACCTGAGCGTGCGGCAAGCTAGATGATTGGGATCGTTATACATTTGCCACAAAATATTACAGCAGAGAGCAATGTTAGTGTGCGTTGGATCCCTTATTTACAACCCACCATTGCACAGTGGTCTTCTGACGGTGTCCAATTTTACCAGATGAAGCTTGTGTTGATTTCCTTTGCCACCATGCCACAAAAAATTTCGCAGTGATTTGTTGATATGTCCAGAGATAGATTTCAGGGCCAACAAGAAGGAGGCTTGGTAGATCGGTAGCGAGGACAACACTGATTTAGTCAATGTGAGCTTTCCTCCATGAGTAAGCCACTGCCCTCCCCATAATTTGATTTTAGATTTAATTTAATTCAACACTCCCTCCCACAGTGAGCTCTTGTTGATACCCAAAGTTAATGGCAACCCGAGGTAATTTATTTTATCCCATTTGGAGTAGCCTTTGAATCCCAAAATGAAAGCAACTTTCTGGGTATCCATGTCTTCAACATTCCAGCTGTAAACTGCACTTTTTCTTCCATTTATCAAGGCTCCTGAAACTCTGCAATATGATTGAAGGGTGATCTTATAAGCTGAAACTATTTTGCAAGAAGCCCCTCCTAGCATGAGGGAGTCATCAGCGAATAGAGCATGATTAATAGGTTCCAGCTCCTTTATTATTTGCAAACCAAGAGTGTTCCCAGTTGATTTTTCTAGCTCAAGTTTTCTACTTAGTGAATGTGCCATGAAAATATACAGAAAGGGAGAGAGGGGGCATCCTTTCCTCAATCCTCTCAAGGCTTGAAAGAAACTGGATGGCCTCCCATTTACTAGAGGGGCTATCTAGGGCCTGTTGGTGCATGCTTTTATCAAGTTTACAAAGTCTTGCGAGAATCCAAAAGAAAGAAGGACTTTATAGAGAAAGGACAAGTTTACTCTATTGAAGACATTAGCGATATCTAGCTTGACAAGCATACCTTTCTCTTTTCTTAAGTTGCTGGAGTGCATAGTTTCCTGTACTTAGATAACATTATCCAGTATATGTCTTCCTTTAATGATACCCCTTGCGAGGTGGAGATGACATTGCCGAGTAGTGGCTTCATTCTGTTGGCGAGGATTTTTGCTATAATCTTGTATGAGGCATTGCATAGAGAGATGGGCCTAAACCTTTCGAAAGTGCCAGGGTTTGATTATTTTGGAATTAGTGCTAGAAAGGTTGAGTTGGTGCTGCCCCCATATTTGCTTTTTGCAGAAAACCTTTGATCATTCTGACCAAATCTGATTTTATTGTATCCCAACATATCCTATAAAAATGAATTGAGAATCCATCTAGCCCGGGCGCATTATCAGGTTCCATGGTCCAAATTACTTTGCTGATATATTCCTCGGTGACCTGCTTCAACAGAGTTGTATTGTCCTCCTTTGTTACCAAAGATGGAATATTGTTAAGGAAGTCTCCATTCTCTTCTTCACTGCCCTCATTCCCTTTACTGTACAGATTCTGGAAGTGAGAGGTAGAAACGCCTTTAATTTTTTCTATGTCTTTGCAGAGCAACCCATCAGTGGTTGTAATCTCTGAGATATGGTTGCGGGAAAGACGAGCTCTAAATTGACAATGGAATTATGAGGTGTTCCTATCTCCGGATTCCAACCATAGGCTACGGGACTTTAGCCTCCATTGGTTTTCTTCAATCCGAAAGGAGCGGAAGGAGTTGCATTGGGAAACTTTCTCTTTGTCCAATTCAGCTGGTGTTATGTCTTTAGTATCCATTTCTCTTTGTAGATTTCCCAGGAGCTGCAGTACTTCCTTTCTTTGGCTGCTGGGAGTGCTTGTGGGGATTTTTCTCCATTCTTTAAGGGCCTTCTTGGTGTGTTTTAGTCTTTGTTCCCAAACATAGATGGGGGATTCATCGGTGCCTATACATTTAAAGATTTCAAAGAAGTAGAAGAAGAGGCGGAAGAAATCAAGGGTTTCCATTTTTTGACCTTTGGCCACAGATCATATGATCCTAAAAGGATCATCCCCACGCATTGCAAATGGGCCAAATTCAATTGGAAATACCAACACAGGGAATGCCCTATCGAAGAGCAAGTCAGGAACTGGTACAACAAGGACATGGAAGTCGTGCCCGATGAATCAATTGATCAAGGAGGGCAAGATGATCAAACCATTGAGGAAAGGACCGACACACTAGGAAGAGCCTCATCTTCCAAATCCAAGAGGCCAAGGACTGATACGGGCAGTAGCCTCTCTAAACAGCACCAGAAAAAGAGAGACATTGAGGCTAAGGCACAAAACATATTCAAAATAGATCAGCAACTACCAAATGCAGTTGTCCTCACACATTCATTCAATTTTTTATTCCTTTCTTCACCCAACTACCCACACCTTGTCAAATTGAGATACAAAAGTTATTACCATAACTTAATCTTATTCAATTGTCGATTCCTTTCTTCAACTAGCTGCCCACACCGTGTGAAACTCGACTACAAAAGTAATCACCAAATTTTTATCTCTGGGAGGTTTGAATTACTCTGGATTTATAAAAAATGGCTAATATAATATAACTAGAAATTGCACCATATGTTGCAAAAGAAATGCAGTAAGGAAATAGCATAGGAAAGAGTAGCTTAGAAGAAATAAGTTGTTGCAGAGAAGGAGCCATTGTGAAGGAATGAAAGGAAAATTTTGCTTACATGGAAGCAAGTCGTGGAGGTTTCAAAGATATTTATTATAAGACTTATCAATCAGAAAATTTTGTTATAGATATTGAAATAGGAAATTGTGGGTGAAAAGATATATGTAAAACAACATAATGAAATAAGTTGTTACAGAGAAGAAGCCTTCGTGAAGGAATGAAAGGAAAATTTTGCTTTCATGGAAGCAAGTCGTGGAGGTTTCAAAGATACTGATTATAAGAGTTATCAACCAGAAAATTTTGTTATATATATTGAAATAGACAATTGTGGGTGAAAACATATATGTAAACCAAAATAATCTGTTCACATATATAAAAAAATTGTTATAGATATTGAAATAGGAAATTGGGGTGAAAATTCTTTGTTGATTAATAATCCTCTGAAACAAGCATGAAATGAGCATGTAACTCAAATAAGATATTTTAAATGCATTCAAGTACAATTTATCTAGCATAGATGTAAATAAAGATAATTTTTATTAACAAAAAGAGATTTTACTTCAAGTTCATCTACTTATTCGAGCGCTAATTACATGCTTGTCAGAAATTGTATATGAAGAATAATAGTCTTGGTATCCAAAAAAGTGAATGTTATTTTAATATGGTGACATTTTTGGAAGGAGATATTGTTATTCATGTTATGGTTTATTTTCTAAACTCCAAACTTGGTTTAGTCTTTCTTTATATACATAAGAAAAAAAAATACAAAGTAATTTCACAAATTTAAGTTATAGTTTTATATTTTATAAGTACAAATCTAGTTTCTTATTAAAATATTTTACACACATCTATTCATTCAAATAAATTATATTGTGAATATTTTTTATCCTATTATTTGATTACAAAATTATTGTACTTTGTACTAAGTAAAACAAATTTATTAATAAAGAATTGAATGCCAAATTGAAAGATTACTCAAGTGATAATTACTATAATATATAGAAGTGATTTTTTGACATATAAATTATTTTTTTACATGTCATTCAATTTCCATTACCTATTATCTTCAAACCCCATGGGGAGGTATTGAACATGGGAGCCAACTTTAGGTAAATAAGCATTCACATTTTTAACTTGGACAAAAGTAAAATTATAATCCCAAAATTCTCTTACCTAATAATCTTTTTAAATATATAATTTAGTTTCATTTATTAAAAAAAAGGCAATTGATATTAAGAGCCTCCTAGAGTTATAAAAGGTAATTGACATGAAAAATAAAAAAATGTCCTCATGACAACATACAAATGTTAATCTTAATTGAATCATTAAAAAAATAAAAAGGGATAATAGATAGGTACAAAAGAGAGAGCTTATGTTAATCAGAAGTTGCAAGAAATTGTCTTTGATGATAATTTTCTAAATAGTATAGAATCAACTAAAATTGAAGAAATGAGGCCACTAATCATGAATGAAAAATTCAAGATAAAGTAAATTAGGTGATCAAAAATCTATTTCAAGGTATATCTATCATAGCACAAGCTTAACTCTTAAATATATTTTGAAAGCACAAATATCTAAGAAATATATTTCAATTATTGGGCATTAGAAATTCCAAAGAGGTGAAGGCAAATGAGTTAGTATCAAGAAATATGACATCAACCCTTGGAAAAATTGGAAACTATCAATCTCAATATGGTAGGGAATTATTGGCAGGTGTTGTTGGAAAAAGAACTACATCAAATCGGTTGATGTCAATGAAAACAATAATGTACAAAACATTAAGCAAAAGTTTATGGAGGCATTAAAAAATTAGGATTCAATAACATGAGAATGATGAACTTGCATGTTGGGTTATTATATGTAGGAAACCTTATCAAGATAGACTTTGTATGATGTGAGCGACAATGTGAAAGAGTTTTGGTATTGGAATTTCCATGTGTCACCAAATGAGAAGAATATCATGAGACATTGTATATCTAGAGGGGTGTACAGAGATCATTTCCCCTTTCAGTGACTGTTATTATTAAAGAACATTTCTTACTACATAATATGTATAACTTGTATATAGACTTATAAAAAAAAAAACCCGTGTTGAATCTTATGACATTGAGGACAATATAAGCAGTTAATTAATACAACTACCACATGCTATCAATAGGAAAAAGGGTTTTCTTGTGAAGCGATCTATGCATCTTCGTCATGCAAATCGAATCTGAACACTAAGGATTTATCCTAAGATAAAAGGTCATCATAGTAACTTTGATGTTCCAAAACCATCAATCACTTAATTATATTTCTTTAAATATCATCAATTTGACAATAGTCACAATATGGTAACACTTGGGGGGAATGTGTATCCATATCATAGTATAATTGTATATACAACAACTTATCCAAATGATATAAAAATATTTCATAAGAAATGAAATTGCTACATGAATTACTCACAATCCTTAATGATATACTCCAAGTTCTTCAACAATACTAATCAAGTGTCTAAAGAAGCCATCATCACTCAGTAACCATATAGGTAACACCTGGGGGAAATGTGTTAGAATTGTAGATACAATTGCTTATACAGAGGATATAAAAATCTGTTATAAGTAATGAAATTTCTACATGAACTACTCACCATATAGGTAACGTCTCGGGGAAATGTGTTAGAACTGTATATACAATATATTATACAAAGGATATGAAAATATGTTATAAGCAATGCAAATGCTACATGAACTACTCACAATACTTAATTATATAATCAAAGTTCTTCCACAGTACTAATCAAGTGTCTAAAGAAGCCATCATTGCTTCAAAAATCACATATTTAAACATATAAGTTGTAAAAAATGAATTTCTTTCATAAATTTTAATAGAATCACGTGTTCGGATCTAAGATATAGTTCTTAAAGTCTGAAGGAAATAATTTAAAAACTTCTTGGCACAATCGTTACATAATAATTTGATGCACAACTTGTATAGAAATAAGTATTAGCTTGCAACACGTCCAAATAAAACAACTGAAGTAAATACTATTACTTGGTTTTCAATACATTTATGTAATTAAAAATAGAGATAGGAACTTTTGAAGACTACTTCATTGAAAATTAGAAGCATCTCCATGCCTGGTTTTCCAAGCTAGCCGTGAATACCTCTCTGGATCACTTGGATTAGCACTTTATTTGTTTCACCATTATCTAGCAATCTCGAGACAAAATGAGTAAGAAATTTATGAATGGAAACACCTACAGAAGTGTCACAAACATCATTTCATTTCTAACATCAATTTATTCTGTGATTTGTTTTGATTTTTTTCTTGTGGCTAAAACTTAGTTTTGGTTGTCACCTATTTATCATGATTCAAAACTTTTTTATCACCTCAGATCCTTATAGCATTAGATATATTTTGTGAGCTAATGTGATGTTTTTTTTGTCACAATGATTTAAAAATCAATTATTATACCACAATATTGACTTTCTCATTGTCTGTTTTGTTTATGAACCCTTTAAAAAGACCACAGGAAAATTTGATTTTACATTGTGATCTCCCCAGCATGGGTGGGGGTTTCAAAATTTGGAGAGTAAATTGAGTGGTTATTGTTATAAATTGTTGTATAAGATGGGAAATTTGGATGGTTTGTAGACAATATAGATGTCATAACAGATATCTATTTTAAATTGTTTAGTGTCTCTGGCCACCATGCATCTAATATGATCCATTTCAACTCAGAACTTCAACGTCTATTTTTAATTTTTTAGTGTCTCTAGCCACCATGCATCTAATAGGATCCATTTCAGCAAATAACTTCAATAAATCACTGTGTGAATGATAACTTGTGACATCCTTAGCCATTTTCTTTGATTGTGGATCAGGTTACAAACTAATAACTTGTGAAATCCCTAGCCATTTTCTTTGACTGTGGATCAAGTTATAAACTAGAATACACTCTCTCTTCAGAACACTCTACAATATATATTGGATGGAGGGAAATGTTATGATAAAACATGTACAAAAAACCATTTAGGGTTGGCTCAACTTACTCTATTGTTAATCACGGAGTGTCAATTTTGTAAAACTATAATCTGCAGTAAGGACTGAGTGGGTTTTTTCTTTTGTAAGTTTTGTTTGGAATTGAAAAAGAAAATAATTATAAAATCTAAAATTATGTAGTGAAAAAATTTTGTTTAAAATTCTAGAATAAAAAGTTGAGTAAGTTTGACATCATATAATGTGAAATTAGTTTATGATTATAAAGTAAAAAACATGTAAGTTTTTAACATCAATTAGGTAATTAAAGATATGTATATAGTTTTTTTTTTAACAGAAGAAATTTGATATTCATTAACAAAAGAAATTTTGAAAGAGTATGTATGTAGTTACAAACTATTACAATTAATTAATTAAAGGTAGATTTAGTGTTAATTAAGAAATGAGAATTATGAACATTCATCATTATTGCTCAAGATATAAAACTATTTACTTGTGGATCTAATGGCCTAAAAAATTTCAATCATCTAACATTTGATCCAATGGCTCAGACATGGACACAGTGGCAGCTAGGGGAGTTGTTTTCAAATAAGAATGCCTTACGGCATAATTAAATGCCAAGCTAGAAAAACTAATGATGGAATCCAATCAGAAATGGAATGAAAAATGTAAAATGAGAGATGAAGGTAAAGAAAAAAATGGAAGAAATCACTAATTGACTCATAGAAGTGGTTGTCTCCTTAAAACGTCAAGGTGTTGAATAAGGAAAAGGACATGAATAAGATGTAAATAGATATAGTTACCAAGAGTCACTTCCCACATTTATTTACGTAAGAGTAAACTTGTAAATATGTAGACATCTCAATTTATTAGCTCCTTTCAAAGCAAGACTATAGGATTTGATTTGCCTATTAACCATTGTTAATTTAGCATTAACCAATGCAGGTTAAAAATTTATAATAATAATAAAAAAAATCAACATTATTTTATTCACATTGTTTTGATTCTGAGGTCATATATGTATGTAAGTCTTTGCTTGTTATTGTTATTATTTATTTTTTTGGGGTAAACACCCACAAGGGATTTGAACTCATGAAAATTTCCCATGGAGTGCCTTAACATATTGCCCATTAAATATCAATCCAAATTATTCACATTGTTTTGATTCCGAGGTAATATATGTATGTAAGTCTTTGCTCGTTATTGTTATTATTTATTTTTTTGGGGTAAACACCCACGAGGGATTTGAACTCATGAACTTTTCGCATGGAGTGCCTTAACATATTACCCATTAACTATCAATCCAAAGCCCTGTGGGCTGAAGTCTTTACTTATTAATTTATTTGTATATAATTACTAAAGAATATGATATCAAAATACTCCTATAATATTTTTTCCTGACAAAAGAGACCCGTAAATTTTTTCATCATAAAGAGGAACAAAGTTTTCATTTTCCATATGTTTCACACATTCAAGTATCCACCTTACAACATAGCAACTAGGCCAAAATTCCACACAAGATGTTGACATCCAGGCTTGCCAAAAGAAAACCCAAAAAGGGAACCTAAAAAAACAGAAGAAGAAAAAACCCTTTTGGGTTCAAACAAAAGCAAGCTAGTAAACCCCATCAAATGTTGGCCAACATACTAGCCATGGGTTGGGCACAGTTCGTCCAGTAAGCCTTAAATAAAATGGGACACAACAGGCCCCCAAAAAATAAAAAATGATCTGGCACCCAAGACAAAAACCAACGGCATCCCCAACGAGAAATGACCACAGAGAAATTACTACGAAGCGAGCGCAACAGAAGCATGCAAACACACGAAACAGTGTGTGCGATAGAGGTAGAATTTCCCCCTCAACTCCCCATAGACATTCGAGCCCAACTAACAAAGCCACGAGACCCAAGGTCGATATCGCACCAGAGAGAAGCATGGAAAAAGGAGGACGTCGATCCCGAAATGACATCAGCAAGAAACCCCAACACCCAGGAAGCACCGACGAGCTAGGCCGACTACCTTAGAGAGGAAGATGTGTTCTAGGCACTAGGGCAACCGCCAGACTATATATTAATAGGGAAACCTTTGGGACAATGACTATATATTATTATGTCATCTCTTATTGGTTTTTTCTTTAAATAGGTCTCTTCACTACACTCACATTTATTACATAGCTTTATAGATTATGTAGGAGTTGAAATATTCATGCCCTATAATTTAGGGATATCTTACATGTGTTCCAATTTAAAGTGGTGGTTTTATAATTTATTGTTTTATCTTCTGCTAGAAGCATGCAGGTTATGTGATTAATTTGAGGCAATGCCATCGAGTGAGATGACATAGAGTCATTATGCTTATTTTATCATGGCAATTGTTTTGCACAATTTTTCAAGGCGAGCTTTGTACATGCTCTCCACTCTTCAAACTAAAATCAATGGTGGCTAGTTGAGCATTATCGGATCCATCTATTTTGGTTAGGTATTTTCCTTTTTTGTTTGATTCTTTTCAATTCGTGGCTCCATTAAATTTTTCTTTAAAGAAGTCATTTTTTTAGCTTCAGAACAAAGATAAACATCCAATCAAAATTTTCCACGGTAATGTTGAAAGGGTTCTTGTGGTTTATTGGCAATGTAGAGAGGAGTTTAGAATGCATCCGAGAAAGATCCCTTTGAAATATTTTGTGCCTCTTATCTATGCTTTAATTCTTCCTCTCTGTAAGATTCAATTTTCAATTTCATCTTCAGTTGGCTGCTTATCAAAAAAAATTTGGGTTTTTCTCATACGTTAACGGGGTTGGTGAGCCTTGGTATTGTACCAAGAGTGCTGCAACTCTCAAGGGCTGCCCTACTTTACTTTATCAACCCAGTGTCCATACAAACTTTGAGGTGACAGTGCTATATACATAGCAGATGGATTTTGTTCATGTCATCCTCTTTCGCTTTACGAAAAGGTGTTATTTCTTAAATTATGAGAACAACCAGAAAGTGAATTACTGGAAGGAAATGATAGAAGGGAAATTAAATTAAAGTGTTGAAAATAAATGACAAGAATGAAACTAATTTAACTGGCAGAAAGGGAAATGACTGAAAAGAAACTAAGCTAACTTGCTGAAAATAAATGGCAGAAAGGAAACTAATTCTAAACAACACTTAACTTGCCCAAACGTATAAATGCATTCTACTTATCCTATGATCTATCTACCATGCTCTTATCCATGCAACTAAACTATCCATGACTTAATTCTAACTAAAAAGAGTTAATTTTCAGCTTAGAGGAAGAAAAAGGGCTAAAAGAGGCTAATGGGGGCTTTAACACATGAAACGAGGTTTGGAAATGGAACGAGGGGGTTAAACCCTTAGAAAAATTTATTATAGCATGAGGAATGGCCTTGGAGTGGAAAAATGGGGTTGAACCCTTAGGAAACCTTATTATAACGCAAGAAATGACTTCGGAGGATGAAAGGAAAAAGGAAAAAGTTGTAGGTTGTGATGTGTGATATGGTAAGTTTTGCGGGATGCGATTTCGCAATACCGCAATCGCAAGAACGAGAAATAAGCATTAAGGGTAAAATCTAAAGGATGTGAAGTGCGATTTGCGATGGTGACGTGGCGGTGGGACTTATAGCGGGGCGAGATTGCACTATCACAATCGGCTAGAACATTGGTAAGTGTTAAGGGATAAAGGATAAATAATGTGAAGTGCGATTTGTGGTTTCGCAATATCACAATCGCAAGGGACGAGCGATAAGTGTTAAAGGTAAAAGTGAAACATTGCGATCTACGAAGTGCGACGTACTATAGCGAGAATTTCGAGGAGGAAGGCGAAGGTTGGGTTTCAATGTTTTTTCAAGCGTTTAGCATTAAAAATGTAAAGTAGCTGGCACCAATATAAGGCAGGAATAAGGCGAGTTGAATGGTTCTGAGTGTTTATGAATCAAAAGGTGGGAGCAACATTTAAACAAGAGGAAAAGGAGTAGAGTGGAGGCGTAAAAACAATGTTTAAGCCATGAAGATGGAGAGGTAAAATGAAGCAAGCAGTGACACAGAGCTGCTCTGGGGTGTTGACATTAATTCCAGCAAACAAACCTGCAGATTCATGCATGGGAAAACCATAAAATAATATGTGATCAAAAAACGAATAGAAAAAAGTTTTTGGGTCTGTGGGAAGGTCTGCCCTTCTCAAACTCTATTGACAGAGATGAGTAGGGGGAGTCTTGACCACAGGTTTGGAGTTTTTCCTCTATTTCGCTGTGCATAAGCAATTAAAACTACAACAACACGAAAACTAAAAAGCAATGAAACTTATCAGAAGAAGATCTAACTTAAATGATTATTGACCGGATAAATCAATCTTGTAGACAAGATCGATCTCCCTAGTACCAAAAGGTAATCTAGCAACAAACAGCCAAATAAACCTATCTTTCTCTAGACATATGCGATTTACAAAAGAATACTATAAAGGTGTTAAGGTCTTACCATATATCCAATGCTTGTTCGAAGTAGTTTTCCCTCGATCACTTGAAGGAGTTATCCTTATATACCTGTAGTCACAAACAAGCAAACATTAAATAGCACCTGTATAGTAAATATTATAAATCATGCCTATCATGGTGATCAAGGAATCCATGAAATAAACAGTTAATTAACAGCTTATTGAGAAAAATGAATTCATTTGTATTAACTTTGAAAGAAGGAAAACCTTACAACCTTAGCCTTGATGTTGAATAGGCCTTCTCGGGGTCCGAAGCAGGAATCTCCTCTACTCTGACAAGCCTTGCACTCTTCCAACCGAGACAGATAGAGGTATGTGATCTCTCCTCACAAAAATCTCAGTTAAATGAGTTTGAATCCCAACAGCACTTAACCTCAAATAATTCTAAAGCTTGAACTCCCCTTGAGGCTACCCAATGCCTCTTTTTATAGTTCAAAAGAGGAGGTTTCAGTTCCAACTATGAAGGGATAGAATCCTCCTTCAAAGGGATAAGCTCCTCACATCAAGGGGTTAGCTCCTTAAGGCAAGGGATACATGAACCTCAAAAGAGCGGTTCTGCCACCGCAAGATTCCTTCCAGAGGCTTCTAGAAATTACTGAAAGTGAGATTTTTGAGTTTACTTGTGCCTTTTTAATCTTTTACAGGGGTCCGCACCCTTAACACAGAGAAAGTGCGTTTAGGTACGCAAGAGTCATCAACATTAGGTGCGGGACCGCAGGCAAGACAAAGAGAAAGTGTGATACCAGAGTTAAAGAGATTTTTGAGAACTTTTCTCTTATTTTTAAGGCTTGACATGAGGAACTGATGTATTAGACTTGCAAAAGAGGAAGTATGAGTGATAATGAGCTCATACAGATAGAAAAATGTTAATATGACAATTTTCAGTGCAACAGATTGCCCCCTAAAGTGCAAAGTCCGGAATAGATGAAGATGAAGTCTGTCATATATGAAGAGTGAAGTACTTTATCATTTCAAGGATCATCCTGTGGACACCCCAGTCGGAACCTGTAAAAACATTCAATGCAAAATATATATATATGTAATCATATCATCGTTGAGGTAGGCATTCCCATACTCAGATCAAAACTAACTAGAACTAACTTAAATTGTTCTGATACAGGAATGATTTTGAATACATCACAGTATAGACATGTGTAGACATAGTATGGACGCAGCCATCTGTTTATAAATAGTCTACTGTATGAATGATAACAAAATTCCTCACAGCCTGGATGGTAGAAACTAGATCCAGGGTCTTGATTTCCGCATCTCGAACTAGTACGATTCTATCCATGTGAATGAATGTGTCGAAGTCAAAATGGTAGAAACCACTTGATTACCAGTCAATGATGTAAACTGTTAACAAGTGTGAGAGTAACCACCAGTAATGTCAATGGCTCTCAAAGTACCCAGTACAATCCATGAAATGTGAATGAATGAGCTGAAGTCGAACATGTCACGGAATCATTCGATCGAAGGTCGATGATGCAACCTGTCGTCGAAGGCGAGAAACCTGCCATTAAGGCATGCAGATTTCAAGGTACTGACGATTTCTGGATCAACTTCCTAGATAATGAGTTGTCGTCGATAGAAAGTGATCCGTCGTAGGCAAGCCCACAACACGAAATCATAGATCAATTTTTGAAGAAATATATTGGCAAGGACTGACTCAGGGATGGTCAAAATGGAAGACAAATATTTCGCAAATGAATGGTTTGTTTGAACTATCCTCTTGAACACATAACGACACTGCAGATGGTTTGGTGACAATTGACCCAAAGCTAATACCCAGAAACCGGCTGAAGACTTTCAATATGGTTTGATTAACTGTTAGGCAAAGGATTTTCCCAACCCAGGTGAACAAAAGTGTCGTGTTCAAGAGTGGTTAACGACTTTTCGAATAATCAAAATACAACAAACAGGTTCATTTTTCTCTCTTTTCCCCCACCATTTCTGGCAAGTACCTCTTTATTTTTGACAAGCTTGAGGAGGATAACATTTTCTTGTTTATAAGCTCATCCTTCGGATGAGTCAACTTAGTTTAAGATTCGAACCCTAAGAAGGAGTGGTTCGTTCCTGTTAAAAATTGAACAGGTCCTTTACTGTTAAATTTTAACGAGTCCAGTATAGGAGAAACTCGGTGTTTTTCAATTTTATGGAGTCAGAAGAAAAAAATTAAGAAAACTCCATGGGTGTAATTTTTCGTAATTTTAGTCTCTCGGGCCCGAAAAAGGATAAAATAATGCGGGAGAGAACTCTATTGACCGTAATTAGTCAACGTATACCTTTTTCGTAAATAGTCCATTTCAGTCCGTAAAAGGGGTAAACTTATATTGAAGGGACGATCATTCATTTACTTTAATGAGTTCGAATAATCAAGTGCTCGGCAATCTTTTCATGTTTAAAGAGTCTGAAAAGGGCTTAAAAGAGAACTCAAAAGTTTCGCTTTTTCGTAAGTTTTAAAGAGTTCGAAAAAGGGATAAAAATGTACTCATGGTTTTCACTTTTTCGTAAGTTTTAACGAGTTCGAAAAAGGGATAAAAATATACTCCTGTGGCCGACTTTCAATTTAATTAACGAGCAGGAAAAGACGGAAAGAACTCGACATTTTCATGTGTTTTACGAGAATGAAAAATAGCAAAATAATCTCGGGATTTTCATGAGTTTAATGAGTCTTGAAAATAACCAAAATCGACTCAAGATAGGTTTCATTTTTACAAAAGCTTGAAACAGAGAAAAACTATGCTTTAGAGTGGTTTCATTTTTACACAAGCTTGAAACAGAGAGAAAACTATGCTTGATGCCCCCTAAGCGTAACTGCTAGAGCGCATGCCCCCCCAGCTTCATTTCATTCAACTAAGTACACTACTGGTAATTAATAGCTGGATGGAATGAAGGTTCATTTACGAGATCATATGAAAGACCCGACCTAAAACTGTAAGAAAATTATGCAAAAAACTGAAATAACTAACCTAAATATATGACTTAACATTTACGAGATCTAGTCAAAGACTCGACTCAATTAGGGGAGGATTTGTTTCATTTTTTAACGAGCTTGACACAGGAAAAGAACAATGCTCATGGCAACGTGTTTCATTTTTTAACGAGGTTAACACAGTAAAAGGAACTTTCCTCTTGATACACTGATTCATTTTTAATGAGGTTGGCACAGTAAAAGGAACTTTCCTCATACCTGATTCATTTTTTTACGAGGTTGACTCAGTAACAAGAACCATCCTCAGAAACTACTTATTTATAATCTATTAATCTACTCTCTATAATCTACCTACTAATTCATTTTTTAATGAGGTTAACACAAGAAAAGAACTGTCCTCATACCTGATTCATTTTTTAACAAGGTTGACACAGGAAAATAACTTTCCTCTTAGAATCTTGTTTCATTTTTTTAACGAGTTTGACACAAGAAAAGGAACTATGCTCTCGACTAACTGATTCATTTTTTAATGAGGTTGACACAGTAAAAGGAACTATCCTCGGACTCACTGATTCATTTTTAACAAGGTTGACACAGTAAAAGAAACTATCCTCGCGGGCCACTGATTCATTTTTTTAACGAGGTTGACACAGTAAAAGGAACTATCCTCAGAAACTTGATCATGGCTTCCAACTGGAAGAAACACATGTCAATGGACACACCTTGATGATGGCTTCCAAGAGGTCTTCATCCGAAGGAAGAATAGTTCTGTGGAAGGAACATATGTCAAGGGACTCAAAAGGGATAAGAACATCGCGTTCAAATAATCCCATAGATTTTTCCATGTCAATTATCGAATCTAAGTCAAAGGAAGACGAGAAAACAGTGAGAGGCTCACTTACATCAGTAATTGAAAACATGGGACTAGTTGCCACATAATTAACCCGTGGCGGGGTACATACCACTTTAGAATCAGGAACATTTAGGGGTTTCATATTATTGGCAGTCGAATCAAGACTAGGGAACGAAAGCTAGTCTACAGTCATAATATTTCCGTTGTGAGGGAAATACATCACGCGAAAGAGTTTCGATACGACAGCTTTCATTGCATAGACATAGTCTCACCCAAGGAGTAAATTGAAATCCAAGGGGCCTCAAACTACCATAAGATCAATACAAATAGTTTTACCTTCCAAAGTAATAGAAAACTTAGGAAGGATCCCTAAAGGTTCACTAATGGTTCTGTTAAAAGCTTTCAGATTCTGCGTAATAGGCACAAGCTGAGGGGAACCCAAAGCTTTCCAAGCAGTTGAGGATAAAATACTAACAAAAGCACCTTCATCTACATGTGTGTGGTGTATGTCCCTACCACCAAAATTCACAATGATTTGGAAAGGGATGGAGGAAGGAAGACGAGGTTCTGTCAGTCTACACCAATCAAAGGAAAAGACCTTAGTACTTGGAGGGGGTTCTGTAGAAACAGGTGAAATGCCCCCTAGCGTAGAAGAATCTGATGTAACAAGAAGAACCTGAGCAGTATGAAGTTCACTCTCTACAGGGAGAATGGGATCGACCGAATGTGAAATCGAATCGACCACTTGATCAACCAATGGATCATCAACCTGAGTGATATGAGTTTCACTTTCCAATGGAAGAGTGGGATTGACTATAGTTGGAATTAGATCAATCACTCCGTCAGTTGACGGTAGGTTGGGAGAAAGTTGACGGTAACCAGTTGGAAGTTCTTGCCGTGGAATAGTAAGGTTTTCCAACAATTTTGAGGCTTCATCCATGTGAGGGAAAATGTGAGTTTGATGACTCCCTTTGCACAACTTACAAGGAAACCTAACTTTACCCTTTTTCCCAAGAACCTGACTATCACTGGTTGATGGATCAACGGAAAGTTGATGAGATTTTTCTGACCATACTTCCAAGACTTTTGGAATACCAAGACAATTTATAACGAAGTGGTCACCCTTACAAAGCCTGCAAGGGTATTTGGGTTTACGATCCATGTTGGAGGTTTCCTCAACACTACTATCATTTACAGCCATGGTTGGTTGGTTGACTTCTTTCTTATCTTGCTTCTTCTTCTTCTTCTTCTTCCCTTTCTTCTTCTTCTTAGCCACCTGGTTACTAGCGTCAAGGCTTTTACCAAGAGAAGAGGAAGAAATGGAGGAAGAAATATTAAGCGGAGAAGGTAAAGGGTCAACAGAAGGTTGGTGATGTTGAGATGGTGAACTCTATTGAGTTGAAGCATCCGGTTGAGGTGGAACAATTGGAGTTCGGGGCCAACGAAGTTGAAAATAACCATATCGGTAAACCTATTGTAAATCCAGGTAATGAAAAAGTAGCCATATAAGGAGGACCAACATTTCCAAAGCAAGGAAAAGTACTAGGATTATCGTTAAGAGGGGTTCCTTGGTTGGTAAATTCCGAAACAGTTGCCATTATATTCAACTTCAGTGAATTTTATTAACAATTTAAAACTAAAATTAACAATTCAAAATTCACACCTATGGTCTCTAAAAGTAAAAAAAAACAAATTAACACGCACTATCAAATCTAGGAGTCAAACCACACACAAACAGTAGATTCCCACACTAAAAACACTAGTTGGTGATGAAATCCAACATCGTAGAATTTTAATGCAGAAATGGTGGTTGGAACAGTTACCCCGAAAACTTGCTTAATGAAACAAACTGGCACAAGTTTCTTCACAAAACCATCTCGAGAGAAGAGACCCCCCCAGAGAGTCCAAGTGAGTATATTCGACGTCTGCTCCAGGTACAATGAGATCTTTCCTTCACCGTCACCTTAGGAAATAATCTTAAGCTTATGGACACTAAGGTTACCAACAGTAATAAATACAATTGGGGGAACAGTCTACAATCTAATTCTACGCTCAAGGGCAGAGTAACAAAGCTCAATCCCCTTGAAGGCTCCTTGACATGGTCAATCCGAGGTTTACCAACAAGTGACCCCAGGCTCCTCGACAATGGTTAATCTGAGGTTTACCGTTTGTAATGCGCACAAATCTTCTATCTTCCCCGATGAAACTTAATTGATTGTCTCAAAGGTTTGGACATGATCTCGTGATTAACTCCTTTAAGAGAAGATTCCCAGAATGTACCAGTTACAATTGGATTTATTTCCTACCACAATATTTATCTACTTGTTTGTTTTAGTTTCTTTGGAAAGTTAACTACAACCTATTCCAAAGCACTAATCCTGAGCTATATTGGTGGAAAGAGCCCTAAAAATGTAAAAATTACTAGATGAATTTTAATTAAGCATTGTGTTATTTAGGCTGTTATTACTCAAAATGGTAAATGGATATGAAACCAATGGTGTTATGACCCGACCCAAAACTGAATGCAATCGAATATGATAATGTAATCTTTTCAATTCGATGAATCCTAACTAAAGTAAGGAGAGAGTTTCCATTCACTTCCAACAATGCAAAGATTGATAAATAAAAGAAAATATAACAAATTCTCTAATGCACTAATTTCATCAAGAAAAACTAATGCAAATCAATTCCAAAACAATTTTTTATTTTTGTGTTTTTAAAACAAGCATAAAAACATCTAAATTCAAATCAAAGAAAACTGATCTAAATCTACAATTGATTTTTCAGAATGTAAACTATGCAGTTGTAATCTATGCACAATTCACTTGAAAAGTATGCAAATGTAATCTATGCACATTTTTCATTCATATTCTGAAAATGAGAATTCTAATTATGCAAATGTGATCTATGCAAGAGAATTTTCAAACACAAGATGATTCTAATGTAATCTAAGAACCAATCAAGTGCAAGTAAAGAAAATTGGGTGAGAGTTCCAAAGATCAAAAAATAAAAACACTCAAAGGCGATTAACACTCATACACAATTTAGCCCCCCCCCCCCGGCGAATGAGGGGGAATTTTTTTTGCAAAAACAAAAGCAAAAAGATGGAAAATTGTGAAAAGACTGAGACAAACCTCCAAGTAATGACCAAAGGAAATCAAATTAATAATTTCTCAAAAAAGAGACTCAAAACACCCAATTAACTTAACAGAGATTGATGAGATGAAAAATTTGCTGAAAGAAACTCATAAACAAGGCTTTTTGACAGAAAAAATACAGATTTGGGTAGATGCTAAGAATCCTAAATTAAATCTAAACTCAAACTGGAAGGAGAAATCTTAAGTTTTTCAAAAATTTGACAGGGTCCGCAGGCTCTAGAGCAAACAGGTGCGGTCCTGCACTGGTTCCTCAAGGAAAGTGCGGAGATGCCTGCACTGTGTGTGAAGACAAAGTGCGGTCCCCTGAAAACTTCAAGAAAAACAAAAAAGTTCTTAAAACTTTTAAAAGAAAAGTAAAACTAAGCTACCAAAGCCAGTATACATCAATCTAAAACCATAAAAAATCATTTTCTCAAGTCAAAACAAAGGAAAACAAAAAATCAAAAACCTTTCCCCAGTGGAGTTGCCAATTTGCTGGTCGGATAAATCGATCTTGCAGACAAGACCGATCTCCCTAGTATCAAAAGATAGTCTAGCAACAAACAGACAATTAAATCTATCTTTCTATAGATATATAATGATTTATAAGTAAATGCTACAAGAGTGTTACGATCCTACCTTGATCCAACGCTTGTTTGTAGTAGTCATCCTTCAGTTGCCCGAAAGAGTTATCTTCGAAGAACTACAATCACAAACAAACAAACATCAAATAGCACCTGCATAGCATATATTCATAAATCATATCTATTATGGTCATCAAGGAATCCATAAAATAAACAATCAATTGACAGCTTATTGAGAAAAACAAACTTATTTGTATTAACTTTGAAATAGTAGAAGAACCTTACAACCTTTTCAGCCTTGATGTTGAACAGGTCTTCTCGGGGTCCGAAGCAGGAATTTCCTTTACTATGACAAGCCTTGCACTCTTCCAACCGAGATACATACAGGTAAGTAATATTTCCTTATAAAATCTCAGCTAAAGGAGTCTAAGTTCCAACAACACTTTACCTCAAATAATACTAAAGCTTGAACTCCTCAATTGTCTAGTTGTCTAGTTGTTTAGTAACCCTTTGAGGCTGCCCTATGCCTCTTTTTATAGTGCAAAAGAGGAGGTTACAGTTCCACCTATAAAGGGATAGAATCCTCCTTCAAAGGGATAAGCTCCTCACATCAGGGGGTTAGCTCCTTAAGGCATGGGATACATGAACCTGAAAAGTGCGGACTTGCCACCGCAAGATTCCTTCTAGAAGCTTCTAAAAATGACTGAAAGTGAGATTTTTGTGTTTACTTGCGCCCTTTTAATATTTTACAGGGGTTCGCACCCTTAACACAGAGAAAGTGCAGTCAGGTACGCAGGAGACATGACCATTAGGTGCGGGACCGCAGGTAAGACAAAGAGAAAGTACGTACCAGAGTTTTAGAGACTTTTGAGAGCTTTTCTATTATTTTTAAGGCTTGACATGAGGAACTGATGTTTTTAGACTTGCAAAAGAGTAAAGTATGAGTGATAATGAGCTCATACGGATAGCAGAATGTCAAGGTGACAATTTTCAGTGCAACAACTCCCTGAGCTTAAAAAGCTTTAGAGTAACTGAGGACAAGGAGGATCTTCCCAGAAAACTGTAGTTATGCAAGAACCCTTCCCCCATCAAGGAACGGTCAACACTCAGTAGAAAAACCCCAACGATTTTGAGAAAAACAACCACGAAATTTACATGGCTGGGGAAGAAATGTTTTTCCAAACCTGGAATCGAAACTATGACACCCCACCAGACACCGGTATGTTAGGGGCTAGTACGAGCGCTCTGACTGCACCTTTGACCATTCCAAAGATTCCTTTGGAGCCATTTCCAAAAATGGTTAAAGGGCCTAATAGGCGAGTAGGTAACTAATCTAAATCAGCCCACGATTACAACATCGTAGACGATCTAGCCCAGTCACCTGCTGCTATGTCCGCTTTAGAGGTACTACAGTCATGCCCAAAGTAGCGAAAAGCCCTACTTTCTGCCTTAGGCACCATTGAACCTGCCGACACGCGCATGATGGCTTTTGATTTAGATAAAGCCACCCCTAGGCTTCCCTCCATGGTCGCCTTCCAGATACCAATATCGATACAGAATATCACTATTCATCGATGTTTCATTGATGAGGGTGTGTCGACGTGCATCATGTCAAAAAATGTATGGCAGAAGTTAGGAGCCCCAGAACTCAAACCTTCCGTCATCACACTCAGAGCATACGACGGCCGGCCCTCGAACCCCATTGGTCTCTTCCAAAATGTACTGGTCTGCTTAGCCGGAAAAATGGTCCACATAGACATTGAAGTCTTGGACGCTCACTTGGATTACAATATACTCCTTGCACAGAGTTACATGTATGCCATGTCTGCCATAGCATCCTCCGTTTTCTGCATCATGATGTTTCCCCACGAGGATCGAATCATTACGGTAGACCAGGTAACGGACACTCAAAAGCATCCTTTGACCAACACAGATATGGTTCTACCCTATGTAGACATAGCCACTGATGGTCTTGTACGGTATCAAGAATATGGCCCTGGGCAATTCAAACCGTTGTTTGTCCTAGGTTCATTCCTAGGAGATCCTCCTATTATCCCTAAGGTATCACCTAATGCCATAGGGGCCGTGGTGTGCATGATGTCCACATCAAGCACCGAGGTTAGTCAGGACACAGACTCAAGCAGTAACAACACTGAGGCATCAACTACTGTAGCCTCCATAGTCTATGTCACCTCCCAAACTCCTTTCCTATACCCACCTCCTGGCTTCACCTCCCAGCAGGTCTTGGCAACACTGGTACTACCCAACATATCGTTGGCATTCCTAGTGTGGTATCTCATTCCCCCTCGAGGACTACCAACTACCAACGTTACTGCATTTGGGTTACAGCCCCCCAGTCCTGAGGAGCCCCAACCTACCCAAGTAGCAGTCGAAACCACCCCCACAAGGGAAATCCACATTGTGAAACTGGTGACCACGATAAAGAAAATCGCCAAGAAAGGAAAGAAAGTGGTGACCCCCACCATGTAGTGGGAGTCATCTACCTGCACTATATGTGATGTCATAGGACACCCTACTCAAATATTCCCGGAGTTGGACGAGTTAAAACCACTCCTCGGCTGCGAGGCACGCACCTCAAAATGACATTCCCATAAAAAGGAACTTGCCACCAAAAGTACAGGAAAACCGCTACGTACCAATCATGCATGTGCCCTATGTGACACCTACGGACATTATACCCACCACTGTCTAGAAGTCCCACAGTATAGGGACGCCTTACATGCGATTGAGTGATCCTATCAAGAGGATCCCTCCACCCTGTCTATTAATGACGAGCCGTGCACCATCTTGTACTTATAAGAGGAGCACCAATATGTAGAATGCCCCCCAGTAATGCCCATTATACGTTGCATGCTATGTGATGAACATGGCCACTACCTCGAAGAGTGTGTCGCATTAGAACTCATACACAGATGGTATCCAATCGAAAGGGTCTACTATGTGGGACTACGGGCAACACAATTCACATGCTCGTTATACGCCGACAATCACTTATTGGAGGATTGTCACTACATACCTCGCTTTCGACTAGCCCTTGCTAGTCTCCGTTCAGCCATAGTTCGTCTCTCCCAAGAAGACTATCTGGATGCCGAATACATCTGCAGCTCCATGACTCAAGTAGAGGAGATGAGTGAGTCTATCATGCTTTTGAAAAACGAAGAACGACCTAGTGGGAAACCCATAGTTACCCCTATAGGCACTTCATGAAGGCCGCCCGCATGCACATTATGCAAGCAGATGGACCATATAATAGTCCACTGCCCTGACTTAGCAGCATACCGACAATGGTACCTTTCCTAGCCTCAGACCACGCATGATGCGAGACCCATATCGTGGAAATTTTTCCTGATATGTTAGGATAATCATTACGACCAACATTTTACTAATGTCTCACGAATACGTCCCACTATCGACATGATTAATGCCGTAGAAAAGAGGACGAACGCCCTCCAAGAATGGCATAAATGATACATCATCGACCCAACGACCCCGCCACCAGGGCAGTTCGTCATGCCTGCTAAGGTCACACACCAATCACATAAATGCCAGGCCAAGCCCAGGATAACATGCGACCTATGTGATCTAAACGATCACCTAATTAACCAATGCAGAGAACCCAAACCCCTTGTGAAGAGTCTCCACATAATCTCGTCTCTCCGCCAAAAGCTTCTCTCTAATCAAGAGAAGATCACACGTACTTACTACCGGATTTTCTCACACTTTCATCATACATTTAAGTGCACGCATCTCCCCAAGCTGAAAGCAGCTAGAGCAGCATTAAGTCATCCACCCACCAAAAAGGGAGGCAGTTTTCAACCCATGACGCAAAAATGGAAACAGAAGACAACTTGGTCTGCAACAGACCCTTTCCAACCGTCCACATTTGGAACATCGAGTAGTGTATATTCTCACACTATCTACTTTGTCAGTGTTGTGATACCCTGCACCATTTTCACCAGTCATAATCATGCACCAGAGGGATCTCCATTGCTACAGACGTTCAGACACCTCCGCGATAAGATCAACTTCCATCTACCAGGAATCGACTATCCTAGCGGGAAGGCCACCTATCGGCTCACTCAGGACTCCATTACGGAGATCCTTTCCTCTCTGCATGCCAGTGACACAACTCATCACATACGACTTGTGTCATCGCATGCCCAAAATAGGATTTCAACAACCCCTCCATCACAGGAATTCAGCTTTATTCTTGTCACAAAAAACCAAGGAACCTTGTGCCCTTGTATCGATTTCCAGGAGATCCCAAACTTGCATAGAACCATCGACCTCCTTGATGACACCCAACCTCTAGAACAATGCCTAGTACAACTAGAGCTAGTTGATGAAAACATGCACCAATCGCTTCAACATAATGGGGCCCATAAGAAAAGGGTAAAATAATCATTCGACAGCCGCATCACCCCCCGCTCATTTACTGAAGGAGAGCTAGTCCTTCACTATGATGTCGCAAAAGAAGCCTTAGGGCCAGGAAAGTTTGAAACCCTATGGAAAGGGCCCTATATCATCAAACATTGCCTCCGATAGGGGGCATACATCTTGACGGAACCGGACAGGACCTACCTCACTAACCCCATCAACAAACTTTACCTCAAGAAATTCTATCCATAAGGGCCCCAGTAGCCCTTATCCCCTAGAGTTAGAGTACACAAAAATCCCAATAACAAAATATTTTTGACCCAAAAAAACCTAAGCACGGTCAAAATATCACCATGGATCACCAATTTGAACCTTATTTCAGATTTACTGATGGAGCATCGCGATGGTATCAAAACTTAGTTGCAGCCGCCTGGGTCATCTACTACCCTGACCGATCACCACTGTGTTCAAACGGTGTGTGCATCGATTCAACAACCAACAATCAGGAAAAAAATGAGGCCGTTATCGAACTTATGTGCGAGGCCCTCCACCAGGGCATCCGCCATATGCATGTCTACCTAGATTCCCAGTTAGTAGTCTCGTAGTTAAACCAAACATTTGAAACCAGGGATTCAAACCTATTTAGAAAATATTTGCGTGCCAGAAGATTAAGCAGACAATTTGATTATATTACATTCTCACATGTATCAAGGAATCGAAACCAAACAGTTGATTGCATAGCTAACAACATCCTAGACTGGAATGCATCGCGAGTAAATCACCATACACAAAAGAAGAAAACATGTATATCCATCAGCATAACACAAATTTGTAAACCAAAATAGACATGACACCATGTAGAGCCGCAAAAATATCTCTCATATATATATCAAAAAATATGTGTATCAGAGTACAAAAAAATAGTATTGCTGGCCCATTGGCTAGCACAAAAATACAGAGGTCGTCAAAAATAAGGGATGCATCCTCATAATGAGTACTTTCCCTGTGTACAAATCTACCCTAAGGGGGTGCTCCCTCAGGAGGAGCACCTGGGCCCACCACTGCTCCTGGTACCACCACTGGAGCTGTTGTCGCCACTGCGATAGCTACCCGTCATAGAGTAGGCCAGTAGTCCCTCTCATGGGCCATCACCGTCTCTAACCATATCTCCTCGAAGTCATCCATACAACCTTGAGCAGGCATCCTATGGGTCAAATGGTCCACTCGACCCCATAGGTCCTCTAGGGCCTCTACCTGAGCTGCAAGTGCTATGATACGCGCCTCAGTCGCATCTGCATGAGCTCTCTCTTCTGCTACCTCAGTGACACTTTTGCTGCTTCCCTCACCAGAAGGACCAGCACCATCCCCGCCCGGTCCACCGACACCCTCGCTCGGTCCACCTACAGCACCACCTCCCCGACCACCAGGCGGTCGTGGTAGAGGGATGTGATCCACCAGTTGGGCCACTGGGCATACCACCTCGTCAACATCTGCACGAGTAACCAAAATAATGTCAATGTCAATGAAAAACACTCAAGAACACAAAAAAATCAAGTAAAATGCAGAAATATAACACATAACTGCGGGTCCCAAAACATAACCAAAAGGGAGACCAATATCTGGATAACCCTGAAAGTCCATCCCCGCGTAAGGGTATGGAAATAACATCTGCGGATTGGCCTTGAACCAGGCCTCCATTGTGTCATTCTAATAACGACCCACTCTGCCACCACCACCGCGTGGCATCACTGGAGCCCACCTCCTCATACGTGGCTCCCTCGACCCCGCCAGTCACACAATAATGGCCAGAGCACACCGTTCGGCCACATCTGTCACTGAGGCGATATTGATGCACCCTCAGTAAGAGGAACACCACCACAATGCCGCCGCCGGAACCTGTCCATGTTCACCCGCCCAGCAGGAAGTGGATACCTCAGCGCCTCTCCCTGAGGTAGTAATCTGGTCACAAAGTAAATATCCATCTCCAGACGGATAATCAAGTTCGTCCCCCTTAGGACAAACATGTTGTTCCTCCGGTGCCAATTCCGTATAATATAACGTAGAAGTTGGTCCTGTGACCGAAGGAACTCATTCTCAGCAAATTTCAGGAGGCCCCATGCGGCCAAATGACAGCGTGCCCCAGCATCAGCAGCCAGAGCAGTTCGAATCTCGGGCCAATCTCGCTTTCTCCACACTAACTTGCCAAGCAATAGGCAACCATCAGTACAAAGGAGAAAAATCATTAAGGACAACAAAAAACCCAAGTTTTTTTTTTTTTAAAACATTGCCCTTGTGCCCCTATTTCATTTATAGGCGTGCCGTTGTGCACAAAGAAGCAAGGACAACGTGCCTTTGCGCAGTTGTACCTGAGAAATATGTGCAAGGGTTCACCTATTTCCCTAGATCGCACGTGCAATATAGGGAAAAAAGCCCCTTTGAGGCCATACAAACCTAATTTGTACGGGCCCTGACATCACCAAACTAGAAAAATCAAAATGCAGGACGTCATGAGAGTTACCTCGGCATAGTATCGCTAATCCCCAGTACACAGGTTGACTGCAACGACAAGAAAGGCTCTGCTATCACCTCTGATCTCCCAAAATCAGCAAGTACAAATGAATAGGATTAGGGCCATAATCCTCATATTAATTTTTTTCCAAACTGAGTTCATAATGATTTAAGGGTTCGCTCTAAACCAGAATATATAAATCACAAGATAATGACGAAAGCCAAAGACTCATTATTTTTTCAAGAAATATTTTTCGCGTCGGCTGTATGCACTCCCTCCCATCTTCTTTTCAAATTCATGTTTTTCAATATTGGATGAAATGATGCTTTCTACTGGTAGTTGTTTTTTGGTGTGAAGAACCCATAAATCCATCACAACACACCGACAACTTCTTTCGAACAGTATCATTCCCACTTAGTATATGATAGAGTCCTGAATTTGTACAACATTCCGACATCATTATTTCTCCATCGGAATAAACCACTGATATAATTTATCGACCACGCTTATATCACCATTCCCGATATGATAAACGTCCTGATACAGAGCCTCCCTCCAGACATATTTATTACCGTGTGGCAGACTATACATCACTTCCTGAAAGGATACCCATGGCCATACTATTTAGTCCTGAAGCAACTTGTTGAGATTCAACAAGATGATGAGCTTATGAAAAGAGTCGCCTTCACTTTGGTGGCCCACAGCTAGTTTTTTGGGCACAAAGTCACGGACATGTCAATCATATTCTATGAGTTGTGATTTATATTTGTGGATATGTTGTCAAGTTGGAAAATAGTATGGACTTTATTTTTAGACATTACACCTAATTTTAGATTACACACTAAAATAGATATGTCTATCATTATTAGCTCTTGCATTACTATTTGACTCTAAAACATTATTTTGTTCTTCTTGGAGAATTTCTGCCAAGGCACAGATGTGGCAACAAACAGATAGGAAGGAATTACAATATTCTTCGAGGGTTTATCGAGCTAATGCATGGAGATTTCAGCTTAGAACTATATGGATGTGAGTTTGTGGAGTTATAGAAGTAGCTGGTGGAGTTGTATTCGCTAACCTCTGCTAGACTGAGCCAGTTGGTATCTAGTCTAACCGATTGACACTAGAGAGTGGGTGTGAATTAATTAGTTAATTAATTCACTAAATAATAACTCATTAATCAACTGAAGAATACATCAGTTAACTACAGTGCATGGCAGTTTCAGTGGAGACTAGTGGAGGGGTAGGTGAAAGAGAAAGTGTGACTATAGTGATGCATTGATATCATCCAACACTCAGTGGAGATTCCAATGACGATTGCGTGAGCAAGGATGGCTGAATTCGAGTTCATTCAAAGCCATTCTTTAGTAGGGATTGCGTAATAGAGGCAGGCTAGCAGGTGGCAGAGATCGGTGCATGGACTTGCAAGATCGAGCTTGATTAGTGTGTAGCGATTGTATTGTACTGAGAGCTTGAAATGTTCAGCTTTGTATGAGGATTGTTACATGATCCCTATGACATATATTATATACAAATAGTTGGGGTTTTCAACTTCAGGCTTTCCCGTTAAACAACTGTGTTAATGTGTGTGAATTTTTATGGTTTCATGTGTGCATTGAAATTGATTTAATTTCCGCATGTGATGATCAATGGTGGAATAGATTCTGTATTGTGCATGAAGTTAAAATAGTGTGTGATGAGGAGAATCTTGGATATATAACACATAAGTTATATAATTTCTACATGGTATCAGAGCAGTTGATCATTGGAGAAGATTGCAATTATTGAAGCGGTTGAGTTTTGTGCTGGTGGAATTCGAATTTGCTGCAGTGTTTTCTTGGTGTTGAAGTTGAACATTCATTGAAATGTCTTTCATCGGATTGCGATTGGAGTATGCCCTCGAGGGCAGCTCGAATTATATTGCATGGAAGGATAGGATGCAGGCGGTGCTGGATGATAATAGGTTGAAAAAGTTCATAGATGCTGAAATTCCAAAACCTGCTTCTAGCGATGCAGCCGCACTTGATGCATGGCAAAAGAAGACAACAAAGTGTCGAAGGATTCTGTTGGAAGGTGTGAAGGATCGCATTGTGTCCATCCTTCAAGGTAAATATTCTCCATTCTTGATGTGGAAAGCTTTGACATACTTGTTCCAAAGCAGAAGCGACCAGAGGAAGTTGGCACTTAAAGACAAGCTTAGAAAAATAAAAATGGAGAAAGGCGACAATATACCAAAATACCTCACGAAGTTCGTCCACTGCAAGGATGAGCTGGGAAGTGTGGGGGTTAATGTAGATGAAGAGGAATTGGTGAGCTTGGCTCTCCTTGGGCTTCTGAAGATTTTGCATAGCTACGAGGACTCTGTCAATGGTCGGGAGAAACTGCCAGGATGGGAGCGACTTTGGTATGATCTTGTGCAGGAGGAGATAAGGTGAGGTACCAGGGATGGATCTTCATCAAAGAATGAAGATGAAGAAAATTGCGCTTTGGCTACCAAAGCAAGGAAAGGGAAGGGAAAGAAAAATCCTTCTCAATCTGGTGCGAAAGGCAAGAAGCAGGACTTGTCCAAGGTGAAGTGCTTTCACTGTCACCAACACGGACATTACACCACTAATTGTCCACAGAAGAAGAAAAATAAGCAGGTTGTTGGATCTGCAACTAGTGAGGCCTTAGCCTCGCAGTTTTAGCTGGATTTTTCGCTGATGTGTGCGTGATTTCAGAAGTGCAGTGGGATCTCAGTGGTTTTCTTTTCTGATGGTACGTCTTTCCATATCACGGAGACAAGATTTGTTTAGTGATACGGATGAGGTCTTGGGTGCACATCAAGAAGGGCGATGATGGTAGATACAGTGCGACTGGTATCGGGACCATTTCCTTTGAGAGGGAGTCTGGTAAACCTTTCATATTGAAGGATGTCATGCATGTTCCAGGATTGAAGAATAATCTGATCTTTGTGGCAATGTTGGAAGACAAGGGGTATGATGTTGTTTTTAGCGAGGGAAAGGATTTCCTGCATAGTAAAAAAACTGGTGAAACCTGGAGGATAGGGGTTCAAGTTAAGAACATTTATAAATTGCAGGTAGATGGCTGCGCAGCAATGGAAGGAAAAGAAAAAGCAGTGGTGAGCCGAGATGAGGGCGAATTGTGGCACAGGATATTGGGCCATCTTCACCATGGCGCTTTGAAAATTTTGTAGCAGATTTCTACCGGGCTTCCCAAGGGTACACTTGCACAGTCAGATCAGTGCAAGGGATGTACTTTGGGAAAATTTGTGAAGACCACTTTTCTTGAGAAGGATAGTCACGCCACGACGATCCTTGAGAGAATTCACAAAGACGTGTGTGGACCTTTCTCAGTAGCTTCAACAACAAAGCACAAGTATTATGTGATATTTTTTGATGACTTTTCTCGCAAGTGCTGGATCTTCTTCATGCAGAAGAAGAGCGAGACATACTCAAAGTTCTGTGAGTTCAAGGCGTTGGTTGAGAAAGAGTCAGGGAAGAAGGTGAAATCTCTAAGGAGCGATAATGGTGGTGAATTCATCTCTGGAAAATTCAAAGACTTTTGCAGCGCAGAAGGAATTCGAAGAGAACTCATAGCGCCTCATAACCCACAACAGAATGGGGTCGCGGAGAGGAAGAGCAGAAAGATCGTGGGTGCTGCACAGGCGATGCTGCATGATCAGGGCCTTCCCATACACTTGTGGGCTGAAGCATGCAACATTGCGGTTTATGTGCAAAACCGTTGTCCTCATAGAGTAATTGGCACGAGTACACCCGAAGAGGCATTTTCTTGTAAGAAGCCTAATATTTCTCATTTGAAGATTTTTGGCTCACCTGTTTAAATTCATGTGACGAAGGATGCCAGGAAGAAGCTGGAGCCAACCATAGAGGTTGGGATATTTGTGGGGTACACAGAAACACCCCACAATTATCGTGTTTATTTTCCAGACAGTTGGATGACTGTTGTGCGACGGGATATCAAATTTCATGAGGAGAAAGCCATGAAGTTGTCGCTTGAGAGGGAGCTACACTTGCATGCAGATGAGGAGCTACTTGTTCCTAAATGAGCCTACGGATGTGGATCAACAAGAAGAATTCATGAGTCTGGAAGAAACCCACTCATACAACGGCTTCTCAGAAGCCAAGCACCTCCAGTGAGTGTTGAAATCTTGATGCGGCGCCGAATGTGGGAGCACACATCACAACGTGACGAGACGGTCACTTGAGCAGTTTTATTAGATACATGGCTCTGATGAGAAAGTGTATCATGACAGAACCATCTTCTTTCGAGGAAGCTGTGGAGGATCCTGCATGGGTAGATGCCATGGTGGAAGAGTATGATTTGATTGTCAGAAACAGTGCATGGGAGATTGTCCCAAGGCTGGAAGGGAAATCAGTGGTAGGTTCGAGATGGATCTACAAAGTGAAGCAAGCTGCTGACAGGAGCATAGAGAAGTACAAGGCAAGATTTGTTGCCCGAGGCTTCTCACAGATCAAGGGGATCGACTATGAAGAAAACTTTGCACCTGTTGCAAGGTATTATTCCATACGGACCATCCTTGCTCTCTCAGCGCAAATGGGTTGACACATTCATCAGATGGATGTGAAGACTGCATTCCTCAATGGAGTCATTGAGGAGGAGGTGTACATAGAGCAGCCTGAAGGATTTGAAATCTTCAACAGCGAGTCGCATGTGTGTAGGCTCAAAAGAGCACTGTAAGGGCTGAAACAAGCACCTCGTGCTTGGTACACATGGATAGACAGTTATTTCACCAGACTTGGATTCACCAAGAGTGAGGCGGATCCGAACCTATACCAGATAGTGGTGGAGGGTAAGTTGCTAATGATTTTAATTTATGTAGATGATTTAATACTAATGGGTGATGAGCTATTGATACACTCATGCAAGGTAGATCTTGCAAAGGAGTTTGAGATGAAGGACTTGGGCCTCCTTCATTATTTCTTGGGATTGGAAATTTGGCAGCGGAAGGGTGGACTGTTTGTGTCTCAAGGCAAGTATGCCCGGGAGATACTGGAGAAGTTCAACATGCAAGGCTACAAGCCTATCGACACTCCTCTTCTTGGTGGTTGGAGGAAAGAGGATGCTACATCGACAGAGGTAGTGGATGCCACTGTTTATCGACAGTTGGTTGGTATCATATGACTTTAGTTAATCAATTGGACACTTATCCTATCTTCCTTCATGATTACTGAAAGCTGGTTAAGCCTGCCATCTTGGAAGGAAGAAACATGTCTGAGGTATCTCGAGCACATCGGGATATGGATTGTGGTGCAGAGAGACGGTCGGATGAGTTGAGCATGGCGCTGCGGATGCGAATTGGGCGGGAGTCCAACGGACGGAAAGAGCACATACGGAGGGATTTTGGATTTCAGTATCGGATCTACAACGGTTTCCAGTGCGGAAAGGAAAAAAGATCAGCCCTCATTTAAATGTTGATGAGAGTACATGGCAGCAAGTTTGGCTACATGTGAGGCTATATGGATGAGGAAGATCCTGGTCGGGTTGTTCGGTTCACACTTAGATCCTACTGTGATATATTGTGATAATCAGAGTTGCATTAAAATCTCGGTTAATCCAGTATTTCATGATATTTCTAAACATATTGACATCTGGTACATCATATCAGAGATTGTGTGCAGCGGAAGATCATGTTACTTTCTTACATTCCCACGGAGGATCAGGATGCAGATATTCTGACGAAGGCGCTCACCAGGAGAAAATTCAAATACCATAGAGACAGGATCGGGGTGGCAGATAATCCCTATCTTTTTGAGAGGGAGTGTTGAGATTCAAAAAGATGATGAGCTTAGTGAAAAGATTCGCCTTCACTAAGTGGGCCCGCAGGCTATTTTTGGCGCAAAGTCTATTTTTAGACATGTCGATCATATTATATGAGTTGTAGGATGCTATTTGTGGATGGTTGGTCAAGTTGGAAAAATAGATGGACTTCTATTTTTAGACATACTGGGCGGAATCTATTTTTAGATTGCCAGTCTAAAAATAGATATGTCGAATATTATTAGCTCTTAATAATATTTGGATTCTAAACATTATCTTATCCTCTTGGAGCACTTCAGTTTGATGCCTGGATGTGGCACATGCAGCTGACAGAAGGAATTACGCTATTCCTAGGGTTTATTGGAGCTATTGCATGGTTGACTTCAGTTAGAACTCATGTGACAGAGTTTGGTGGAGTTGATGAGACAGTTAATGGAGTTGTGTTCAGTTTAACTTAGTTGAGCTAGTTGTATCTAGTCTAACTCATTGATACAATTAGTGAGAGTGGTGTGAATTAATTATTAATTAATTCAATAATTATTAACTCATAAATCAACTAAAGAATACATCGCTTAACCATGCTGCATGGCGCTAATGGAGACCAAGGAGAGGCAGAAGAAAGAGAAAGTGTGACTATAGTGATGCATTGATTGCATTCAACACCAAAGGAGAGGCTATTGAGGATTGCGTGAGCAAGGCTAGCTAAATTCGAGTTTTCATTCCGTAGCCATTCTTCAAATAGGATTGTGCAAAGGAGGCAAAGCAACATGTGGCGTAGATCGGCATGGATTTGCAAGATCGCATGATTAGTGTGTAGCGCATTGTATTGTACCGAGAGCTTGACATGTTCAAATTTTTAGATGAGACTGTTACATGATCTCAGAAATATATTATATACATATAATTGGGGGTTTTCAGCTCTGTGCTTTCTCAAACAACCTGTGTTAATGTGTGAATTTTTATGGTTTCATGTGTGCATTGAAATTGATTTAATTTCCGCATGTGATGATCAATGGTGGAATAGATTCTGTATTGTGCATGAAGTTAAAATAGTGTGTGATCAAGAGAATCTTTGATATATAACAAATAATTTATATAATTTCTACACACCTCATGCCCATCCATATATCATGCATAAGGTCAAGTTCGCCATTTAAACTCAACCCCCTTCCTGGACGATCGGGTTGTACAAGCAGAATGAAAGCGCACCTCTGCGCACCGCATTTGGCCCACCATACCTCCATCAACATAAACCCATCTGTGACATCTTCCGCTTCATCAAACCTGCACATGAGACCAACCAATGGGACCCCTACCCCCAACAAAACACCGTCCTCACACTGTCAGTGAGAGACCCTCTTTCATGTTTTGGGGTACCCGCCTCTATGTTTTGTACAAACCAAACCCCATTATTTTATTCTTTTGGTAAGTGTACAAAGACCGCAAACGACACCCTTCGCCACTTCGCCCTCATATTTCACCTTTTCTCCCATGGTAGCAGTCCCCCATCTCCCTTGGTCGAAGTATTTCATCTCCCCCATCCATGCACCATTACGACAATCATAGCCGGTTCATACCCGCCCTGGAAGTCCTACCAACTCCATAAAATTTTCCCTTCAGAAATACCTATGACTGTCGCCAAGCTGCTCAAGTATACTTCGACCTCAGGCCACTGAATCCCCATCATCCATTTTCAGCTACCACTCACCAACATGCCTATGTTAAACCCATCATGGTTTGGTTAAGGCTTCCTTTTTGTCGACATCAACACCTCTTTTCCAAAAAGGAAGCGGTACCTTGGATGACCCCTCCCCACGCAAAGGGGTATCCTCGAGTGGCACTATGGGAGACATCATTGTCCATAGATGTCATCGATCCTCTTGAAATTCGACTACAACAAAAGATTTCATGTCACAATGGTATCGTACCTTACAACCATTGCACTTTGATCAAAATCCATCGAAGACCCATGCTTTTATAAGCGTCTTTGACAAAAATTCTTACGCGGGAAGGTCCCAACCAGTACATATGCGTACATTGTGCAGTGATATGCCATACCAAGATTACGCATATGGGTACCACATCCCACCTATCGTCAAATAAAAAATGCCCCTGAGGGCGTCAACAGTCGTCGTCAACAACCACCAGCATCTCTACCTCCGTAGTGACACAGACAACACATGTATATGTCAATTTTGTTTAAATAGCCATAGCATCATGAGCATGGGACATGCCTGCCTCGTTGAAATTTTGCAAATATGTTGTATATTTTGTCTGCTTGTAGGGGGTCCGTTAGGCCATGGTTATCTCGGAAATGGTGCAAGGTGTTGTCTATTTCAAAAGTACACGCAGGCCTCTCTCTCTCTCTCTCTCTCTCTGTGTACGATACAGAAAATAAACTATAATGTATTTCGGCTATACAATTCTTCCTAGACCTCACACATTAGGGGGCAACTGTTAACACTGGAAAATCGTACAGCAGAAGACGACATCAATTAATGTCGAGCCCAAGGATTTACAGGATAGGAATACATTATCGAATCAAGAAGTTTTTAAAATCTCTAAGGTTTTGAGAAAATCAAATTTGAACTAGTCATAAATGCTCAAATGCGCACTTTTTACTTCGAGAAGAGCGCCTTCTGCGCGCCCTTTAGACCGAAAAGCGTGCATTCTTGGAAATGGAAAAAAGTCACTTTCCGGGACCACTACAAGAAAAGGACAGTTACTCCGTATGTGAAAGCCGCCTAAGGACAGCCACCATCGCCTCCTTAGAAATTATGTGAGCACACAATGGAATCACACCTCTCCCTTGGGTCACCATCCATCATGTACCAAGGGAGGGAAGGAGGATTTGGAGCTCACCTATATAAACCTGCCAAGAGATGAACAAATGGTGATCACAAGGTTATGCTGGCCAAAGTTTCCCAAGCAACACCAGCATTGTGTGTGACCCAAGGCACTGGAGCTAAAGAGGACTCGATGGTTGGTGACCCAACATCTTAGTCCACCATAGCAGAGAGAGAGAGTTAGACTGTGTCAGAAGGCAGAACTTGAAAGAAAAACATCCTTGCATCGGGACCTAGAGCCATTGCCTAGGGGCCCTTTGGCAAGTGGGTAAGATTTTATTTTATTCCAAGCATTCAATAAGAAGAGGCCATCGAGCCATCATTTGCATTATTACTGTTTGGAACTCTCTATATAGCTTTTTTTGTGTTTTTAGTTTTAGTTTTTTTTTTTTTTTAACCACAACATACTTCAGCATATTATTTCATTTAAGTTTTATGCTTTTGAGCTCCCCCCACATACTTCCTGTTACCAATAGTTTAGAGAGTAGACCACACTCTGTAAGCTCGTGTGATTTCGTACACCCGTGTGTTGAATCCACCACAACACCAATGTAGTGCATCTCCTGCCTGCATCAGATCAAGATGTGGTAAGTGGTTTCCCCACCACTTACTTGCTGTCCAAGTCATCTCACTATGGCTGAAAGTGTGAGGTATATTTGGTGCCTTAGGAGTGCACCCATCATGAAACAAAATCTCCCTTTGTCCTCCAAGGGAGTGGCCATGTTCAAAAATTTTTGTGGCCCAAAGTTGGCCATGAAGTTTATAAGGTACAATACTCCTCCTTGGAGTCATGGCCTGAATATAAATGGTGAAAGAATGAAAAAAACAATAAAATGAAACATTATTTACATGAGCATGTTTTTCACCAAAGTTCCTCCTCATACAAATGGAGTGGTGCATAGATCTATCTCCTCTCTAAAAAGAAGGAAGAGATGTTTGAAATAACTCTTTCATAGAGTTATGCTGTTGTCCCAACTCCACATGGTTCATGCATTCTTGAAAATGCTGATGTAGTTCTCCTTCAAAGCCTTCCCAAGTAAAGATCCTCGTGATGATGTTGTAGATCTTCATGGAATATGTGTGGCTGAAACAGAACTCTTCATAGGCCCTTTGTACTAACTTCTCCTTGAGCTTGGAAGTTCTAGACAAGAAGATCCTACCATGAAAATAGACGAATCCTTCATGGACTAGATAGCCCTCTTCATGCAGCTGGTCATCAAGTATCATGCAAGTGTAAAGATCCTTGGAATAATCCACCAATAGTTGGGATTTCCAATATGGATCTAAACTCCCCAACAATGACAGCACTGATGATTTATCAATTGAAATGTATGTCCTATGGATGTTCTCCTCCTTGAAATCTCTCATGCCAAAGGTATAAGTTGGAAGGCCATTCCTTCCATGCATCTCCTCCCACAACGCAGAATCTGAAATGAGAGTGGGTGATGATGATATTGGGAGAAGATCTCCCTCCTCCTTCAGCCTACCCAAGACTCCCAGTGCTGTATCATGGTCTTCCAATGCTCCCGTCCCTCCTATATCTATGCTTGGAGCATCATGTTGTGAGACATCTCCCACAAAATCTAAATTAGGTGGCCTCCCATGTGGTTTGCCACTAGATAACAGTGTCCCATGCAACAATCTCATGAGAATGATAGATGGGACTGTAAGGTCCTTGTTTCCACGGGGAAAATCCATCTTTGTTCTTTGTGTGGAAGTGGCATGTGAGGGATATGTATGCATGCCTTTGATCATTTGAGTATTACCACTCTTTTTGTCCACCCATTCCATTTGCAAAGCCTCCCAATCAGTGGTGACTTTCCCCAATGTAATCAACCATTGGACACCCAAAATCACATTGGTGTTAGGTATGTCAACCACAAAGAAGTGATCAATTAATGTATAAGTCCCCATGGTGACTGAAAGTGATGGGACATAATGCATGCATTGCATTGTTCTATCTCCTGGGACCAAAACAAAGAATCCCTCAAAAGCATCAGTGGGTATTGCCCTCCTTTGCACTAGTTGGGCATCAATGAAATTATGGGTGGCCCCACTGTCAATCAAAACAGAAACCCTCTAATTCAATATGGAAACTTGAACTCTTAAGGTCAAGTACTTAGGTACTCCCCTCAAAGATGCAAGATCCCCTCCAATAGGAGCAAATGCTCCATTTGTTAATCAAGGTTGTCATTGATGTCAATATGAATTTGACTGAGATGTCAATATGACTTCGAAAGATGTGTCAATATTCTTGAGATGCCTGGTTCCAGATGATGATGTCATAACTCTTGGTTGATAATTATGCCATCAATGAAGATGTCAAGCCACTAATGAAGAAGTCTTGCCCGAACAAGTCCTTGAACTAACTATAATGTTGCTGAGTGTCAATCATGTGCCTTGATTGGTGATCTAGACCATAGGTGCCAATATACAAGCCTTTGAAGTGGAGAACTATAATTGATGAAGTCATACATGTGATGATGTCATACTCTTGAAGAATGACCACACTTTCACATAATCAGAAGACTACTTTGGAGTTTTTGAAAAATTAATGAAGGCTGCACTATGACATATCACTGCATTAGTATATGATGACATTGTTGATACACGATGCTATGTGAATGCTGCACTCCTACATAATGACTCTATGATCCTATGATAACATTGATAACAATGAAGAAACCAAGGAATGAAGAAGCCACACTGTCCCAAACATTCCTCATGTTGTCCCAAACTTTTTATGCATAAAATTTAAGGACATTCATAAAGAAAAATATTTTTCACCATCTTAGAGGCAAAATTTCTTTGTGAGACCTTCACCATCCTTTAGAGAATAATTTTAGCTTTCTAACGAACTCTTACTTGGCCGAAAAATCCAAGCGGTTTGGGAGATATGATTTTTTCAACTTAAGGAAATAATTCTGTCCTTGAGCCGACCTGTGCTAGCCTACTCATGTCGGCCTCTCACCAAGTGACATGTCTCTTCACCTTAAACGAAAAATGTGTATAAATATGAGGATAGAAGCTTCACTTTTCCATCATTTTTCGGTGAAGATTTTAGGAGAAGCCACAGAAGAAGACAAAACAACAAGGAAGTCGAGAAGAATATATTTCGGTTGTTTTTTTCCTATCATTCAAGCTAATTATATTTCTGTTTGGGCAAGGTGATTGCTATGACTTAGATATTTGTACACCATTATTGTTGGAGCACTACGTGGCAAAAAAAACTCAGTTTTTGGACCTGTTGGGTGCTCAGAATTCGGACCTTACCACAAACCAATTACAGAGGCTTGGACAACTAGCATTTTTGGAGCTCATATTGTTGTTCATCTAAGGCTCGGACCTACTGTAGCATTAAGGCTGGTAGGCAGTGATCCTTGTAAGGAGATCAAACCTGTGTTGTAGGATTGTTTGGGTGAAAGTATGAAGAAACATTGAAGAAGACTTATCTAAGAACAAACCTTGTGAAGTCCTTATTGAAGACATTATAAACCTTTTGTATATACCTTTGAAATATTGATTGAATGCCCCATTGAATCATCTCAAAGCATAGTTGAAGATCCCTCGGAGTTTGGTGAGAAAATCTATTAAATAAGTTTTCTTGAAGAAGCCTTAAAGCAGCATTGTGTAAACATCTTGAAGAAGTCTTTACCCTTGCAAAAGGAGTGAATCAATTCTGGATGAAGGACAACCTTGGAGCATTCTAAATTATTGAACAGTGAATTTGGAAGCGTGTACAAGTGAAGAAGATCCTGACAGTGAATCTGAATCATAAAAATTGCCTTCCATCAAGTTAGAATTGCCTAAGGGTGACACTGTACAAGCTTGTGTTTGCTAAAGTGTTTGTGCAACCTTGAAAAGTACTATTGGATACCAAAGAGTGTTAGACTTTGAATAATCTTGTTGAAGCACTCTTGTTGAAACAATATTGAAGAACTCTTGAAGTGTTGAAGACTTGTTTGAAGAGAATTTTGAAGACTTTTGTAGCAACTTGGAAAGTTCTTGGGGCAACTTATTGAAGACCTTCTTGAAGAAATTTTGAATAGTTGTTGAATAAACTTGACTATTGAAGAATATCTCAAAGCTATTGAAGACACCTTGAAGGGTGCTTGAATATATTTGGAGAACTTGTAGAATCTACCTTGGAGACAATAGTGGAGACCATGATGCTTTGAAGTCATCATGAAGTGACCTTGGATATTTTGATTGGATATCATGAAGGACATCGGAGACACCTTCATGTGAAAAGATCAAGGTTGTCATTGATGAAATGAAGTGATGTGTATACTATAGTGAAGAGTAAGCTGAAGATTGTTAGGGCTCGTTGAAGAAGACATTGGGAGTTGTGAAGTATAATCAAATATATCTTGACGAAATGAAGCAGGAGGTTGGAGCCTCATAGAGACAAGGTAGGTACCTTGGAAGACCAGGTTGGAGCCCTAGAGGATTGGAGTCATCAAGAAACCAGGTCGAAGCCTATACCAAAGATAGGGTTGGAGCCCTAGAGGTTGGTGCCTCAAATTAACAAGGTTGGAGCCTTGGAAAGACTAAGTCGGTGCTTGGAAAAATACAGGTTGGAACCTGGAAGATTGGAGTCTTCATCTAGGGTTGGAGCCCTATATCATTATTGTAATTTACTTATTGTAAAGAAGAAATTAATAAAAGTATCTTTTCCATCATAGTTAATTTTGTGTTCTAAATATAATTTATCTAACTAGTAAAATTAACAATTGAAAATAAATACTGATTCACCCCCCTCTCAGTATTCCAACACCATTCCCATCTCCAGATGGTGTTGGCTGTCCCCCTGCAGTATCAGTGCTGTGACCTCTTCTTGGTTCATCTTCTTCTTCCTCCTTATCATCTGAGAAGACCTCTATGTAATGTGATTTTCCAGCAACACATCTATGTCAAGGTGCCCATGATTCTTGGCAAGTGAAGCAAAGCTTCCTTCTTCTTAGATCTCTCTGGACTTCATCATCAAGAGGTTTCTTGTATGAGCTCTCCTTGGAAGGAGCATCTTTTTCTTCCTTTCCCTTTGAAGGAAAAGAGGGCTTATGCTGAAAATTTTCCTTTGCTTTTGGCAAGGCATCTTGAAGGTTTCTAACCCTTTCAATAACATCATGTAGGGTAGTGGGCTTGGTAGATTTAACCAACCCGTGAATAGGTTCATCTAAACCATCAATGAACATGTACACCCTTCTTGCTGCAGACAAATCAGGAACCATAACAGATAATCTTAAAAATTCAGAAATGTAAGTTTTTGTATTACCTGATTGTTTCAACTTTGCAAGGCTCATGAATGGTTCCTCTGGATCTCTTATATCAAATATTTCCACCAACCTTCTAGTGAACTCTGAATATGCAGTCACACTGGCATGACCCAATGTAGACAAACCATGGAACCATTAGTCATGTGCTTCACCTTCAAGGTGCAGTGCTGCAATCTTGATAGCCTCCATATCTGGAACCTTGTTCAACTGAAAGTAGATGTCAAGTTTTTCTACCCAAGATTTGGGAGGACACTTGGATGACCCATCAAAATTGGGTAAAAAGAATATTCCCATAGTCTGGTGTCGATCATGATTCTGAATGAATCCACCACCTCTATGATGATGCCTTAGTCTTCTATTGTCCTTTATATGACAAAACTCCTGAAAAATCAAGTGATATTTGAATCTCTGATTTTGAGACTCATATTCTTCAAAATAGTCTTCAAGGGATTCATGCTCTTGACACCATTCATTTCCCAAAGCCAAAAAGGTAGGCATGGTAGAGCATTGGGAAACTTGTGGCTGATGCACTGGTTGATCATTCCAGTGATGAGACATGGCAGAGCCTTCTCCAAGATGGAATCCTTTAGGGGATTCTGTCCATTCTCATCTCTTTGATCTCTCTAGCAAGATCTTGCATGGCTCTAAGAAGGATTTGAGGAAAATCCTTATCTTCATCTTCACCTCCAGATAAAGGGGCTTTACCCTTGTCTTCATTATAATTTGTGTAATCAAAATTCTTCTGTCTTCTCTTTATATACCTCTTCTCTTTGTCAGTAAAAGGCTCTTCTTCTTCAGAAGACATATTGGATTCTTAGAAAGCACAGGCTGTGCCAAGATGATGCTATGATACCACTGTAATATTCCCAAATGGGGAAATGTAGCAATACAATGCAGATTTGCAGGAAAATAACGGAGATCATCAAAGACAAAGCAAGAGGCCAATATGGAGACCTTTCAAATGTATTTACAGCAGCAAAAAAGATGGCCCATAAGATGCATAACATGAAATACAAGTCTCCAATAGAATAAAATCCTCAAAAAGAGGTGCTGCAACCATGTATTATGACTGGAAAAAGCCTTACAACGTTATTTTAATGAGCTGCAACAGCTGTAGATTACATTTTAGATCTAGAGAAAATAAGTGCATGAAAAGTCAGATCTATAACAGATCCACACATTACATAGGATCTTCTTCAAAATCCCATTGGGGTTTTCAGTATTACACCATGTACAACTTGTAGATCTGAGTTTTAAGACTGCAGATCTGCAAAAATATTCAGATATAGAACTGGATCTGATCTAATATGAAAAAGAGAATAATCCCCTCCAATGGATCTCCAAAGTGAAGGGCAGATCCCCAACACTTAAAAAACCAACTCTCCAGATGGTGTGCCAAAACACCCTGCAACTGCACCTACAGGAATAACGCAGATTTGGAAGTAAAAATGCATTGTAGGGTTTAGAATGTGGTTGGCTACATGCCAAGATTAAAAAATTAAGCTCAATACACCCAATACTCTCATCCTAATGAAGTAGGAATCTTCTCCACTGAAAAGGAGCATTGAAATGATCTAGATCTGAAGAGATATAGCCTCCACTTGCTGCAGCTTGCAAAGAAAACCAAACCCTCAACAGGATCTGCATTGAAGTTTAAATAAGAATCTTGGTCTTCAACTAGATAGTGGACAATACAATGAAAACTATCCCAAGAGCTACTCAATGGGAAGAGGTTGGATTCCCGACCAGGAACACCCAATGCTAAACACCATTAATTCCCAGCTAAATAGAAAGAGAATGATATATGTCTAAACAGAAAATATATTTAGAAATATAATACCATCAACAACCTTCTAATGCTACCACTCTCTTCCTTTTATAAGTTAAGAGCTTGCAAACCCTAAACCACTTCCAATGAGATCACTCCTTTCACACAAGGCATCTCCATCTAAAACTGCGTTGTGCCTCATTGATGGCCACTCTTCCAAGACAACGCTATATATTTGGTCAAGATTGACCCAGTCAAAATGTCCAGACCCTTTTCACACCTAAGGGTGCTTGATTTAGCAGCCAAGATTCAACTTTTTTACATTTGGCCTTGATTTATTCATTATTCAGGAGTATTATGGAACTCCTTTACACTCTTATTCTTTAAACAAAGAAATTAAACAACACTGAATATTCCAATTAGCCTATGACTAATTGGGAGTATTACACACTAGTCTCTTCATATCATCATCAAGAATATTCTTGTAGATTATGCATCTTGCTGAAAAAAATTATATGCAATTGGATCCTTGCCACACCATTCACATACTACTCTCCAAATGTTATATCCACAAGATAATAGTTGATATTTAACATTTTTGTTCCATACCTTGTAATTTACAGTAGTCAGGATAGTTATTCTGAAGAAAAAAAAATCAATTTCCGCCAACAAACCCTAGATATACTCTTTATCAATCAAGCTGCAACCAAGAGCCCCAATATGATACCAATTGTTGGAAACCTTTGAGCACTACTAAGGAGGGTGGGGGGGCGGCGGGTGAAACAATAGTGTGATACATATACAATTTTTACCAGTTTAAACTTCACTTACTAAATCACATACATATTTTAACTAACAACTAATAAACATAATAACATGTGCATCACATAAACATAACTGAAAATCATAAGAAAATACAAAACAATAAACATGCACATCACATCAATCACACATGAGACACAATATTTATGGTGAACGCTTCCGAGAGAAAAACCACCCTTGCTACTGCTGCTCTACTCTGAATTTCTATTAGTCAAGAAATTGGTCTTTTACATATCTTGCTAACTCCCATTAGCATGGATACTCGACCTCATATACAAAATGCCAACACCCATTGGCTATGAGACTCTATACTATTGATCAACTCGGAAGAATTTTTTCTCTATAGATCTACGGACTACCATCCACTAAAGGCCACCATGATCAACGATCCTCACCCAACTCTGATCAGACTATCCAACTATTATTGGATGAGAAGCTTGTTCCTTTCACTGAAGGTTCTATATCACTACTCCTCTCCCATGAAGTCACTACTCCTCTACCACTATGAGGATCTCCTTTCATATATTTTCAAAATGCATCCAAGACACTATGATCAATAAGAAATCAGCTCTACATACATTCTCTCAGCAGTAAGATCTCATAATCAAATCAAATAAAAACTCCACAAAACATATGCTCTCCAAAATAGAAAAACTATGGCCACATCAAATTTGAATACAATCAAACCCTCACAAAAATAAAATGTTGCATAATACAAATAAAATCATGAGACACTGTGGATATGTTCCAAATGCATCAATAACTCCTACAAAAAAATGTGAGGATCACTAACATTATATACTCCAGTAGCAGACAAAACTATCCTACCAATCTCTACACCAACAACTTCAATTCTAATCTATTTTGTAACATGCATCATATTTTCACATTATTCAATAATTAACACTCATATATTGAAGCATCTAATCTCTCCAATATGTCTAAAACATATACCCTCTATGAAACCTTCTCTAACACACTCTCATACTCAACCAACCAATATTCAGCTCCAAGATCAAGTATGTAAAACATGTAGGGATAAATTGAGCTTGGTGCTAGGATCAAAGGTGAAAAAATTGGACCAAAACAATCTGATAACACCTCAACTTGTGAACTAAATGAATTCACATCACGAGAGGAAATTTTCAAACAATTTCTAACCTTTTCAAACAAATCTAGAAGCCTCTAGGAATTCCCTTACTATTTGTCTTCCGAACAATGCGAGGAATGCGAAGAAAATGTCGTGAAATCCCTCAATCATATGCATGAAATTGACTCCATGTGAGTAAGATCTATAAATTCTCCCATAGGTTGGTCTCCTAGTGATTAGAACATTATAGTCGCTCCCATAGGCTTGGCTCTATGCGACCGTGGCTAGGGATGAGGAAAAACATCGGTCCTTCAAATCAAAACCTCTGCCATTAGTTAGATCCCCTTCTCTAGAATTTTTACTAGCCTCCAGACCTCTAACATGGCCTCTAACACATCTGAAAGTGGATCGAACATGTCTCCCAAGTTTCACTGCCAAATTGACCTAGAAGTCAAACAAACATGTCTCCCAAGTTTCATTGCTAACAAGTCCATCTCTCTGCAAAAATCATCTTCACAAGCTGCAACACCTATGAAAAAACTGAAAAAATAACTATAGCACCATCATCAATCCATCACATCACTACAACAATTCGTCCTCATAGGCATAGACATGAAGACCTAGTTGACAACTCAACTATTGTGCCATGAACCATCTCTATCACATGTAGATTTGTATGATCGACATGTAGCAACATTCTCTACCTGTAGAAACACTATCCAAATTTCTTTCAACATCAACAAACCATCATGACATGTCTATCAATTCACATGCCAACTCTTCCAAGAATATCATGCTACCACCAAGCTCCATCATCTGATCAACATCAATGCCAACACATGCCAACACAAACCAACATGAGCAACATCATACCGTTGAAATCAATGCCAACATAATCATCCCAATGTCAACTAAACTATCAACATCATGAGCATGTTGACATCAATTCCAATAGTACAATTCCAACAAAAAATGAACTTTCCAAAAACACCTATTGATAATTTCATACTAAAATATTAGCAATAAAGCCCTTTAGTGCTAAGCTACAAATATGCACACAATGAACACTCCATTCATAACTAAAATAAAACTAAAAACAAATTACAAAGATATGAATTATTCATATCTAAAATATTATCAATAATATTAGCAATAAAATATTTTAATGCGAAGTGAAAAATTACGTACAATAAAATTTCTCCGTACAATGGACTTCCTCCGCACTTAATGATTAGCTTAGGTGTCTAATATTTTGTTCTTATTAATTACTTCAATTGGTATTCGAGCCACTCAGTGATACGAATTCAAGTGTAGAAGTTGTACATGATCAAGCTCAACTTTCCAAGCCAATCATCAAAACCATTGGAATAAATTCAATGTAACAAAAATCGACGTGGTTTAGGATATGACAAATATGACAAGAATTTTCATATCCAAAATTATTCAGAACCAATCAAGTTCATCAATGGAGGATTTTTTGATTAGGAAACAATAGAAATCAATGAGAAAGTTGAAGAAAATCCAAAATGCTATCATTTTCAACGAACTGGTCGTATGGAAGATCATTTTTTTTATCTCCATCCGTGTCACTATTGTGGAAATAAGAATCACTCATCAGAGAGATGTTGTAGACAGAACAAACTAGCAAGATTGAAGATTAATTATGCATGGATTGATTATTGGTAGTGGATGTCAATAATCAAAATATTATATATGTTTTATCGCATAATTCAATCTCACATGAAGATAAACATTGTAGCCAACTGTAAAATGAAGATGGTGCTCTCAAGTGTTTGGAAGGGGGAGTAAAATGGTGAAACTCTCCTACATCTTAAGGGGGGATTTCAAAAATAAAGTGAACTGGTATCTCCTTTTAGTTGATAAAGGGGGGAATTGATGATGAAATTGGATTGAATTGATGATGATGGTTGTCAAAATGAAAATTTCAACAACATCAAAATTTGTTAGTGGAAATCAAATTTGCTAGTGGGAAAGCAATTGGGATGTTGATTGAAAGCAAATGTGGGCATTTTTGTTCACTTGGATGGTCATTAGACCTAGAAAAGGATAGATAGATCCTTTGCATTACAAATTGACATTATATAGAGTTTTCAAGCCTTTGCAGAGTTGTAAATACTTGCAATTGATTCACTTCGCTTGGTTTTCTCTCTTCATATTGGATTTTTCGGCATCCAATTTTGGCGATTTTTTAGGTAGTTCCTCATTAAGGCTTAGCTTAGGAGTTTAAACATGAAGACTTGGATAAGTACTAGGTTACTACTCTAGAATTATGATTTGGTGGGGGGGGGGGGTGGGTTGTTAGACTGATCATTCTCACATAAACAATCAATAAGTCCAAGTATTAACAAAATAATGAAATTATTAATCATGAAAGTAGACTCACTCTAGAAGTCTATGTATGATCAAGGATGAGGACAATGAGAGAATTTAGGAATGGATATCACACAAAATCAACTAACATATTTGTGGAGATATTCATGGAGATATTGTGGAGAAATTTATGGGGAAGGTTCAACCAATTAGCTAAGTTTGTAATTTGTTATGAGATTAAGTCTATAATACGAGGCCTCATGTGCATGAATAATGTACCATCATGATTTTTTGTCAATATACAATCTGGCTAAAATCATTTTCCACCATGTATCTTGTATCTTGATATTATTATTTTGTTTTAATTAATTATTTTCATTCCACACAAGAGCATGAACAAAGATACGTCAACCAAATCTATTTATCATTTAATTCCACTATACATAAAGCTTAATGAAAAGAGAATAAATTAAATAGTGCTGATATGCATTATTTACAATTAAAATACTATTAATAATATAAGAATAAAAAATGTTATTCCAAATAGAAAATATGGATTATGTTCTAATATTAAAATATTAACAATAAAAGCCTCAAGTACACGCTACAAACAACAACATAATGAAATTTTGATAGCTTCTTCTGCATAATGAACTTTCTCCGCAAATCGCTATAATTTTTTTTTCTTAGTGAAATGTCATTTTTATACTCCTTTTTTTTTCTTCTTCTGCAGTACGCACAACCTTTATTCAATTTACTATTGTATGCAATAACTAGATTCCATTCCTAGTAGAACTTATATTGCTTGTATTTCATCCATGTGCGAAAGCGTAATCAAAACTACGTGCAGTAATATGCCTCTTTGGAAACCACTCTCTCTCATGGCCAAATTATTATGAGCATTGGTGTAAGATATGTATGCAGAATGTGTGAAAAAAAAAGTTTTGTGCAGACAAATGTGCATAAATCTTTGTGGATGTTATGAAACTAGCTCACAAAATATAATAAAAGAGAGATCAATGCCTTAGAAATCAGCCACTTCGAGGGGGAAACCTCATTTACATTACATAAATGAAAAATTATTGGATGATACAAATGACAAAACCTCCTTTCTATATATAGGAGTCCATGGGGTCACAATATAATCCTAGCCGACCTAACAATAATAATGCAAGGGCACAACAATAATAATAGTGGGTATTATGGGGCACAATAATAACAAAATGGGGACTACATGGGTAATGTTATCACAAAATTGCACCTGATAGGCTGCTAATCAAACAATCTTATGTAATTGTTTCAAACCAATATTTTGACTGAAGCTTAGCCTCTTCAATCCGAGAGGGCTCTCTCAAAGGGTTAATGATATTGAATACATATGTGTTTAGATGGCTAACTCTATTTGGGAAACAAATTGCTTATGATGAATGTAGTTTGAAAATAGTATCAATATGCAAACATTGGGCTTATGGAGTCAACACTTTCAGAAATTCAGTAGTGAGCTTACTTGACATGGAAGCTGAGGCAGGTAAGAGTTTTTAGCAGTAGTACACACACACATGAAATAGGAAAGTACACAGTCAATTCATCTATAAAGGAAGTCTGAGCATTACATGAATGAATTATGAGTATTATAAATGAAAACCATTGAAAATGGGATGCATAAAATATATAGACAAAATAGGTAGGCACTAAAAACTCAATCAGAATCTCAGGTTGTTCAAGTAAAAAATCTCTATATTGCTGAAACAATCAAATTACATAATGCTGTCTTTGCCAAAAAATATCCAACCCTTGACAAATTCGACTCAATGGCCTTTAATATACTTGTTACAACATGAGATGATCTGCCTCCTGGCTAGATTCATCGAATTTTTTCCTAATGACACCTTGCATAACCATAAAACATCTACTTAATGACAAAATGACAGCTATCCTACTTGACAGTCCTTATCCTACTAGGACTCAAACTGCTCATTATTACATTTAAAAACATTATTCTCTAAAACAATTACATCTTTGAGAAGTATGCTTTCACATGTTTGAATTGGGATGATGGGATTCATCACTACATGACCACTTAACTGACCTCCTCTAAAACTGGAAACAAAACCTTGTTTTTTAGGCAAATGGCCTTCTTCTTCCATGAATGCTTTGGCTGCTAATTTATCTTCATTTCGTGGTCTTTGATTGCTGAATAACTGCTTGTCATGGTTCCTTAATTCTTAGATAAGATCTAGCTATCTGAAAATGCTCCAAAACATGCTAAAAGAGCTCCAACATAGTACACTATGAAAGTAAGGCAGTTTCGTAGCGTACTTTTGTAGCGCTTCAAAAATGCCATTTAACCTCAAAATTTTTGATTGTTTCCTTTGGCATGGTCTTCATCATCCTTCAAGCTCAGGCATGCTATGAAATTGCTGAAAAGTGCTGAAAATCCAGATTTTTGTATAACTTGCAAAATGAACCTCATAAGTGCCAAAACCCTGTTTTTAACATATCATTAGCCTTAACAACCATAAACCAACTCACCTTATGATCCTTGAGGCATTTCTTCCTCATTTATAATTGGTTAAGCTATTGGCTCTTCAAGCACTGTCATTTTAAGGCCTTTTTTCTCTAACTCTTCATGAATTAGTTCAATTTGCTCTTGAAGGTCCTTAACCTGGTCTTTCAATCTTCTATTGGTGGCTTTAAATTGTATGTTCATCCTCTTGACATGCTTGTCCTCTTTCCTTGTTGGAATGGTCCATTTGATAAGCTGTTGTGTGTTATCCAAAGTCTTGGAAACAATGTCAACCTGTTCTGATCCGGATTTATGCAGGAACGCAACAGAATAAACATATAACCATAAATACAGAGATGCGGCGGAAATAACACTTCATTTCATTAATATCAAAGAACTGAAATTTGCTTACAGACAGAATGGAAATAAAACTAGCTAGGGCGCTGGTAGCTATCTCTGAGAAGAGATGTGGCGGCTACAGGCCTCTGAACTGAGTTACAATGAGGCTCGAGGGCTTATTTATTATTTAGAAACAATGGGAAATCCTACTTGACGAAAACCTAAGCTGTTGAAAATGCAACAAGATGATGGAGCTTAGTGAAATGAAGTCGCCTTCACTAAGTGGGCCCGCAGGCTATTTTTGGCGCAAAGTCTATTTTTTAGACTATGTCTATTTTTAGACATATGGAGCATGGTCTAGGAGTTGCAGTATGCTATTCTTGGATGATTGGTCGAGTTGGTAAAAATATATGGACCTCTGTTTTTAGACATACAGGTCAAAGTCTATTTTTAGACTGCCTGTCTAAAAATAGGTCAGTCAAATATTATTAGCCCTTAATAATATTTGGACTATAAACTTTAGTTTATCCTCTTACAGCACTTCAGTTGGAGCTACGGATGTGGCCCATGCATCTGACAGAAGGAATTATGCTATTCCTAGGGGTTTGGTGAGCTCATGCATGGTTGACTTCAGTTAGAACTCAAGTGGCGGAGTTTGGTGGAGTTGATGAGACAGTTGGTGGAGTTGTGTTCGATTTAACTTAGTTGAACTAGTTGTGTTTAGTTTAACTAGCTAATACACTAGTGATGAGTTGAGTGAATTAAATATTATTTAATTCACTAATTATTAACTCACTATTCAACTCAAGAACACATCAGTTTACTACAGTGCATGGACAGTTCAGTGAAGACCAGTGGAAGAGGTAGATGAAAGGGTGAGTTTGCTATTAGTTGTGACATGAGTTGTGCATGAGTTTTGCACAAGCATTGGAGGAGATTTCCCATGAGGATTGCGCAGTTGAAGCCAAGGAGATTCGAACTTGGATCTCTAATTGAACCAACTTGGATTGCGCAGTAGAGGCAGGCAATTAGTGGATGAGTTTTGAACCTGTGACTTGTTCAAAACTGAGCTAGTTTGTGTGTAACTTTTGGAGACAGTACTAAGTACTTGTGAGGAGTATTGTACTGATATTGTTACATGTTATATTCTATTATAATATACAAAATAGCTGGGGGTTTTCAGCTATAATCTTTCCCCATTACATATTGTGTTTATGTGCGCATGCGACTGTTTCTATTTCCGTAAATTGTTGATCAATTGTAGAAGAGGTTATGTGTTATACATGAATTCGAATTAGTGTATGATCAGGATTATCTCAGTGGATGAATCTTCATTATTCAGCAAATTTCTACACTAACCCTAGGAGATGAAGCGCCAAAACTATGGGCCCTGTTTGGGTAAATTGGTGTTTCAACTTCCCAGGGGCGTAACTTTGGCATACGATCTCCGTTTGACGCGTACCATACCTCGTTAGAAAGATCTATTTGAGGACTACAAATTTACAAGGAACATTAGTCCATGGACCCATTTTGCTCTCTGTTTTCCCAAAAAACGTCGTTTAGGGCCTCAAAACGACTCCGGAAGTTCAGGACCCGAAAAACTGCTAAAAATAGTAAACTGTGCCGAAACTGAAAAAATGAAAGAGACAATGGTGGAGCCCCAATTGGAATAGGCGGGTGACCACCAATATCCACTTGGATCATTCCTCCCCCCTTAGGAAACAATGGTCCCCATTTCGTTAAGTTCCTCAATGAGATGAGGAAATTTCTACTGAACTTGGTCCCTGGTGAACCACTTTCCTTGGTGCAGGAGTTGGCCAGCTTTGACAACCCGATATAGTTGGATCTTCTGTTGGTGAGTGTTCTTGATTTTCATGTCCATGATACAATCTGTGGTGGCCTGTTCCATGCAGTCTGGATTTAACTCTGTTGGTGTGAGTTGTTCTGCAATGTCTGAGGTGTCCAGTAGAGGTGGGAAGTAAGGACGAAGGCGATCCACGATGAAGGCGGGTGCGGACAGGAATGGTGGAATGCGAGCTTCGAAGGCATTGTTCCTAGCCTTGGTGATGATGTACGGCCCGTATCGGAGTGGGCGAAGCTTGCGGTGGGGTCCAGTGAGGCGCTCCTTCTGCAAATGTAGCCATACTTTGTCACCCACCTGGAAGTTGTGTGGCACCCGGTGTTGATCATGGCGTTGCTTGTACTTGGCATTGGCTCTGTCCAATATATCATGAACTTGTTGGCAGATGTGTTGAATGCGCTCGATGAAGCTATTTTCTTTGTCAACTTCAGACTGGACATGAGCTGAATCAGCCTGAGTAGCTGCAAATGGCATGGCTACGTCAATGGGACATAGTGGCTAGAATCCCAAGCCCACCTGAAAGGGGCTATGGCCGATTGAGCTGTGGAGAGCCCGATTATAACTATGTTGTACATAGGGGAGGCTCTCGTCCCATGTGCGTGGATGCTTTGAATTGTACATGCGCAGAATGTGTACAATCATTCTGTTGACGACCTCTGTCTGGCCATCTGTTTGGGGATGGAAATTTGTGGACTTGGTGAGCTTGGTATCCAACATTGACCAGAGGCTGGACCAAAATGTGCTGAGGAACCTGCTATCCCGATCTGATATGATAGACTGTGGGATCCCAAAGTGCACCCACACTCGTTCAAAGAAGAGTTTATCAGTGGCTTCTGCTGTGATATTCTTCTTGCAGGCCGCCATAATGGCCATCTTCGAGAATCTGTCGACGACCACGAAAACATAGTCATTTCCCTACTTAGTAGAAGGTAGACCCGACATGTAATCCATGGAGATGGATTCCCAAGGTCGACTAGGGGTAGGTAGAGGAGTATATAGGCCTTGCTTCTTGATGGTTGGTTTGGCAATGGCATAAGTAGTGCAGGATCTGATGTGCTTCTCGACATCCTTTCGAAGGTGCGGCCAATAGAAATACTTCTGCAGGATTGCTACTGTTTTCTCGACCCCAAAATGCCCAGCGACTCAACTGTAGTGTGCTTCCCATATCATATTGGCACGCTCGCTTGAAGGAACACAAAGGTGTCCCATGTGACATAAAAGTGCATCTTGGAGGTGAAAATTTGGAACTTGCGTACCCCCCAAGAGTGCCTTGTAAGTGTGGCCGAATTTTGGGTCACTCTCATAGAGAAGCGGCCAATCAGAAGTCTCGTGCCCACACGAGTTGAGCACAGTGGTGAGCGCCACGATCGGTGGTCAGCTGAGGCAGTATGAAACATGATTGGTGCTACCCTTCTTGTACTTGATGTTCAAATGAAACTGTTGCAAATATGTGGACCACTTCTGATGGCGATCATTATGCAACTTCCCTTGTGTCTGTATGAATTGCAGGGGCTGGTGGTCTGTGTGGATGATTGTTTCCTTCCCCAAAATGTAATGCTTCCATTGTCGAGAAGCTTGCACAATGGAATACATTTCTTTGTCATAAGTGGGATAGTTGCGAACTGTGTAAGACAATGTCTCACTGTGAAATGCCACTGGATGTCCCTGTTGAGTAAGAACTGCCCCAATAGCATAGTCAGAGGCATCTGTCTCGATCTCAAATGGCTGTTGCAAGTCTGGTAAAGTGAGCACTGGGGCAGAATAGAGGCAATTTTTCAATTCTGTGAATGCCTTCTGTTGAGGTTCCGACCAAAAGAATTTTTCTCTCGCTCCTCCCTTGGTGACTTGACTCAAGGGCCAAGTGATATGAGAGAATCCCAACATGAATCTCCGGTAGAAATTAGCGAGACCCAGAAAGCTGCGAAGCTCTGTTATAGTGGTTGGGGCTGGCCAATCCCGAATGACTTGGATCTTGGCTGGATCCACATGCACCCCCCTTTCATCAATAATGTATCCCAGATATTGAACCCGGGTCATGTCAAAAGTGCACTTCTCCAAATTGGCACACAACTTGTGTTGCCGCAGTGTTTGGAGGACTTGTCGGATGTGGTGAAGGTGCTCTTCCCAAGTCTTGTTGAAGATCAGAATGTCATCCAAGTACACCACTACAAATGAGTTGGTGAATGACCGCAAGATGTCGTCCATCATCCTCATGAAGGTTGCGGGAGCATTCGTCAACCCGAAAGGCATGACCAGCCATTCAAAAAGGCCTTCCTTAGCTTTGAAGGCAGTCTTCCACACATCAGAGGGTTCAATTGGTGCCTGGTGATACCCAGACTTCAGGTCGATCTTACTGAAATATTTTTCACCTTGGAGTTGGTCCAGAAGGTCATCAATCCGTGGGATTGGGTACCTATTCCGGACAGTGATCTTGTTCAGCGCCCGATAGTCAATACAGAGTCTCCACATCCCATCCTTCTTCTATACCAACACGATCGGGCTCCCACAGGGCGATGAACTTGGTCTGATGTGACCTTTCTGCAACAACTCCTGAATCTGCCTCTTGATTTCATCATTCTCCAGAAGAGAGCGCCGATAGATCGGTCCATTAGGTAGCGACGCACCTGGGGTCAGATCAATCGGGTGCTTGACTTGACAGTGCAGAGGAACCCCTTTGGGTGAGGTGAATATGTCCCCGTACTCCTCCAAAACCTTATCCATTTGTTGCTTTCGTGCAGAGGAGCCTTGTCTGAAGGTTGTGGCCACAGTCTTCTTCTTGCCCTGGGGGCAGATCATCGGGAAAACGAATTTCCTGGTTTGGGAAATGAGCTTACTGCATTGTTTTGTAGTAACCAAATTGATAGTGGCAGGAGGTGGTACCTCTGGTATCCTGTACAACTTATTTCCCAAAGTAACAATAACAGCACGAGGTCGAGACTCATACACAACATGACGCTTCCACAAGTATGGTTTTCCTAATAATACATCAAAAACATCAATAGGAGCAACGTCACATAATACCTCATCTGTGAAGGGCTTGATGCTATAGGGAAGGCGACACTGTTGGCTGACGCAGAGATCTTGTCCTTGGTGAAGCCACCCGATGGTGTATGGATGTGGGTGAGATATGGTCGGCAAGCCCAACCGCTTCACGGCGTCTGCTGAAATGAGGTTCTTTTGGTTCCCATTGTCGACAATGAACTGTACTGGGGAGCCCTTTACCCACATCTGGGAGTGGAAGAGACGTTCGTCCTCCTCTGGATCTTCCAGTTCCTCCTTCTGGATCTTTGTAGTGGCAGCAGTGGTGTTGGGATCCGCATCAATAATCTGTTTCCCTTTTTCATTCCCCTTTTCAGGTTCTGATTCGGAGTTAGAGCATGCATTTGACTCAGAAGCCCTCATCTCGGCCACTAGCGACCGCTTGGCCCGACACTCACTTGTGTTGTGAGTGGAGCTCTTATGGAACTCACACCACTTTCCCGTGTCCTTCTTTGGCTTTGCGGTGCTGTTCTTTTCTTGTGGCTTCGATGAGTTGTATTTAGCCGCCATGCCTTGGCTCTGTCCTTTGTTCTGCGATTTGGAAGCACCTTTCCCTTGCTTTTGATTCGCAGATCCAAAGTCTCGCTTCTTCTGCTTGAATTTTTGCTCAATCTTGGCAGCATACCGGTATGCCGTACCAAGCGAGGAGATGTCGAGGAAATCCATTTCCTCCTGAATGTATCTGTGCATACAACTGCGATACTTTACCACCAGATTTTTCTCTGAATCTTTGATACCCAACTTTGTGCACAGGGTATGGAACAGATTCGTCAGCTCATGCACATCTTGATCCCTTTGTTGTCGCAGCATGGTCCATTGTATGTACTTGTCCTCATAGCTCCCCACGGGATAGTACTGTTCCTTGACGACGTCTCGGAAAGAATTCCAAGTTGGTACGGCCGAGAACAGAGAGGGTTATGTCTGGTCCTTGTTCTCACAGTAGGTTTCCCACCAGTCCTTAACATGGGGGGTAGCTTTGAGGAGTGCAAAAATAATCTTCTCTCGGTCTGAAAAGTCATGAACCGAGAAATATCCTTCTAACGGATTCAACCATCTATCTACGGCATCTGCGTCTATTTGACCCTCAAATATGGGAATGTCAAAATTTACTTGTACCTTAAAAGGAGTTGCGCCTCCAGAGTGGCTGCTGGATGCAGATGCACCACCGGTGGGTAGCCGTTGAAGTATCTGAGCAAATTTATCCATCATCGCGTTCCTTTGTTTTTCGAGGGCCTCCTCGAGCAATATTTTGATAGGATATCCTGCTCCCTCATATTTATTTTCGTCCCCCATGGGTGTCCGTCGAGGTTTTCGAGGCTGATCTTGCAAAGGTTCTACCAGATCGAGCCCTAGCTCCTTATACCCCGACCTCGTTGGGGACATGCAAAGAAGGATCGAGAAAAAGCAGACCAATCTGATACCACTAATCCGGATTTATGCAGGAACGCAACAGAATAAACATATAACCACAAATACAAAGATGCAGTGGAAATAACACTTCATTTCATTAATATCAAAGAACTGAAATTTGCTTACAAACAGAATGGAAATAAAACTAGCTAGGGCGTTGGTAGCTATCTCTGAGAAGAGATGTGGTGGCTACAGGCCGCTGAACTGAGTTACAATGAGGCTCGAGGGCCTATTTATTATTTAGAAACAATTGGAAATCATAAACAGCAAAAAACCTAACCCTAGGAGATGAAGCGCCAAAACTATGGGCCCTGTTTGGGTAAATTGGTGTTTCAACTTCCCAGGGGCGTAACTTTGGCATACGATCTCCGTTTGACGCGTACCATACCTCGTTAGAAAGATCTATCCAAGGAATACAAATTTGGAATGAGCAACATCAATCCATGGACCCATGTTGCTCTCCGTTTTCCCAAAAAACGCCGTTTAGGGCCTCAAAACGGCTCCGGAAGTTCAGGACTCGAAAAACTGCTAAAAATAGTAAACTGTGCCGAAATTGAAAAACTGAAAGAGACAATGGTGGAGCCCCAAGTGGAATAGGCGGGTGACCACCAATATCCACCTGGATCATGTTCTTCCCAAATTGCCTTCATATTTTCAAATTGAATCTTCTCTACACTATGTTTCCTTGTTTCTCTTTTCATAACAACAATTTCATGATTGGCCAATTTCAATTGTTCTTCAAGGAGTCGCAACTTCGTTTTTTCCATCACCTTCTCTTTTCCTTTCTTTGTTTTGCTAATTTTATCTTTCTCTGTAGGTGATGAAAGGTCAATGACCTCCTGTGGTGGTTGGACTGTGACAGTAGGTGGTGGAAGCTCTTTACTGCTCTCTAAAAGCTTCCTAGCATGCCTTGTCATAGGCTTTCTTGCTTGGAACATGAAACCTGCATCCTCTCCCTCAAATTCTAATTTATTTGCAGATTTAGCCTTTTTTAACTTCTTTCCACCTTCTTCTATGTCCTTAGCTTGGACTATAGGAGTTTCTTCTATGTCAATGGAATGCAATATATATTCAAGATTTCCTTTAGCTATTGCTCTGTCCTCTACAACCACTATTTTATCTTCTAAGGCCACTATTTGGCTCCTTGTCATCCTTTTTGTTTCTTGTTTACTCACATCTTGTTTTTCTTTTGCAGGTTTCACCACTTTTGACTTCTGTTTTGCAGGTAGGATATTTGGTGTGCTAAAACTTTGCAATTGCTCTATCTCCATCACAATTGGCTCACTTGGTTCTACTCTTACAGGTTCACTTGGTTTTGCTATCAATGGTTCACTTTTCTCTGCTGCTAATGGTGATGGAATCTTCCTAGGTTTAGGAGTTCTTGAAGGAGTAAGAGCATCCAACTCAAAACCACTAACAAAAAAAACTGATGACCAATCTCTGCCTAACCTTTGGAGTTCATCTAAGACCAGCATATTCATTAAACCATGATGAAATAATGAAGTCTCACTCCCTTCAGAGTTTTCTTGGACCTTATCTTCTATTTTTGACAAACTTCTATGCAAATAGAAAGGCAGATCAAGGGAAATCTTACCAGTAAAGTGTAAAAGTAATTTGAAATGATATGAGTATACTTTGTGGTATCTCCCTTCACGGGTAAAGTACTTTTGGATGATGGGAAACCTTTGAAACACTTCTCCTGTCCTCTTAGGATCCCTGTAGCAGCTGCAATAACCTCTGGTGTGATGGAAAGATTTATCATTCCCACTTTGGTGGTTGTTCCACTGAAATTCAAAGAAAAATCTTTGGAAACTTGTGTATGACAGCATTGTAGTTTCTCACAAAATTTTAGGCAACCTTTCCTTCTGAAGACTTCCACTGTTGTTGGGTCTTCATTGATCAAATTCATGTTTGCAGGTTCATATCTCAACCATTGACCACCCTTGTTTGTCTTTATTTTCTCTGCCATGGTTTCTTCAATGTCTTCACAACCTCGCTTGATGATGCTCAATGTAAACCTTTGAAAACACCAACCGCAACTTTGGCTTAGTGTACTAGCTCTCCAGATCTGAATATCACACAAGAAGGAGTGAGAAATAAGAAATGACTGAATTAGGAAAGGATTTGAAGTTTTGATGTCTCCTCATGATCTTATGATGACATAAATACCTAAACTGATCATGATGACTGCAAACTTGAGCATGTACCTTGGTTTTATCCCTCCATGACTTGAATGGCATCTAACCTACTCATCCCCAACGATTTTTTGACACCTAACATCTAGAATGACAAGACAGAAAAGAAACCGCGCTTTCATAACATTTTTAGTGTTAATTTGGTTGTTTTTGCTACGAAACTATCAACAATTTCGTAGCGAAAAGTGACTTTTCACAGTGTATTTCGCAACGAAACTGTGGTTTCTTGGCTAAAATGGAATTTTCGGTACAAAAACCTTGGAAATTGAAATCAGTCAGAAAATTATGAGTGATGTGACATGAGGGAGTTTGAAAATGAGTGGGTTTAGACCTTAGGGTAACCTAAAACAATAAAAATTTAATATTTCCCTTGACCAAGCATAAAAAATGAATCCTACAACCTAATTTTTGACACATGAACTTATTCAACCTTGTCTAATAATGCTTCATTTTTTTTAGGTGATAACAGGTACAAAAATAACAATAAGGGGGATAAACTAACAATAATAAGGGACTACACTAGTAATATAGGGCCCTAACATGTCCCTCTCCTTCAAAAAAGTGTTGTCCTCAACACTTGAGTAGTTTTGAATACTTTTGTATAAAATTCTCATCCTCCCTCATCCTCCCATGTGGAATGGTTAGTGGGTAAGTTCTTGCACTTGATGAGATACTCTGAAATTTATCGATTTTGTATCTGTCGAGTTCTTATTTATGTGACTACTTTAGGTTCCAATATGATTTTTCCTTCCTCATTAAGTTCTAGAAATATTGTTTGAACGAGAATTTTGTCACCTATAACCTTCTTTAAGCATGGAACATGGAAAACTGGGTGCACTCGAGAAGATGTAGGAAGCTCCAATTTGTATTACATAGTACCAATATTTTTCAACACCTTGTAAGGACCATAATACTTTGGCGATAATTTATTATCCTTATTAGCTTGCTTGAGGGACATTTGTTTGTATGCTCGTAGCCATAAAAATACCAAGTTGCCTACATCAAAACTTCTCTCTCTTCGATGTTTATCTGTTTGTTGTTTCATTTGATTCTGTGCCAAATTTAGGTTATCCTTTAAGAGTTGGAGAACTTGTTGTTGATGCTAGATTTGATCTTCCATTTCTTGAACCTTAGATTTTTCTCTTAAATATGATGTGATGGATGACAGATGATATCCATAAAGTGCCATAAATGGGTCATTTTTGCTGCAGTGTTGAAGGAAGTGTTATACCACCATTGCGAGAGGTAACCAATTTACCCATTGTGTTTGTTTATCAGATACAAAGCAACGAAGATATCCTTCCAAAAATTTGTTCACTATCTCAGTTTTCCCATGGGATTGAGGAACATAAGATGAGCTATGAGCTAGTTGAGTACCCAGACAAGAAAATAATTTCGTCCAAAAAATTCCATTGAAAATGGGATATCTATCGCTTACATTAATCTTTGGGTTTCCATGTAGCTTTTGAATTGTTTCCATAAACGCAGTAGCAAATTTACTCCCTTTAAATTGATGAGATAATGCACAAAAGTGTGCATACTTGGTAAGTCTATCAACTACCACCATGCTGACACTCTTTCCTTCGGACTTAGGTAAACCTGTGATAATCTATCCATGAATTTAGTTCTCGTTCCTACTAGAATTTATCTCGCTTATATTTTTTCCATTTAAGAGAGCATAATCGAAACTACGTGTAGTAATATGCTTCTCTGGAAACAAATCTCTCTCATGGCTAGATTATTATGATCATTAGTACAAGATATGTGAGCGAGACATGTGAAGAAAAAAGCGATGTGCAACCAAAAAAATATGTGAAAGGATTTATGTAAGGTTTATTAAAATAGTAAAAATACAAGTCACTTTTTTAATTATCATTTAAGAACATTTTGTTTGCAACCATAGTGTTATCACTCCCCCTATCTCTCAAGGCTGAGAATGGAATTGAACAAGGTAACGTCAAACCAATCTTTAGGTTTGGTAGCTAGCCCTACCAAAACTAGAGAGGGCTCTCTCAATGTCGCTTTTGCAACCAATGAGATGACTGGATATGTCAGGATATTAGGTTACTTATAATGCTTAGTGAATTAGGTTTTTATTTGTTTTGAGTTTTTGCTGGATAGGAATGACTGTCAAGGAACTAGGTCTAGGTTTTAGGTTTGATTTAAAAGGTTCAGTTGCAGAGAAAAGGATGAGGCCAAGTAGGTATACCTAAGAACATACTTTAATTATCATTATGTATAGGGTTTGAAAATAGAGAGAGAGAGAGTCAAAATCATCATGTTAAATGAATTCATTTATCATAAGAGTACAAACACATTCATGAAAATCTTATAAAATAGAACATGAAAATCAATATTTTTGTTCATAGACTTATAAGATCAACATACATAATCATACATATGATGGCATGAAAACATAACATTCAACTTGATGAGGTTATAGAGAAAAAAAAATTCTCATAAGCATACCGGTGGAGTCCCAACATTATAGCTACAACATGTCTTTGTTTTCAGTAAAAAACGTTTGTACAATAGCTACACACTACAAATAACAACTATCCAACCTATAAAATGACTTGAGTTGGAATACATATAGAAAATAGAAGTCATGACACCTTATCGGGTCGAAACATGATCCAAAATACATCATAAATGCACTCTATGAGTCATTACCTAGAATTTAGGGAAGTTAGAAATAGTCCCCTCAAATTTAGCTAATAACTAGGAGTATATGTCTCCTTGATTAATTACATGATTCCTCCACAATGAGAGCCAAAAAAAAACTCTCTTACAAAAGAAAACTCATAGGAAAAATAAAACATCAAAATTTGGAATTTTCTGGCTTGACAATTATCCAAAAGGAATTTAAGACAGAAGCGCTGCGCCAATTAGCAAAATCATCGCGCCTCCCAACAGAAGCATCGTGCCACTTTGAAGGTGAATTTGGTTGACCTTAAGGCATCCATTTGCGAATCTAAAATTTAGACTAGGTATCCCTATGTATTCTCTTTCCACCCAAACCCTGAAACTGAGAAAATACCTCCTGGAAGGCCTTCAAAAACTCATTCTCCCAACCTCACTCTAGAAGCACTGCACACAGGCAAAATGAGTGGCAGAAGTATGAAAAGGGCTATTTTTTGGATTTTTCTTCAAAACCGGAGGGTGAAATGCTAACCTGAGACCATATATGTGAATTAGAATTCAAAATCCATCTAACCATATAAATTTTCCTCATTTGGATGCTCTGAGGAAAAGCTTCGCGCCGCTGCGCGATGCTTCTACAATGACCAATTTTCCAGAATTTTCAAAAAAAGAACTAAAAATGCTCAAAATGTTCTAAATATTATGAAATTTTTTTCATGACATCATTATATGATAAAATAAAAAACTAAGGATGCCTCTGCTACCATGTCCAAGTTATATTTCTCCTTTAGCTTAATTATGGTTTCCTTAATATTTTTCCTCAAATTCTTCACCCTCACTTTGGCGATTTGGTTCCTAGTGAAATAATGTCTCGCCATATGCCTCTGGAGGTTATTATCCATTTTTGCATGCTTCAAAAGATTCTCAAGATGCACATTTACCCTATCAAGCCATAGCTCTTTGTCTTGTTCAATTTCAACAGTGATCAACTCATCAAAGGTTAGCTGACCTAATGGTGGAGATGGCTCTCTTTCTTGCTCTTTTTTCCTAATTAACCCTCTTGTTCTTGGCCTTCTTGGTTTTGTTTCAGCCTCTGCATCCTCCAACTGATCAACACCTACCAATTCTTTTCCTTTACCTTTTTCTGCCTCACTATTCACACCTGGTTTGCTTTGGAGCAACAATTTTACCTTCAATTGAATATTTTCTTGCTGTAGGAAGGTAATCAAGAAATTTTTTTTTGAGAGGTTTTCCTTCAACTATGCTATCTCTGCATCCTTTTCCTTTATTATCTCCTCAAATATCTTGTATTTTACCTGCTCTTTCATGTCAACCTCCGTGGGCGCTTGTTCGTCATACATAGGTGGCTCACTATCTTGAATAGGTGGCTGCTCCATGGTTCTATGGTTTCAAGTGCAAGTACACCTTTGATGGTCTTAGGAGAAAAAACTATTCTCTTACCTTTCTCATAGGTTTGAGGAATTTAAAACCTAGGAGCCTTTGGAACCTCTGCTTGCCTACTTGAAGATCCAACCTCCTCTGGATGTGCTAATGATGATGGTGTGTTACGAATGATGGGTGGACTAGTAGTAGGTGCTGATGCAACTATCTCCATGAAAGTTTCCAAAGTCATATTGATTGCTGAGAGCTGATGCAAAACAATAATCTTGACTAAACCATGGTGGAACAACCTATGGTTATGATCTTTTCCTTTGCTCTATACCTTTTCAGTCATCTTGACCAAACTCCTGAATAAATAATTAGGAAAATTGAGAGGCTTAGTAGCAATGAAGTGCATCAATAACATGATATGGTACTAGTACAATATTGAGAATCTCCCTTCACATGTAAAATAATTCATAATTAATTTCATCAAAGGGGCATAATTTTCAAGTAAATTCCTGAAAGGGAAGATGTGCTCAATAGCATATTTGCAATGATGTTTTAATAACATTTTGTAGTTCTCAAGGTCCAAATCCATCCCTTTGAACCAAATTTCTCCATGGTTTGGGATACTGGTTGCTAAAGCAATAAAATTTTCTAATATTTTGAATTTAATTCCTACTATGATGGCCTTGTCTCTTCTGAAGCTGGTGGAAAAAAGGCTTGTCAATTGAGCATGACAACCTACCTTTTGGATTCTCTCACAAAACCTCAAAAAACCATTGTTTTCAAAACATCTCTTGGAATAAGGAGAAGCATTGATATCCTGCAAGTTGGATGGCTAAAACCTAGAATGGTTGCCTCCATTATGGATCTTCTTTTCACCCTCTATGGTTTTTTTCAACAATGAAATCCCTAGCTTGATGTAGTGGAGAGGGAAGGTAGAAAATTAGGAAAATAGGGGATAATGGTAGAGCGGTTTTAGGGACGGAAATGGAATGGAAGGAAGTTAGAGAAAAATACCAAAAAGAGTGGGGAGGTAGGGTGATGAGTTGGATACAAGATGCAAGTGGAATGTTTGGAAATGGGCATGAGGAATGTGCTCAAAATGTCAAAACACATGGTTTTTCTAGTTACCCTGCAAAAACGTAGTGAAAATTAGGTTTTCAATGAAAACGGTGGCAAGGAGGGATATGAGTAATAGGGAGTGTTTGGATAAGGTATATGGAATATGTATGAAGGTTTTATATGGTGAAATGATGGTTTTATCAACTGAAACAAGCCAAATATGGAAAACACCAAAAACGTAGTGGAGAAAACCTAAGGAGGGAATCCACCCTTTTGCTGAAGAATTTGACTTGAAAGAGGTGTGAGGAAGTATACACTTAATAATAGGAGGTCTGTGAACTTTTGGGAAAGATGTTTTGACCCTTGGATGGCTGTTTTGGAGCGCGAAACAAAAAACGTAGCACCCTTGCTAGAAACGTAGCGCAACCTTCCAAAAGTGTAGCACAACCTTCCAAAAGCGTAACAAAAGTAGTTTTGGCACAATTTTCTTGTTTTTATTCAACCTTTGGTAGCCATGGAGTGTGTTGATGATAAGAGAGGATCTCTATTGGAAAGAAAATAATGAAATGACTTCAAGAAGCCTCTTTTCCTCTTATAACATCACCAATTTTCTTTTTTTCCTTTAGTGAAATCATAAGCTCTTTTTGAAAAAAAAATATTTTTTGAAAAACTTTAATCAAGTATCATACTTCTTTGAAAAAAGGAAAATTTAATTTACTTTATTTCCCTATCATTGCTAACTCCCAATGAGTATGCTTTTTATGGTGAAAATGACTCTTTGTTTTCCTTCATTTATGACATGATTGGACATTTGGTGGCGAAACAAAAGAGACCTAGACCATGACCTAGATGAATGCATGTTGACTGACCTATGACCCTAGGTGATAATGGATGCCATGAAATTGAAATGATGATGAACATGAATGTAGTGAAGGGAGTAGCATTACATACCTAGACAACATTCAGTGAACAAAATTTTATTTGCAAATTGATTTGAAAACATGAAATTTTGACCTAGGACCACTACCAAGTAAATCTGAAAGAGTATGTGTTATAGCATCATTTATCACCTCTATAAACTTGATTCTCTATGTTATGGCCTTGGACAACTCTTTCCCTTCAGACTTGGTCCTTTACCTAAAAAAACATTATTTTGAATTCCATACGCGACTTTTCCCTCTCAAAAGCATATGCACACGCGGGTCCAGTTATACCAAACCTGTGTATATAATTTAAAATATGAAAAAAATATAAATTACCTATTTTATGGGTGAGGTTTATGGGTTACACTGAAATCCTACCTATAGGATCCCAAGGCCTAACTATATCCCAATTTAAAAAAAAAATAAAAAACCTGTTTTTGGGTGGTATAAATACACCTAATGGGAAGGCCTAAAAGGGAGAGAGAGATAGGTATTGATAATATAGCCATTTAGTCCCTGATCAAGTATGATTTATCCTTGTGCCTCCTGCACTTCCTAGATTGTGGAAACCCTTGTTTCCCTCATGGAGATGTTCACTCCTCTTGTGTGACATCCATGTGTATGCTTAGGGAATTTATGTAGGAATGGAATGCCATACATGGACCCATTAAGGAGTTTGGGTCGACTTCAGGACTTCTCATGAACACAGCTAAATCCCTTCTCATACACAAAGGGGAGAGGGATAATAATATTTAGGAAATAAATGTACTATTTGGGGTGAATACTAAGAGTTTAACTGAAGGATTCACTTACTTGGGGATTGTACTTAAACCCTCTGGTTTTAAGAATAAGGACTGGTGTTGGTAAATTCGAAAATTCAAATCAAATCTGGATTGTTGGACTCACAAGTGGATGACTATGGGAGGTAGGCTTATCATGCTTAAGTCGGTCCCACAAAATCTCTCTATCTATTTAATGCATATATACATTCTACCTAAGGCAATTTTTCACATAATACAATCGATTATGAGTAGGTTTTTGTGGTCTGGTGCGAACCTGGGTGCTAGAAATGTTCGAAAAATTCACCTGGTTTGGTGGTCCATCATCGCCATACCAATTGGAGATGGTGGATGGGGAATTTTAGAACTTGGCATTATCAAGAACATGTGGTGAGTTTTCATGGGCATAGGCCTCTGGTCATGCATTATCCAAGACAAGTATCTTTATGGTCAATCCTTCACTAGCTAGATTTTTAGCAGCACTATGTAGAAAACAAAGAGATCATATGTATGGAGAAGTATGCATTAGGTTTTACAAATTATCATGGGAAATGTGAGATGGGAGGTTGGAGATGGAACTAGGATTCAGGTTGGCTTGGATGCAATTGCTATAATTTCCACTAGACACACCTTATATGTACAGTTGCTAGAAAAATTGCACAGTAAACATATGTCCTCCCTAAATCAGGTCTCAAGCCCCGAAATACAATATTTGGGAAGGAAAGCTTAGAGGACAGTTGCACAGTTGGGATTTCATGTTGGTTTACACAAGGAATGGGAGAAACACTCTAATGGTTTATGTCATGCAGGGATGTTCCTTACAACTAGTATGGATTAGATGTGCTGGGTTAGAAAATTTAAGAAGGGGAGTCTGTTGGTCAAGGAAATATATACACAAATTCTGACATATTTTGGGGTTACAAAGGATATAAAGCATTTTAATACAATCTGGAAATGGCGGGCACCAAATAATATCAAGATATTTGGCTGGCTTGTGTATCACAATCACATTTTGGCATGACCTAATCTCCAAAAGAAAGGATTCTAGGGGTCGAGAATTTACGCTTTATGTAGAATGGGTAAGGATGCGATCGACCATATGTTTACAACCTGCCCATACACGTCGACCATTTGGGAGGGTGTGTTGGGTGTTTACAACATAAAAAATAAAGGCATCTACACAAAACTCACTTCTCTGTTGAAGGCATGGACACAGGACAAGAAATACATAGCACTGTCATTATATGTCCTATGGTCCATATGGAGAAGGCGAAATGCATTATATTTGAACAAAAGAACACTGATGCACATGAGGACATAATCAAAACAATGGTTTTTTTTCAGTGAACTTGGCTCAGTTTAGCTGGACAAAGGTCACAGAAATTTCAGATCCAAGGAAATATCGACATCCTTTCCTATGGGGTTCTTCGACGGAGCAAGTGCTAATAGAGCTTGTGGTTGTGGAGCTTCCATCTATTTAGAAAAATAAGTCTTTTTTCACTTTTTGTGGGAGGGGGGTAGAGGAACGAACATCAGAGCACTTTGGGGAGTGCTAAGTGCTACAAGGTGGTTGGGTATAGAGTAGATACAAAATTTCGGTGATGCAAAAGGTGTCATCGATTGGGTAAAGGGCTAGAACGATTTTAATCCACCGATTCTAAACAATTGGATGGCTCACATCAAAGCCCTGGTAAGGACCTTTACTAATTTAATTTTTGAGCATCTATATAGGGAACATAATGGAACCACGGATCTACTTTCAAAAAGAGGCATACGTAAGGAAAGTGGTAAGGTTTTTTTCAATGCTCATGATCATGGATTGCTGGTAAATGCAGGTATCGTCGTATACTCCTAGGATAATTTGTTTTGCAAAGTGGAGGAAGGTGATGGATTAGGGAATGCAGAACTGGGCTTAGATACACTTGCATGTGATTTGAAAGTAACAGATGATTAAACATTTGAACAGTTCCTCTGTTAACTTAAGTTTGTTTCTAAGGGTTTTTTCTTGTTTTGTAACATCATAAATGATGTAATGTTCTGACATATAGCTGATAGATTTTGAATGTAGTTCATTTTCAAGAATGTAAATTTTCAAGACTTTTGTACTACTTTTTATTAATATAATATGTAGCATTTTTTTCTTTTGAAAAATAAAAATAAAAAATAAAAAGAAAGAAAGAAAGAAACAAAGTATCTACAGATTTAATGTTATAATCCTATGGGATTTTTGTACTGTTAGGCATTTAGTTAGAATTCAGTTATATTCGGTTAGGGAGTTACACCTATAACCTGGAGTGTAAATGTAACTCTGATTTTAATGAATAAAGTAGTGATCACATCATCATTGCAATTTAATAGTGGTATCAAAGCCTAGTTAATTCAAATGTCAGATCCTCCATTGCTGCAAATCTGCGAACGTGTGCTCGCTAACCATCCAAAGGGCAGTTTAAATGTTTTTATGTGGAGCGGGTGTTGAGAGGTGATGAAGCAAGAATTTTGAAAACCAATGTTTGGATTTGGTGCGAACCCCAAATTTGTGGAAAAATATGCGGAAAAATATGCGTACATTTTTATTGTGGCATAAATGACCAGCGATGCTAGTATCGATGTGGAGGAATGAGATTATGAGGAATGGAGATCAGTAAGTAAAAACAATTTTTTTTTGTGCATTGTTATAGAGGAAACAAAAGCATTGAAAACCTATTAATATGCAAGTTCAAATAGGAACCAGAGTTTAAAAAGAATAAAATTGAATCCAGAAGTTAAAATCAAAGAACACAGTTTAAAAAAAGGGGGGGAATTTGTGTATGGTTGTGGTGGAGACAAAAGCGCTTAGCATTGTTGAAGCCTGAATTTGTGCATTGCTAAATCTTAGCATTGTTAAAACAATTTTTTTTAAGAAAAATGTTTGTCTGTGGTTGTGAGTGAAACATAAATTTTTTTTCGTGCATGTGGTTGTGAGTGAAACATAATTTTTTTGTGTGCCTATGGTCAAAAAAATGTTATTTTGGTAGTCAAGATGAACTCCTTGGTGTCTTTAATTGGGGTTGTCCTTTCTGGAAATTTTTTTTTACCAGGAATGGTTTAGGAAGGTTAAAAATACTCTTATTTTTAATGATTTATGGGATGGAGTCTGTGAAGGAGAAGGAGGGAATGCACCAAAGCAGCCTGATGAGTGGAAACAATTAACAATTTGGAAAAATAAGGATAAGAAGGCTTATGCCTTAATCTCCACTTCAGTCTCAGACGAGGTAAGTAGATACATTGCTCAGAGTAAAACAACATATGATGCCATAAAAAAACTAAAAGAGCTTTATGACTCACATTCTCAATTGGAGGTAATTTAGTTATTGTTGAAGTTATTTAATCTGGAAATGAATGATAATGATCCTATAAAACTTTCTTCTAAAATCAAATCCATCAATCGTGAAATTGAATCTACTGGAGTTAAAGATGATTTGCAGCTTACTGCCTTTAAAAAATATCTTTACCCTAGTTATTCACACTACTTGGAATCTCTCCAAGCTAGTGGGAAATTAAAAGATTTAAATTTTAACAAATTAGTAGGGAAAATTGCAGAAAGAGAGATGGATTTTGGCAAGAAAGAAACAACACATAATTCTAATACTGAAATCCTATGTCTTGCTCAAAAAGATAAAAAACCTCAAGAAGAAAATGTCAGAAATAATAAGGGTAATAGAGGCCGAGGTAGGAAGAATTATAGAGGTAGTGGGGCAGAGATATTCAGGGAGATAGGTAGCAGAATGAAAAACAAATAAATTTTTTCGATAAACCAGTTGACGTAAAATGTTTTAGATGTGGTAAAATTGGACATACTGCTACAAATTGTAGAATTCCATATGATAAAATTAATGAAATAAGAGAACAAATGATTGAAAAGAAAGATCATCTAATTCCAGACAAAGGACAATCTTATGAGAATGCACATTATGTTGTTTCTCATTGTAATTTTCACATGGAAGATATTTTTAATACCTCTTTTTCTTCATGGTATGACAGTTGGATTTTAGACACAGGTGCCACTTTTCATATGACCTTTAGAAGATAGTTGTTTGATCAATTCAGTGTTAATATTGGCGCAGTTGTGTATTTGCTGATAAGTCACACATCAAACCATTAGAGATTGGTTCAATTCAGTTAAAAATTATTGGACTTTCAAATTATACTTTGAATGATGTTCTTTACATTCCACAGTTACAAAGGAATTTGTTATCTCTTATACAAATAAGACAACATGGACATTCCATTCACATATTTGATGGTAAAGTAAAATTAGAAGAGCAGTTGATAATAAATCTGTAGTGACTAGTGTGGAAGAAGACAAATTGTTGTGTCGTCTGTTGTATTAAACACAAATTATTTGGTTCAACAAAATGACACTCTAAGATATTCTTTATTATGGCATGCACACTTCGATCATATTAATTATGAAAGTATTAGAATTATGAAACAAGAAGTTAGATTAAAGGACTTCTAACAGTTCCTAGAAAATTGACCCCATGTAATGCTTGTATATTGGGCAAGCATCACAAACAATCTTTTCAGAATTATAATTCTAGAGCTACAAGGAAATTAAGCATCATACACTCTGATATGTGGACCTATGCCTATACCAACTGAAAATGGATATAAATACATATTGAATTTTATTGATGATTATTCGAGGATGTGTTGGGTTTATTTGCTTAAAGAAAAATCACAAGTTTTTGATGTATCTAAGAAATTTCATCTCTTGATAACAAATGAAGCACAACTAACTATTGATACTATAAGAACTGATAATGGGGGAGAATATACTTCACATGTTTTTGAATCATATTTGCAAGAGAATGGAATCAAACACCAGACCACAATACCATAATCCACAACAAAACGGTGTTTCAGAGTGAATGAAAAGAACATTGTTTAATATGGTAAGGTAAATGATGTTTTTAAGAATGTAAAATTGATGTTTTGGGGCGAAGGAGTGCTCTGTGTAGCATACATTGGAAATCGGTGACCTTCCTCTGTCATTAAGAACATAACTCCATATGAAATGTGGTATAATCGTCTTCCTACTATTAAACATTTCCAAATTTTCAGATCTAATGTTAAGCTTTGATTCCTAAAAAACAGAGGAATAAGTTGAGTGAATGAAGCAGAAAACATATATTTTTGGGGTATTTCATGACTTCTAAGGCATGCCAATTATATGATGAAGAGAACAAGAAGTTTATTTTATCAAGAAATGTATTTTTTCTCGAATCTGATAAAGATTCCCTCATTGTTGATAGAGAACTTAATCAGATAGAAAAGTTTGTGCCTCAATTTTTTTATTATGAATCAGATAATATACTTCCCCATATTGAAGGGGGGATTCCTATATTAGATCAGTCTATGAAGTTTCCTTATCTCAATGATGATAAATTGGTTGATGATGATAATTTTTTTGTTGATGAGAAATTAGTTGATGCAAGTGTTTCTACAGAAATAATGACATAAATGGCAAGAATTGAGACAGATGAAGAAGATGAGAAAATTCTTGAGCAACTTCCAACAAAACCTTTGGGAAGGTCAACTCATATTCAAACATTTACAAAGAAATATGATGAGTTTAAGGCTGGAAGTTCCTCAGGTAACTATTCTCATTGTGAATTTAATTTTTATGTGGATTGTGAACCTACTTGTTTTGAATAAGCTACTAGTTATGACCAGTGGAAAGATGCAATGCAAAAGGAATATTATGCTCTCATAAAAAATGGCACATGTCCCTTTGAATTAAGGGAGAAATGTTGTAATACTATGAGATTTTGGTACAATTAGGCATTTAGTTAGAATTCAATTATATTCAGTTAGGGAGTTATACATGTCACCTGGAGTATAAATGTAACTCTTATTTTAATGAATAAAGTAGTGATAACATCATCATTGCAATTTAAGATTTAAATCATGCAGAGAGTTGCTGGGTTCTTGCAATATGCACGAGGAATGGTTAAAATGGGCATTGCGGGATTGAGTAGTTTTTAAATGAGTTACTATCTGTCTTTCACCTGCACTAGAAGATCATTCAATTTTCTTTTACATGACAGTGGGGATATATATATATATATATATATATATATATATATATATATATATATATATATATATATATATATATATATATCGTCACGCAAATGCAAACTCTTTGCTCAATAACTTGAGAGGCTAAATAATTATGTTGAATTTTTCAAGAGCATCGTTATGAATTTTTTTTTTTTTTTTTAAACCCATGGCATCATGCCAAATTATTAACTCTACCAAATCATTTTTTTATAATGATGAGTAGTTGCGCCTCCATATAATGTGAAGAAGTATGAATTCACTATACAAAATTGGTGTATGAGACTCTCTTGTTTGTGGGACAAGGAACCCACCTTTGCATAATGATTTCACTGCTAAGTCTATGAAGGCATACATACTCTAGCCCCCTTTGGTTTTGAACCTGTGACTTCTTAAGAGGAAACACATGCTCTTAACCATTAGGCCCACTCAAGCCGTATATATATATACAAAATGTAAAACATAATTGAAAAATACAATGACATGCCAAAACATATTTTCATTTCAAAACTTGGATATAAAATGCTTAGTTTCAAAATTCACATTTCAAAACTTGGATATAAAATCCGTAGTTTCAAAATTCACATATTTAAAAAATCCATGTTGACCATTTATTTATCTACCTGCTTCTCAAATATAAATATATTTAATTTTTTCTCAAGAAAATAAATGCAGCTGAGCTCAAGAAAATAAATGGCCACCAGTAGAGATTGGTTGTCATATTTGATGATCATTTAGGTTGTTTGTCAAAGTCGATTTGAAATGATAGTGCACACCTATTTAAATGAATTACTAGGAAGGCCACACCATACTTGTTTGCGCTCGCCCCATCTCATCATCGGACTAGTTCCTGTTTCAAACAATCTGATAACCCGACCAAGATATCCGAGAAGTTCCTATCCATAAAATTTCAGACGAAATGGATCAGATCTTCCATTACAGAGCGGCCATGAACCGGATATTCCTTCTATGTGAAGGCAGAGGCACAATACCCCAAGGTAATTTCAAACGTCGAGGGCTCGGTGCCAATAGTTGTCGGTCATAATTGATTTTCTAAACGAGTAGTTCCATGCCATAGCTGAAGAAAAGTTGTTGTTACTAGAAGTTGGGTTTATGTCGACGATAGGAAAATGTGTTTGCTTCTTTCCTAAAGATGTCATGTGTAGAATATTCCATGATGTAGAACACGAGATCTATTGCTTTTCTGACCATGAGGAGACCTGGTTAGACACCGAATAATATGGCTATAGTTGCAGAAAATACCACTCCCTCGCATGCATGTCGGTATTTGAAATTCAAATAATTATTGATGCAGTTAGAGGAGGAGAAGATATCTGGTGGTTTGTGGATGGATGTAGCTTTAGACAATGTATATGCAGCCCGTGTATGGAGGAGGATTAATGTGTGATTTGCATAAAAGTGGCACAAATAGGGTATGACATGCATCGATTAAGGACCTTGAGAAATGTGTGATTAAAAGGTGCGTTAATTGTTGATCATTGTAGTCCTGGATTGTCCCCAAATAGTTGTGATCAGAAATTATGCCAGATGGCTCCATGCACTGGAAATGTGTTTGTCCTAATATTACACTAGTGCACACTGTTTTTTGTAATGTAAATTTATGTGTTGAAAATATTGTGTTGTGAGCCTGTAGCTTGAATTTTTAGAGAATGGAATATGATTTGAGTCAGGGCTCCAATTTTGCATATATTGTTGTTGTTGTTGGTGCATTCTGGAACTTGAATTAGAAGCTTGGTGCAATGAAAACTGCTGACTTGCAGACACTGCAATTGTTCCAAATGTGTGAGTTGGTGATGATGATGATGCTCAAGGAGCGCATTTATAGTTGTTGATAAGTTATGGTAATTTTTTTTCTTGTGGGAGTATGGATGGCCATGATTGCTGCTTTGGCTTTGTCTATGTATGTGTCGTTGATTCATGATTTTGTTGTTATTATTGCTCATGTTATACTCTTGTTGATGCTTATTTTTTTTTTACACTCTTGAGTTAGGAGAGTGCGTTGTTGTTTCACGAGAGATTTTTGTTGCAGATGGTCATGAGAGGATGTTGTTGCTGCCCACACTATGCTAGTGGATATGGTTTTTTGTTGTTGTTTGATTTGGCTTGGTAGTGTTGTCCATATAGATGGAGCTATTGGTTGAGTATGTTGTTGTTGCTTTAGGACAAAGTGAGTTATGGTTGTTGCTTCTTGTTGAGACTCGGCTTGTGTCCAGGGGGAGTTATTGATGATCAATAGAGTTTTGATGCTACTGATGAGTTTTACCCCTTTTTCATTAATGTCAAAGGGGGAGTTTCTACAAAGATTAGTTTCAGAGGTCGACATCAGGTGGATGGTTCAGCAGGGGTTGCCATCAATGCCAAAGGGGGAGATTGTTGGCATTGATGATTCAATTGTTGGTCACAGTGATTGATGGTTGGCATTTATTTCAACCTAGGCATGTGTTGCAGATGATTGTTGCAGGTGGTTTGGTTTGGATTATGTATGGTTGTTATGGTAGATGTTATGCATGGTTGATGAGTTTATGTTATGTATGGTTGACAAGTTTACCATGGTACATGTATCCTTGGCATTGGAATTACCTTGGTATTGGTTTTTGTGTGGTCCATGTCGACACTTAGTATTGGCATTACAAATATTGGTATTACCATGGTATTTACCCATGGTATTGACCTAGAGATTACCATGGTACAAGTGTTCGTGGTATTTTCATAGCCATGGTATTTACCCATAGTATTGACCAGGATATTACCATGGTATAGGGTTTGTGGTATCGGCATAACCATGGTATTGATCTGAATATTGTCATGGTACAAGGGTCCATGGTAATGGCATAACCATGGTATCGACCTGGATTTTACTATGGTATAAGCACTCTTGGTATTGGATAACCATGGTATTTTTCCTGTGGTATTTGCATGGAGGATTATTGAGAATAATTTAACATATACTTTTGAGAGTGTATTGGTTTGTGGCGAGTGTGGAGTGAAGGTGTGTGAGTGTGTGCTACAGTCAGTATCTATCCTATTGCATATATGTATTATTTTGGAGTTGTATGTTTTAACAAATATTATTTGCAGATAAATGACGCTGTTGAGTTTCTCATGTTGAATAGGTTTGAGAGCCTAGTTTGAAAATGTATGACATGTGGTTTGCATGGAGGTGTTGAAGGCGTGAGGCTTCATTATATACAATGTGTAGATAAGGTGGGTTCCTTCTAGCAGACAGATCATAATAGGAAGTAGATTTCTCCAAGGTCAAATGGTGTTGGGTTGGCATTGATGTCAACCTAGGTGTGTGTTGCAGATGATTGTTGCAAGTGGTTTGGTTTGGCTTATGTATGGTTTCTATGGCAGATGTTATTCATGGTTGATGAGTTTATGTAATGTATGGTTGATGATTTTACCATGGTACAAGTATACTTGGCATTGGCATTACCTTGGTATTGGTTTGCGTGTGGTTTAGGTTGACACTTAGTATTGGCATTACATATATTAGTGTTACAATGGTATTTACCCGTAGTATTGACCTGAAGATTACCATGGTACAAGTGTTCGTGGGATTCTCATAACCATGGTATTTAACCGTGGTATTGACCAAAAGATTACCATGGTACAGAGGTCCATGGTATCGGCATAACCATGGCATTTACTCGTGGTATTGATCTGAAGATTGCCATGGTACAGGGGTCCATGGTACTGGCATAACCATGCTATTGACATGCAGTATTGATCTGGATTTTACTATGGGGTTTTCTTGGTATTGGATAACCATAGTATTTTTCTTGTGGTATTCGCGTGGAGGATTACTGATAATAATTTAACATATAATTTTGAGAGTGTATTGGTTCATGGCGAGTGAGTATGGATTGAAGGTGTGTGAGTGTGTGCTACAGTGATTTATCTATCCTATTGCATATATGTAGCAATGTGGGGTTGTATGTTTTAACATATATTATTTTCAGATCAGTGAGGTTGTTGAGTTGCTCATGTTGACTAGGTTTGATAGCCTAGTTTGAAAATGCATGACATATGGTTCACATGGAGGTGTTGAAGGCATGAGGCTTCATTATAGAAAATGTGTAGATAAGGTGGGTGCCTTCTAACAAACAAATTGAACATGAAGTAGATTTATCCAAAGTCTAGTGATGTTGGGCGAGTCTCATTTGTTGTGGTGGCTTCCAGCGAATGGTTGTTCTTAGAGTCATGATAGAAGATACTTTCCAACTGATATTGCTAGAAAATTGTGTTAGTAACAAAGACTTCCAGCTACTGGGTGGTATCTCCTCTATGTGATAATTTGCTTAGAATAATAAAATTTTGAGCAGCAGCAACAACAAGTGATTTTTTCCCCTAGAGGGGAAAAAAAAATTGTGTTCTTTTGTGTGAATGTTTTGATGTTATTCATGGTGTTTCTAAGCATTTATTTTATGCTAGTTTCAAATACTAATTTATGGGATACATATTTATTATTTTTGATGAAAATTTTTTAAGAAGATAAATGAATCCCATCACTACTGATTCACACCACCCCCCCCGCCACCACCTCTCAGCGGTGAACTTAATTATAACACCCGAATATAGAAAGGAAAGATAAATGTTTTGAAGGTGCTCCTAAGGAAATTCAAGAAAAATAAGAAGGGGCAAGGAATATCCCCACAAGAATCACAAGGGAAAGATTAAACTAGTCTATTTTCTCCTCCATCCATGAGTTGGAAAACTAAAAATCTAAAGGAAGGCCTTTCAATAAAAATGCAAGGGAATCAGAGGTTGAACAAAAAATCAAGATGGGGAGCCAATCTGAGAACGTTGAAATCCTTAGGAATGTGAGCAATAAGGAACAAATAAGCGTAAAGTCTGGAGGAGGTAAGTCTTTTGCCTCAAATTTAACTGAAATTTATGTCCTGAAATATAAGGGGATTGAGAAACCCCATCAAATCCCAGGCAGTCAAATATTTAATAAGAATGGAAAAACCCCAAGTGTTATTCTTGCAAGAAACAAAGTTGGTTAAAGAGGAAATTCTAGTCCAATATAGGCTATTTTGGAAAGATAGTTATGGTATCGTCCAATGTTCCAATGGTGCCTCTGGAGGCCTGGGTACTTTTTGGTAGAAGTTCAAGGGCGGACAAACCGTGGTTTCTCCTGCCGTCGTCGTTCCGACGCAAGTAAAAAGTGTCGCACTATCGACACTTATTCCGACGTTCCGAACAGCCGTCACTCTTCCGACGTCTCACAAACCGTCGCGGCTCCGACGTTTTAAACGTGGTTCTTCTGACGCTCATTAACCGTCGCAGTTCCGACTAAACGTGGTCCGACGTTTTGGCGTCGCTCTTCCGACGCTTGTAAACTGTCGCAATTCCGACTAAACGTGGTCCGACATTTTGGACGTCACTCTTCCAACGTCTGGAAGATGTCGTAATTTCGACGATATGTGGTCCGACGTTTGGAACGTTGCGCTTCCGACGTTTTCATACTGTCTCTCTTCCGACGTTTCTGGGTTGTCGCAGTTCCGACGTTTAGCACGTCGCGCTTCCGACGTTTTCATACTGTCTCTCGTCCGACGTTTCTGGATTGTCGCAGTTCCGACGTCTACAAGGCATCGGTAGACCGACGGAGGGTTCAATTTAAAAAAAAAATTAAAATTTTAAAAGACGAGAAACGTTGTTTTGAAGATATTATATGAAGTAAAACAGTCCATGAAAGTGAAATAGCAGTATGTAGAATAGTAAAGCAACAGATAGAGTACCGACGTCCATTGTTCCAAATACAAATTAAATTACCCAAAACCCTGCAATAGTGAAGTAAAACAGTCCATGAAAGTGAAGATATTATATGAAGTAAAACAGTCCATGAAAGTGAAGATATTATATGAAATAAAACAGTCCATGAAAGTGAAGATATTATATGAAGTAAAACAGTCCATGAAATTGAAATAGCAGTATGTAGAATAGTAAAGCAACAGATAGAGTACCGACGTCCATTGTTCCAAATACAAATTAAAGTACCCAAAACCCTACAACAGTGAAGTAAAACAGTTCATGAAAGTGAAATAGCAGTATGTAGAATAGTAAAGCAACAGATAGAGTACCGACGTCCATTGTTCCAAATACAAATTAAAGTACCCAAAACCCTACAACAGTGAAGTAAAACAGTCCATGAAAGTGAAGATATTATATGAAGTAAAACAGTCCATGAAAGTGAAATAGCAATATGTAGAATAGTAAAGCAACAGATAGAGTACCGACGTCCATTGTTCCAAATACAAATTAAAGTACCCAAAACCCTGCAACAGAGAAAAACGCTAATCATAATCATGTGAGGAGTGTGATATGTCCAAAATATAAAAAGACCATTAGACCATATCAATAAATCAGCAACATAGACCAGCATCGCTAGTTTTGAAGGCATAGTGATAAACATTAATCATTTTTTTTTTCACAAGAGAAAAAACGATGTTTTGAATATATTATATGAAGTAAAACAGTCCATGAAGTCATTACATTTTCACATCTGAAGATTGGAACCCAAATATCCATCCAGAAATGTGGAAGTCCCACCCCAGACAGTGATAGAAAAATACCCCATGTCACATACAGGGACTTGAAATTAAACCCAGTAACGGTCCGCATGGAGATTATCGACAATCCGAGAAAGCATCCAAATATGCCCGAGGCATCTATAAGAAAGTGAAATAGCAGTATGTAGAATAGTAAAGCAACAGATAGAGTACCGACGTCCATTGTTCCAAATACAAATTAAAGTACCCAAAATCCTGCAACAGAGAAAAACGCTAATCATGTGAGGAGTGTTATATGTCCAAAATATAAAAAGACTATCTGACCATATCAATAAACCAGCAACATAGACCAGCATCGCTAGTTTTGAAGGCAGAGTGATAAACATTAATCATTTTTTTTTTCACAAGAGAAAAAACGATGTTTTCAATATATTGTATGAAGTAAAACAGCCCATGAAGTCATTACATTTTCACATCTTAAGATTGGAACCCAAATATCCATCCAGAAAAGTGGAAGTCCCACCCCAGACAATGATAGAAAAATACCCCATGTCACATACAGCGACTTGATATAAAACCCCGTAACGGTCCACATGGAGATTATCGACAATCTGAGAAAGCATCCAAATATGCCCGAGGCATCTATAAGAAAGTGAAATAGCAGTATGTAGAATAGTAAAGCAACAGATAGAGTACCGACGTCCATTGTTCCAAATACAAATTAAAGTACCCAAAATCCTGCAACAGAGAAAAACGCTAATCATGTGAGGAGTGTGATGTGTCCAAAATATAAAAAGACCATCAGACCATATCAATAAACCAGCAACATAGACCAGCATCGCTAGTTTTGAAGGCAGAGTGATAAACATTAATCATTTTTTTTTCACAAGAGAAAAAACGTTGTTTTGAATATATTATATGAAGTAAAATAGTCCATGAAGTCATTACATTTTCACATCCGAAGATTGGAACCCAAATATCCATCTAGAAAAGTGGAAGTCCCACCCCAGACAATGATAGAAAAATACCCCATGTCACATACAGGGACTTGATATAAAACCCAGTAACGGTCCACATGGAGATTATCGACAATCTGAGAAAGCATTCAAATATTCCCGAGGCATCTATAAGAAAGTGAAATAGTAGTATGTAGAACAGTAAAGCAACAGATAGAGTACCGACGTCCATTGTTCCAAATACAAATTAAAGTACCCAAAATCCTTGAACAGATCAAGAAAACGCTAATCATGTGAGAATTCAAAGTAAAGTTAATCTATTAACATTGCGAATAAAATTACACCGAAGTCAAAAACATTGCCTGGCCATACTCATGGCAAATTTGTCATCAAAAAATCAAAAAATTAAGAAGACTGCCCTCATACGGGGAAACCAGTCTTGAACGTTTAATTTACAGAATTCAAAAATATTACTTAAAGGTCCAGCACAGTAAAATAAACTAAAAGCAGCCCAATTAATTGGGCCTGCTAAGCAAGAAAAACAAATTAAAACCCGCTCAGACCCGCCGGACGGGTGCATTCTTCCTGCGTTTGGGCCTCCTCGCGGAAGACCACAGTGACTACAGCTGTGATTCGCGGGCGGTTGAGAGTGCAATCGAAGGAAAATTGCGCAGTGCGCATCGTGGGAGAAGGTGAACTAGCCTCTGTTGAGGTGCTGGAGGGAGCGCGCCGGGATTGACCTCTAGTGCTCCCCCTGCGGCAACGCATCCTATGACGCACGCGAGGCATGGGTGCAATCGCAGTGGGCACAAGAGACGAAGAAGAAGAATTCCAATTAACAGAGGAAGACAGACAGAGAGTACAGAACCGAGAGAAATGGAAATATGCAGCAAAGTCTAGGCAGAAGTTCCGCTGGCCACTTCTCCTTATCATCGCAGTTACCAGACAGTGTAATCCAGCAACCGGCTTGTCTGAAAAACCATGGCTAAACGCCATTTTTTATGTCGACCCGTCTGCAATGCAATCAAAGGACGGCTGTCATAATGAATCTCCGATCATTAATAATGAGAGCCGAAGGCCGGATCAAATTGGAGCGTGCGGAATCGCTCAGAGGAGTGGAGGTCCGATCTTGAACAGTGTTAAAAATTAATTAATCTAGATTTGATGTGAAAACTTAATTCAACAGCGTTAAATGTTAATGCGAATGATATGAAATCGCCATATCCATTTCCCATCACCTTAAACGCCATCGAATGCACCCGCAGCCGGGAGCAGGGCAAGTTTTTATTGAGGACACGTGGCAAAAATTGATTGGAGCGGATCTTTGTTTGGGCCACTCGCGTAGTGGAAATCCGGACCCGTAAAATATTAGGGCGAATTTGATAAGAAATTCACGTCACAAAATTGGCCGACGTCAGCAGGCTATTTTGGAACACGAATTTGGTTTGAATTATGGTTTATCGCCGTTTGAAGTTCGACGGGCTCGACTTTTGAACAATTTTCTTATAAAATTTGTGTTGGTTTTCTTTGATAATACACATATTAAAATCCCGCTTAATAAAGAGAAAAAATTGTTGTGCTTTCGGAACCTGACCCGAGGATTGGACATGAGTTAACAAACAAAAGGATAGCGGAACCAGACATGCACCCGTGGTCAAGCCCTCTACCAAAACCACTAGCGGAATCACAAAAGCGGGTTGCCCATATCGCACCGCTTTTGCGGAGTAGGCGGTATTTCCTATTCGCGAGCGATTCCATAGGGAATGCGACACATGGCGAAGTGACCCCGGCAAACAACCGTTTAACCCATGCCATCGCACGTTAAAGCCCGACGTTGGAAGCCGAGCTAAATTGCCAAGAGTCGTTGATTTGGAGAAGGGCCATCGGACGATGGTCGCACGTTGAACTTGCCCGGAGGTTAACTAAGGTGTGCGGAGGATAGCCAGGTACGATACGAGTGTTTGATTGGTTATTGATATATATAGGTGGGGCCGGAGTATAATGAAATTGATTAATTAAACGATTGGCGGATAATTAGCATAAGTCTGGAGGGTGATTGTTGTAAGGCTGGGTGGTGAAATATAGAGCCGAAAGTTCACTACAAGTTATTTATTTAAAAAGAAACGTGGAGTATAAATACAAAGTGTTGAAAGTTAAACATTGGTTAAAAGGATTGGAGATAATATAAAGTCGGGAATATAAATTAAAGTCCAACCATTGTGGATAGTATTTATTTATCAAATTCTACGAATTTGATAAATAAACCCTAAGAAAGAAGAAGTCAATTAAGACTCAGGCTGGAGGAAAAGAACGGGGTAAACCAAGGGAAAATGCTGACAGAGCGATTGTAGACACACCAGCTCTCCTCGGGGGTCCAATTTCAGTTTTGTTGCGTCACACGATGATCTCTCTTCTCTGGCATTTACTTGTATTGAAGATCACTATTCTAGGAATAAGGAGTTATTTTCTCCAAAATAACCCTAGCCAAACATTGACAATGCATCAAGGATATCTTTCTATGCTTCATAAGTACATATGTTCTACTTCTAAATCATGTCTTGGAAGTGGTTGTTTTGCTGGAAATTATTCACCCGCTGGTTTCATACCAAAGTCTTTTTCACATTTTCAGCATCCAATACATGAAAAAGATAATGGTTTAAAACAACATAAATATTTGAAATTTTGCAAGAATTGTCTGGCACACTTTGAATATAAATTTTGAAGTCAAGTGCATGATGCTGTATAGGATCAAGTGTCATTTTGAATACCAAATGTTTCACAAGAAACTTCTCAACATGCTACCCTACAGTAAGGATTAAATGACAATATTGCATCAACTATTTCCATAATTAAAGTGCACCTCAACCATAAGACTAAACAACTAAAAATGTTGTAGATCTAACAAGACCACACAATAAAATGTATTCCACAAGGCCAACACTGTATGAAAAATGAAAAGGAGTTTGCAACCAAAAATACCTTAGGCAACTAATTCAATTAGATACACCAAACCATCAGCAAAAAGGAAAACCAGCCTACTCAAAAGGCAAGCGTTTACCTCCTTTGACAAAATTTTGAGTTCCTAAACAAGGGCCTTTATTGTCTTGTCAATGCCCCTAGTAATTTGAATGGTATTTGCACCTGCTGCAACAACCTAAAAAAAAAGGTTTCATTTCAAATTATTTTCCACAAATTTAAGATACAACCATTGTCAGTTTTGTATTTCCTAACAAGCTCATAAATTTTGACAAAAGAACCAAAATTTTTTAATACCCGATAGCAATTTTTTCACTCAAAAACTATCTTAGACTCAATAAGCCCAACCCAAAACTAAAAAACCAAACACCATAAGACCCTACAAAAATGAATAGATGATCTTAATCCAGTACTATCGACAAAAAGTTACCTTTACACCCTCACTTATTAAACCCCGTGCTGTTGAATTTTAACTTCAACTGCTGCAGCAGAAGGACGGATGCAGCAGCAACATTTTTTTTTGGAGGTTGCTTGCATGCCATCCAGAAATTTAATTCAGCATTTAAAATTCCTGCAAGTTTTTTTTGTAGACGGCCGCAGCCATATTTCTGTACATGATTGTATTTAAACACAACAACCAACATTAACGCAATTCACCAACCAGAAATTAAACAAACAGAAATTTACCCGACAGTTTTGTAAATTCAAAAGGAGGACACGTGGAGCATTAATATTGGATCGCATGAAATTGAAGGGAATCTGAAAACCCGAAAACCGGACCCGAATTTTTTATAGGGCACATTGGATTGAGAATTCGAGTTAAAATTAGGCAGACGTCAGCATCCCATTTTGGAACGCGAATTTGGTTTGAAATTCAATCTATTTAGACTTTTGAAGTCCGAAGGAAAGGGTTCTTTAATGTTTTGATAGTTTAATATATACATATGTTTTAAACATATGTTATATATATATCATATGCGAAATGAAAGGTGGGCCATAGAATTTAGTTTTAATTTTATTTTTTTTAAAAGAGGGTTTATTATAATATGTTTTATATATTCCGGCATATAAAAATAAAAAGGTCGAAAAAGCTTGGTAGTTTTTTTATAGACAGTACGTAAATTTTTTATTACATAGCAGTGTGTAAAAAGTGAAAAATTGAGTGTAACTTTTTAAGTGTGTATGCACAGCAGTGCGAAAGGGAAAAACACAGCAGAGTGTCTTAGAGACAGAGTATGTTTGTTTTGAACAGACAGTGAGTTGGTTTTATGCACCGCGTTTTGTAGCAGTCATAATTTTGTAATCCCTCTCAGTGAGGAAGTAGTGTAATAGTTTTTTTTTGAGTTATTGAAGGGAATAGAAGTTTGTTTTCAAAGTATTGAAACTCTGTCTCCTGTCAAAGAAATTTTTATTTTCTGTGTGTTAGAGGAAGGGAGATTTATGGGTGGTTCTTATGAATCAACCAACTATTCAGAACATGCTCATCAATCCAAACCATAAGTATTATGTGACAATATTCAAGCAGGCACTCAATCGGATTTCTGAAGCTATGTTAGAGAAACCCTAAACTCTCACTGAAAATAGGTGAAATGTGGCACCACTCAGAGATTGACATGTGCCAATTGGTACAAGTGGTAGAAAATTGGCATGCTCAAACAACGAGGTGATGCATGAATGACATGAGGGAGAAAATATCAGAAAAGCCCCAAATCTGGAGAACTAAAGCTCATCACCAACCTGAGATTGACAACTTTACATGATGTAACCTATGAAATCATAAATGGAGAAATCATAGTAACAATAAAGTAACCTATGTAACAATAAAGCCGGATTCATCCTGGGAGTGGTAATGGGAGAAATCATAGTGAACAACAGGAAACATGCATAGTTGCTTACAATCAAATAGATGAAAAAACACATACAAAAAACCTAGATAATAATCGTGCACAAGCTTAATATTGAATTATGAAATGTAAAGGAACTTACAAAATGTCAAGCGCACAAGCAAAAATATCCTGGACATGACCCTGGTTGACAAATTGTATTGCTCATGATGCAAGAGGATTTGTACCTGCACTGCCAAGTCAATCAAAATCCATCATTATCTATACAATAAATACAAGTAATTGATGTAGTATTTTTTACTCTAAGATGCATTCCTATGATAATGTTAGAACATATGTTGAAAATGTCAAAACATACCTGAAGAAGCTCCTCTTCGTTTCAAGAACAATTTATTGGAGTCGCATGAACTTGGAACAAGCCTCCCACGATCTCAAAGAGTAGCAACTAAGTCAACAATGACTTTTTTGTTGCTACGCTGGATCAAGGGAGGTTTGCTCCAATATTAAATCGCTCCAATAAATTATTCTCTACTAAACAGGGCCAACCACGTGAAGGTGGAAGCTCTTATGGCCCCTCCCCCCCCCCTCACATCACTCTCAATTCCCCAATACCCAATCTATATTTCATTTTTTACTTTCATGAGCATAAAAAAATATTCAATAACTAGTAAAAAAACAATTCAACAAAAAGTACACAAGGAAACATTGCAATTAATGCTTGACATAAAAATAGTATGATAAATGAGTTTTTTATATAACGCAAAAAAATGTTCCAAGTATGGTAACGTTTGCCTTATAATAATACAATATTTTACATTGTCAATTTTTCTTTTTCTTCTTCCTATTTTTAAAGCTCCTAATTACATCATCAATATCATCGTGCTCTGCTCCTGTTTCGTGCCTTTCAACCCGCACTGCTGACCTAGTTGTGTATTCACGATGTCTGGGCTCATCCAGTGACGGGGCATCGCCTACAAAAACATATAATATTAAATTTTAATTGTCAGTTTTTAAATATCATTGAACTAGTTCGGTAATATTAATAAAAAAAATTGCAATGAGATTATTTACCTGGTGCACCAGCTGTCGCCGCTGACCTAGTTGCATTGTCACGATGTCTGGTCTCATCCAGTGACGGGGCATCGCCTCCAAAAACAGATAATAATTAAATTTTAATTATCAGCTTTTAAATATCATTGAACTAGTTCGGTAATATTAATAAAAAAAATTGCAATGAGATTATTTACCTGGTGCACCAGTTGTCGCCGTTGGGACAGTTGCCCTGTCTTCCTCTCTGGTGGTAAGATCCTCAAGGGAAACATTCTCTGTCATATAAACAAAAAACGTTATAAGGACAACCATCAAGGTATAATTAGAAAAAATTATAAGTGGAAATTAATTACCGTCACGGCCCTCACTGATAGCAACATTGTCGGCCTGGTCCCCACTACAATGATCAGGTTGCACGAGAGGATCATCTACATCTGGCTCTAAAACTGGGTTATTTACCTCGTCGGTAGTGTTGCTCCCCCGATTTAAACAAAGTTGTTAGACATTAAATTTATGGACGAAAACAAAAATATTGAAAGGTTAATGTTTTACCTTATCAGGCATTGTAGATCTTGGGACCTGCCCCAAGCTTCTGCGACGTTCAACTACAGCTTGATAGCCAAAACGGAAAGCAATATTTTTATCTTCCTCTGTAGTTATCGTTCCAAAGTCATCACCCTACATTATATATGATTGTGTATTTTTAATCATATCTGATAGGATTACAAAAACGTTGGAAGGCGATACAATTAATTATAAGATGTTTAGCTACTTAATTACAATTCTTGCACCTAATTTCAAGTAGCCACCCTGGCCGAGCTTGTGATGGCCCTTTTTCTCAATCCTAGCTTTGGTTGCCTTTGAGGTGTCAGGCAACCTAGCATCAAAATATTGAAGTCATATATGACGTAGCACACTTTTATTTTAGACATAAAGAAAATTAAAGCTATTGAATTAAAGTTGTAATTTACCTTGCGGGTCCAGTTGGCATTTTTCCTTCTTTCTTTGCCCTTTTCTTTTTTCCGTCATGGATGAGTGCTCTCCACTCACTCTCTGGAACTGCGAGAGGACGCTCATATCTAGGGTTAAATTGCAATTGCGTCCTATAGGTGTCCCTAGTATATTTCAAATATTTGCCGGCTACCCGAGCCACCGCTGTTCTGTCAAATGTGTCGACCCCAAAAAGGGCTTCTAGATAATCTAGAAGTTCTTTTTTCAGGTTGGAATTCTGGGAATTCCACCTTGTGCGTATGGTTGGGCCAAAAATTACCAACGCATGGCTCTCCAAAAACCTATAGAACTCATTGTTTCCTACACAGAAAAAAAAGATATTATCATTAATTTAAAAATAAAAAATCATGATAAATATGTTTTAGATAGAGTACATGAAATAGTTAAAATATTAAAATTTACCTGGGAGTTGTACGTGCTTTATAGGGACACCTTCATCGTTCACCAACAACGTGCCATTAATGGTCCCTGTGGAGCTGACACGTGTAGCTCCAGGAAACGCAATAATGTAGCTGGCCATATCAGCCTCATCATTGCCAACACGTTCAGCAGTTGGCTGGGTGTCAGCTTGGGCAGGGTGTGTTTCTTCGCTAGCACCTAAAGGAGTAGAAGGTGTACGAGAGGGTTGTTGGGCAATCTCTTGCCCTTGTGTCCCACTACCACCAACACCGGGTTCAGCAAATGCCAGAAAACGCTACATACAAAAGAATTTTTTGTTAGTTTAGTCAATGTAAAAATTAAAAATCAAACTATCACAATTCATCTCATGCAGAACAAAAAAAATATCCTTTTGACTTTTTATTATTACCCGATATCTATTTAGCTGCCTCATAAGATGTTGTATCCTCTCTTCTGTTTCAGGTGTTTGAGGCGCGTCTATCAAAGCATTAAATTCCGACCTTGCATCTCGTGCCTTTTTTTGCAACAACAACACTGGAGATAGGGATGAAAAAAGCTCTTCCTCAAAGAGGGAATCATCAGGCGTACCATGGCTAGGTGTTTGCATATTTGAACAAAATTAATATTATTTCAATTATGTAAATAACTAAAATACCTGAAGATAGAGAAATGCTGGCACTTTACATGTTCTTCCGCCGGCCTCTTTCCGCGATCATCCCGTCTCAGGGTTGTTCCTGCACTACTCTGATCAGTCTGCCACATTGCAATAAAATTATAAATGTAAAAACTTGAAAACAATATCTAACTTGAAAACACAAAATGAAAACTGAAATAATTTCTAATAAGACACCGGAAGACATAGCTAGAGTTTCAAATATGCCTTGCATTGAATTCAGTCCTGGAAACATGTCATTGCACATTAAGGCACCCAAACATTCAATCCACGAATGATATATTTAAGTAGGATTCTCCTATTTTGGGAAAACACCATACCTATAATGCATTCACTTGCATGTATAAAGGGAAAGGAAAACATGTTTTCATACAACGGTGACAAAGGCATCTTGGGGAAAGGTATCTTCACTTTTTATTTATGTTGTTCACCCACACCACTCTCGTGTTTTCACTAATCCTGTTTTGTCATTTTTGGATTCAAATTAAGTTAAGGTCTTAAGTATTTTTTGACCTTTCAGTGTAGTTTTTATAAGTGGCATGTGTGGATTTTCCATTAATTCTGCACTTTTTCTCTTCATGCGCATGTTTCCCTGGAAATAAAATGCATGATTTAGTCCCATACATTTAACAAGTTGTTGGATCAACTCCATAGGAAATATCATGTTTCCTATTCAATCAAAATTTATCTCAGTTAGGGTAGGTAGGAAGGTTTTCCCTTTTTATTAATAGGGCACTTCTAGCTTGCATTTTTATTATATCTTTCAAATTTAGTGTCGTTTCAATTAGGGCATGATTTTTTGCAACTTTCAAGGTGAGAATGAACAAAGACAAATTCTTGTGATGGATGACTGTATATGACTCCATGGCCAGAGGAAAAGGCACTAATCTACTTCTTCAAATATCTATAGTTCTCATTCACCTCATACGAAGATGGTCCCCGATTTTGAGCCAAATGTTGCAGCAAAAAGTTCCCCCCCTCCATAATTTGATAGTCAATGGAAATTTCTTAAATTGATGATGGGGCAAGATTATGGAACATTGGCACATACATATGTAATGGAATTCCAAGATCATGATATATGTTTGCATATGTTTATGGCAATGTTCCACCAAGTCCCCCGGAGGTGGGAGCGAGGGGACGAGGGAGCGCGGGAGCGGCCTATGCAAAAGCTCCCTACCAATTTTCAGGAAACGTGGGGGGACGTCGGGGTCATAAAAACTATAAAATTTAATATTTAAAATGTAACTATATTTTTGCAAGGGATGTATATACAATCATCATACACTTGCATCATGAAAGATAAATCATAAATGATAAAATTACAAATCGATGAATGATGAATCATATAATTGAAACAAATTTAAAGTTAAAAGTTAAAACATACATCATACAATCATGCATGTAAGTTTGTAAGTTTGTAACTATATAATCATTAATGTAACTACTAACAATGTACAATGAAAATAAAGTTTAATATATCATATGACATATTATATCAAGATTCAAAATAGAGTTTAAACTGAAGTTTACAACTCAAGTCTGAAACATAAAACTTAAACGCAAATAAGTTATGTCTTAAACATAAAACATAAAACATAACATATGAATATCAAATGATATCATCATACTGATAAATGAGCATAAATGCTCAAGTTAATGCCCCACTAGTCTCTGCATCCAACTTCTGCATGAATATATCAAGATCAACCATGTCACCATCCGAATCAGAATCACTTGGATTCTCAAATATGCTAAGTGGCACATCAACTTTTAACACGAAACCATAAACTAAAAGGGGTGGTGAGGGGACGTGAGGGGGCGTGAGGGAAACATCCCCTAGAAGTCCCCAAGACCCCGGAGCGCGAGGGGGTGAGGAATCTAGACCCCTAGGTGGGGGGGCGAGACCCCGTGTAACACTGGTTTATGGAGGTGGTGGAGCAAAAAAGAGCTCAAATAGAGCCGAAATTTTTCACATAAAAAGGACTGTGGGCTTGACTAATGGTTCCATTTAAAAAATGATATCTAGACAGAGAATAAGTGTAGCATGCAAACATGCATTGAAAATCCATCCGAGTTTGCATTGTATTACTTATGATGGATTCAAATTTGGGTTTCAAAATGCCAGGTTATGGCATGATTTTGTCGATAAACCCTTAGTTGGATTCTCATGTTGGTTTAATTTATATTTTAAGTTTGTTTTGCAATATTTGGGTGATAGTAACTCATGAACTAGGTTACCAATGTGTAACAATCATATTTCAAGAATAAAGTTGTGATTTTTTTATATTATTATTATTATCTATTAGCTACGAGTATTGACACCTAATGCCTGGAATTTTGACATCTTGATAGCATGGATAATTTCGAAAATGTTTCTAGTAATGTTAACATAATAACTATCATTACATGTCTTCACTTTTTTCACCATAATAGACCTGTGATATGGAGTCATCACACAACTTCATATGCTATGTCCCAAAAAGTTCAAACTGGTTGAACCTACCTCATAGTGTGGTTATTAAGGACAAGTTGCTTGGTATATAACTCGATAGCATAGACCGCGTTGCAGTTCTAAAAAGAATCCTCAAGTGTCAAAAAAACTTCACAATATGTTCTACTATAAAGCCTTTTGGGATACCTCAAATAATATATGTATCATTGATGACTTTTAAAGTATGACAAGATCCAGAGGGAAAGGAAATCAATGGAAGAGTGATACACCAATGAGAACCTAGAATTTAGCATCGGATGAGTTAGAGTCTAGGAAATTGAAAGCCTATAATTTTAATTAGTGATGAAGGACATCACATAGGTAATTATATTTTCATGTAGAATAATCTGTTAATTCAAATTTAAACTACATAATATGAAAGGCATACCATAAATTTTTCCACGTAAGTCCAAACAACCTATAAAAAGGGAAAACCTTCTTTTTCCATGGGAAATAATTTACCTTTTCTTTTTCAAGGCAATCTCAATCACAAAAAATATGAACTATACTGCACACATTCTTGGATAATGTGAAAGTGGAAAGGAATACCCTACACAAGTGATGCACACATGTACATTTGAACACTAATAGATTTTTGTAGTTGAAATGCAATGCTTGTTTTCATTTAAATGTAGGGGTTTTAAAGCAGGGAGAAATAATGGCTGCCAAATTAATAAGCGTTTCTTTGGGAAAAATTTAAATCTTGTATTGGGTGATGAAGATAATAGAGGGTATTGAATCTTGATTCTTGACATCTAGAGAGAACCCTACAGCCTAACACAATCCAATGGAATTGACCAAAAAAACCCAAACAGAGTCAACCCTACTATAGGAGGAAGGGCCTGCAGTAAGAACTTACCATTTTGCAAGAGCTGAGGGCGAATGTTGTTCTGCAAGAGCTGAGGGCGAACGCTGAGGGCGAATGTTGTTCTGCAAGAGCTAAGGGCGAACGCTGAGGGCGAATGCTGAGGGCAAAGGCTCTACTGCAAGAGCTGAGGGCGAATGCAGGGCGAATGCTGTTCTGAAAGAGCTGAGGGGGAATCCAGGGTGAATGCTGTTCTGCAAGAGCTCAGGGAGAATGCTGAGGGCGAATGCTGTTCTGCAAGAGCTCAGGGCGAATGCTGTTCTGCAAGAGTTGAGGGCGAATGCTGAGGGCGAATGGTGTTCTGCAAGAGCGGAGGGCGAATGCGCGCGTGACATCAGACGTTAATGTAGCACACATGTACATTTGAACACTAATAGATTTTTGTAGTTGAAATGCAATGCTTGTTTTCATTTAAATGTAGGGTTTTTAAAGCAAGGAGAAATAATGGCTGCAAAATTAATAAGCGTTTCTTTGGGAAAAATTTAAATCTTGTATTGGGTGATGAAGATAATAGAGGGTATTGAATCTTGATTCTTGACATCTAGAGAGAACCCTACAGCCTAACAAAATCCAATGGAATTGACCAAAAAACCCAAATAGAGTCAACCCTACTATAGGAGGAAGGGCCTGCAGTAAGAACTTACCATTTTGCAAGAGCTGAGGGCGAATGCTGTTCTGCAAGAGCTGAGGGCGAACGCTGAGGGCGAATGCTGTTCTGCAAGAGCTGAGGGTGAACGCTGAGGGCGAATGCTGAGGGAAAATGCTGTTCTGCAAGAGCTGAGCTCGAATGCTGACCGCAAATGCTGTTCTGCAAGAGCAGAGAGCGAATGCACGCGTGATATCAAACGTAGCTATTGCGACAAATACCAAACATTTTTATGTAGCGCGCATATAAGTTTCGAATTTTTATGTAGCGCCCATATAAGTTTGGTATTTTTATGTAGCGCGAAAATAACTGTCGCTATACCGACGGCGGAAAAGGCGTCGCTATTAGGACGGGGCCTCCAAACGTCGCAATGGCGACACCTAGACATTGTGTCGCCGTTGCGACGTTTAGAGTCGTCTCAATAGCGACGCTTTGGGCCATGGTGTCGCAATTGCGACGTCTTCCTTTAAACGTCGTAATTGCGACACTAGTTTAAGTGTCGGTATTACGACACTTTTCTATGGACGTCGGTATAGCGACGGTTTCGGGCGGGATGGAAAAAATTTGGGAAAATTTCCGACATTTTAATGAAAGCTACTAAACAAAAATAATTTCCGCGAAATGTAGTAGTGAAATTTTGTTTCATTTAAAAAAATACCTCTAAGTATAACTTATGGGTAGTAGTCAAGCTAGAAGAAAAGAATATAAAATAAACATTCTCATTTTTCAATGTTTATGCCTCGATTTTCTACGGTGAAAAGGAAGAATTATTGGATTCCTTAGTCAGGCTTAAATAAGAGAAATAGCATCTTAACAACATAGTTGGTGGAGATTTCAACATTGTCCTAATTTCTACAGAGAAACAATGAGAAAACATTGTCAGAGACCCATTTTGTGAAAGGATGGAAGATCTCATCAATGAATGGGACCTCTTGGATATAACATCGAAAAAAGGAAAATACATGTGGTCTAACAAGAGAAGTGACCATGAGCACATCATGACTAGGTTGGACCATTTCCTTATTTATAATAGATGGTTAGTTAAAGGAATAGAATGTTCCTCTTCAATATTGGAAAGATGAGACTTTTATCATCAACCCGTTGAGATAAATATAGAACCTCCTGAGGGCCTTGGCACAATCCCCTTTCGTTTCAACCTTGGATGGCTTCAAAGAGATGGAGTTGCCAAACTAATAATGCAAGAATTGAAAACCCTAGTAAAAGGATCCCCTGTGTTTGTTTGAGAGACCAAGTTGAAAGTGGTGAAGAAAGTCCTTCGAACCCAGGAAAAGTCCAATTACAAGCCTCTAGGACAAGAAAAAATAGACCTTATTAGGCAATTGGAGAACCATTAATCCTAGATGGAGGCTAATCTAGAAACAACGGTTTCTAGTGAAAAAGAAAAGCACATAAGTAAGAAAATTATCACCCTTAGTAGACAATAAGAGGAGTATTTGTGTTTGAAGTTGAGAGTCTTCTAGTTAAGGGAAGGGGATTAAAATACTTCTTTTTTCCACAAGAAGGGTAGAGCATGAGAGATAAAAAACAGGGTTAAAGATATTACCCCGAAGGTTTAATCTAATATATCCTCCTTTCATGAAATCAAGCTTGAAGCCTTGAATTTTTTCAAGAACCTTTACTTTGAGGACAAAGCTAATGCTTATGATGAAGCGTAATATTTTGTTTCATGTATACATTCCATATTTTTTGATTTGGAAAACCTTTAGCTTACGAAGCCAATCGAAGAGGAAGAATTGATTGAGGCTATCTAGTTTCTTGATCTGAATAAATCCCTTGACCCGGAAAAAATTTCAATTATTTTTTTCCAATCCTGATGGGTCCTTATTAAGAATGAACTTATGAGAGTGATGAATTCCTCTAGAGTTAAGGGGAACCCTAGTAGAACTACTAACTCCTCCTTTCTGACCCTCATCCCAAAGGAATCCAAGCCTTCCTCCTTCTCTCGTTTCAGACCCATTTCTCTGCGAAACTCTTCCTATAATATGTTGACCAAAATGATTTCCAATAGGCTTAGGAAGATCCTTCTTGCAATAATATTTGAAAACTATTGGAACAGGGTCTCTTGCAAGCTGCGAAACTGGTCCATTTTGTATATTTTTGATTATATTTAGTCTAGCGCAGGGGTTTTGGGGTGGGTTAAAGCCCCTAAAGCATTGTAAATGGGTCAAGGGTAGACCAAGAGTTTGTAAACCACGGGTTGCAGACCATTGGATGCATAGGCTAAAATAGTATAAGTAGTTGAACTTTTTTGAGTTGTAGGACAGACTAAGAAAGACAAGAGATTGATGCTAAGTATGAATCGATAGATCTGGTTAGGGTTGTTGGGTAAGGACTCCTGCTGCTGTGTGCGCGGAGGGCCTCTATCCTGCTGTGTGCGTAGGTTGGGTTTTGGGGTGTTGTAATTAGATCTGAAGGATTAATGAATGTGGAAGTATTGTTGAATATTTGAATCCACTGGAATTACTGTGATATGAATTTGTGATGTTTGGTTACTTAATATATGCTACTGTATTATTGATTTAAGCTGCGAATATACTTGTGTTACTTATTTATGCTCAGATTTGGATCTGTTATGTTTCACTTCATGCAAGAATATATGGAATAGTTGCGTTATCGTTATGTGAGTTCATGATCTGTTGATTACTGTGAGTATCATTGTTGTTACGCACGTGGATGTGAAGGGAATATATAGATATAGGCTCTGTGATATAAGATCTGGTCACTATAAGGTTGAACGCAGCTCTGCTTGACTTACCTACCCTCTCCCAGGGTTGCGGAACCTGGGGCTCCAACACCCACCCACACTACTTCGGTGAGACTTTGGCCTGCGTAAGTAGGTCACTGCCGAAAGGGCCAGTAGTATAGGGGTTTGTTGGCAAACCTTGAACATCTGAACCTGCGTCAGGACCCCTCGAGCCAAAAAATGGTTCTGTTGTCGGGACCTGGAGCATTTTGAGAGAGGGATCGGGTAATGCCAAGGCCGTACTGGAAGCCTGAGAGAAATGAAATTGATGAATGGTTTAAACAGCAAGTTTAGGAATTTGCTGTAAAATAAAACCACAGTGAGAGGTTGACCACCGAAGAGTGGAAGAATAAGTACATTTTCACAGAGATCTACGAGATCTTCTTTGTAACGTTCGAGCTCCAGGAGTGGCTCGCAAGGTTGGTGGAATTTCAGAAGTGTTGGAAGGACGAGCGTGTTACAGAGTGGACCCCCGAACTAATCTAGTAGTTAGAAAAGGTCGATAATACCATCATTCACATGGTGGACCATTGGGTAGACAGTGTGTTAGGAGGATTTGTGACAAAATTTGCCATCGATCAGTTTGTCCCCTACTCTGAAGTAGAGCGAAGATTTTTCAAGGGGTTCCGAGGTAAGTTTTTGAAGACCTTACCGTTGCTGATCAAGATATTATTATGCGAAAAGAGTATTATGTGTAGCCATACCGAGTGAATGACCTCTGATCTGGACGGGAACACAACACGAAGTGGAAAGTACTATAGAACCAACCTAGAATGAGATAGATTGGTCTACAGTCTAGTAAGAGAATCAGCTTCGCAGAGTCCTCCAGCGACATCGCTTTCAAACCAACCTAGGGGTAAGAATTCACCTACACCACCGCCACCAGAAGACGACATGGCTGCGCACATGAAGTTTCCGACCTTTAAGGGTGTGGGGGATGAAGACATGGATCAGTTCTGGTTTGTCACGGGATCGGTATGGAATGTGCAGTATGTAGCTAGTGATTCGGTGAAAAGGGCATAGATGTACCTTGCCTTCGAAGGAAGAGCTTTGCACTAGTACATGGGATACATCGGCCAAAATGAAAATACAACCATTGAAGATATTAAGAATGCCCTGAAACAACAGTTCAAGAAACCTAAGTCCTACTCTCAAATCTTGGTTGATCTAAAGGATTTCAAGCAAGGGCCTTCTGAATCTGTGTGAGAGGCCGATCAATGACTGAAGAAGGTGATCAGATAAGGTGGATTCCAATATGATGACAGACAACACACATAATGGTTCATTGCTATGTTGCTACCCCACCTACGCGTACCTATGGGGCACCAAACTTTCGAATCACAGGAGAAATCCTTGGAGGGTGCCATGAAGTTAGACGCTGCGCCTCGGGACGAGACTCAGCTGGGCGTCCAACAGATCCAGGGACAACTGGAAGTGATGCACATAGAGATCTAGAATCTATGGAAGGAACGAGGGGGTAGAGGATAGCCTCGAGAGATGGTGCATACGATGCCGGGTGAATGGTCATACCAAGGATAACTGCCCTCTGTTAGAAGACTATATGCAGGCTAGGGGGCCTAGCCCATTGCGCCCTAGGGAAGCTACGGGACCCAGTGAGCCAACGCTATAGTGCGATGATTTTTGTGTTGTTGGGCTGCACGATACCAACCACTGTCCCCACCTTGCTGCGGATGTTCCAGAGGTAAAGCAACAATGGTTCAAGTTATGCGGATCGGTGGGACATGATGAACAGAACTATCAGACATATGATTTGATGATTGATCAAGGAACCTTATATAGAGTACAATCAGACCTTGCATCGCCAAGAATCCCCGCAGGCATAAGTGGCTCCCCATCAAGGGGCAGGTTAGGGGGCCGAGGTGGAAGTGCAGGTCGGGGACGAGGTCAACTAATCTGTTGTAACTGTGGAGAAGTAGGACACTTTTCAAGGGACTGTCCGAATCCTACAAGGCAATACTTCCGATATTGCAGACAACTGGACCAAGCAATTGAAGATTGTTCAATCTTGATAGCAAAAGTGCAGGAAAAGCAGTCAACACCTACGCAGAATGTGTAGAGAGTTAAGGCTGAGCTGCGAGACAAAAATCCAAGTGTGAATGTTGTGACATGTAGTGGGATGGCTACCAGGGGACCTGAGGAGGAGGCTGCGATGGAACCTCTGATTCGAAAAGCAGTTATCAAACAAGAAGGTTTAGACCTAAAAAATGGGAAAGAAACATTTTTCGCAGCTCGCAAGGACTTTGTTGAAGTAGAGGAAACTACTACTCGGGCACCTGCGAACCTCAAGGTAGATGAGGAGGTCGAGCCCATTTTATAGGCATGTATGAAGCTACTGCGCAACCCAAAGGATGTGGAGAATCTTCAGGCATTAATAGATAGCTGTGAAGCACGACCCCATCTACCCCTGGAGGTCAAGGATGTGCACAAGCTATACAGGTATAAGAAATGCATTGGGAGAGAAATGCGGTTGACTGCGCAGATTGGTGACTACGAAATGAATCAGGTTATTTTGGACCTAGGGTCAGATGCGAATGTGTTACCTAAATAGACATGGAAACAATTGGGAGATCCTAAGTTGGAATGGTCCACTATTCAGCTACGCATGGAAAATCAGTAAAAAATCATCCCACTAGGAAGGTTGCCTAAAATTATGGTGGATATCGCAGGAGTAAAGGCTCGAGCTGAATTTGAGGTAATTGAAACTGTAGAAGATGCGGACCCCTACCATGTGCTCTTAGGGTTGGACTGGGCCATAGATATGGGTGGTATCATCAACCTCAAAAATAGAAGCATGGTGTTTGAGAATAACGATACAAGGGTGATAGTACCATTAGATCCTGCGGAAGGTGAATGATACACAGAGCCAGTGTACGATGAAGAGGAGGTGGATCACATTTACAAGTTGACTGCGCGGGACGAAGATTGGATCAATCCCCCGGTGGGAGGAGTACTCTGCTGGGAAAAGGACAGTGAATGCTTCTCCGACTCTAATGGGGAGATGGATAATTGGGAAAACCGGTTACATGATGTCTCGACGCTATGATGTCTTCGAGTCACAAGGGACTTTTGTTGCATTTCCTTAGAGGTAAGAGACCTACCCTACTTTGATGGTTTTGGTAGCATTAAGGAATTTTGCGAGCATTCAAAGCAGAGGTTCCCGAGGGACGAAGGCTATGGGCCCTTAAGCTAGCCATGCGTGGAACACCCGTGCACTGGTGGGAGATGCAAGAGGAGGCATTCTAGGATTGGGAGGAATTTTAGGATATGATGATCCTATGATTTTAAGCCCCAACCAGTGTGCGGGACAAGACATTCCTTGGATCAGAAGATCCACGCGAATATATGTTCGCATGGGAAGAACAGTGGTGTAACATAATGAATAAAGAGTGGGTTCACTTGTTGATTCATGCCCTAGGGCCACTTCCTCATGCATGGTACTTAGATGCGGAGCTACATCGGCGCACCTGCCACTGGGGGATGCTGAAGGAAGAGTTCCTGGGAAAATTTGGGTTAGTAGGCGGGATAGAGGCGCTTGACGCAGTCCTACGGGACATTGACACTGGGGTATGGGGTGAATCACACCTGTTTATCGCACCGGAAATACCCACATGGGAAAAGAGGATACCAAGCATGGTCAACTACCATAGCCTAGCCCCAACAGAGGGTAAGGATGATCCACGAGCTGCTTCTGACTCAGAATTGGAAGGGGTGTACACAACTACCGAGCCTCTCAGGATGCGAATGGGTAGTAATGGGATGCACCCTACATTGGCTATGAATGGGGATGCAGATACAGAAGGCAGAGTTATCATATATTTGGCGACTCTCATAACAAGGAAACAACTGCATTCACTCCTCGGCCATGCAGGGTTTTACATAAAGTTTGTTTAGGAATATGTGCTACTTACAGCGCCTCTGAGAGACTTGTTTACACAGGGGGACCAGTTCAGTTGGGATGACACCTATTGGGAAAACATGTCTTTGGTTGTGAGGTACCTTAGGAACAAGCCTGTGTTGGGGGAGGATGCACAAGAGGCGCAGGTGTTTATTCCAAGCTCAGCAGGTACGCTGAGTGCACATAGGGAGCGAAAAGTGATAGTTGGAATAGTAAAGTTTGGTAAAGAGGAGAATTTACCATTGAGTGGAGCGGGCGGCTGGAAATTAATGGGGCGATTCCTTGAGATTTTTTACCATTTTCTTGATGGTAAGTTCCAAGTGAAATTTACGCTACCGTTGGATGGCCATAGGCACTATAAAGTAGGAAGGCTAGCTCAGACAAAAGTTCCATATCACTTCCGTAACCGGTATGTATTTTCTTTATGCTACACGGTTCTCTGGACCTCTAGCATCCTGTTCATGGCAAAGCAACCCACTCCCGCTGCCGATAGGCCCCCAGAATCGAAAGTCCCTTTTCCCAATAAAATAGCAGCTCCTAGTCTCGCGGAAGCTTCGATACCTACAGAGCCTGAACTTGACGAAATCATGATTGGGTCGGGGGACAAAGAAATCGATAGGATAATTGTGCTCTGGCTCCCTGTGTGGAGGAGTGGCTTCATCCCTGGTGAAAAGAGCATCGGAGGGACCTGAAAAACAGGAGTGAACCCCCCTATCGACTGCAAGGAAACCATAGGACCAAGTGAGAGGGGCTCGGACGCAGCCGTGGAAAGGGACTCATAACTGCCACAGATCACCGATAAGGATGTCGGGGCCGGTCCGCAGCTAGAACTGAGCATGCAAGGGACGAATAACTAAGATACCACCTCCCTCCAGAATACAAAGCGGCTAGGTGAGCTTGACAAACGGCCTCGAAAAAATCAACGTGCCCAACGCCATGAATATGATGCGACGGTCATGCTAACTGATGGTGACCTCGAACAAATCATGGACGAAATTACACTAGCTACAAAGGATAGATGGGCAGCCATAGAGGAACAACAACAGGTAGCAATTAACACCTTTCAGACCGAGCTTAGCGCCCTCCAGTGGAAGGCAGATACGCTGCAGACCAGTGTAATTCAAAGATGGGCTCCCTTGGCAATTAGCAGTACAGTGCTAGCACCGAAAGAAAGCCATCTCTGCTCTTAGCCTAGCACTGCCCTTGTAGGAACCCAAATCCAAGTAGATACAGGGATACACTTGGATCTGGCTAAGTTTCCCAACGAGGCATTACAGGGTCTCCACATCGCCGTGATTCGGGAGATCCACCAGCGAGACCTAGAGGTGCATCAACAACTCGGTGTGGCCAAGTGGGCCATCGTGCGAAAAAACGCAGAAAATTCCCTCGCTATATCGCAGCAGGTGGAGCTTGAAATAATGATCCACCAGCTCTGCATGAAGGTTCTGAACGGAATCCCGGCCGTAGCTATACCTCGGGCCAAGGTAGAAAGTATGGTTACAGCAGTAAAAGTGTCTCTGATAGAAATGCAGATCATCAAGGCACAACTGGAGAAGAAAATCTTTGACTTACAAGCCACATTGTAGCCTAACATTCTGTTGGAGGTACGAGCCTAGCGCACTGCGCTGGTGACCGAAGCTACCAACACTATCACAGGGAAAATTTCTTAGGGCGCCCAGTTGCTAGAAAAAGCCATGCAGCTCTAGAGCACAGTCTAGTTCAATCCGGTCCTCCAAAAGGTCAATCAGGACTTACGACAGCAGGAAGAAGCTTTTGCACAGGTCGAGGCTACATTTCCCACCTTGGTGCCTGCACAATGGTTAGCACGTTTGAGGACCAGCAGCACTATCCAGGATGCGATTGAGAAACTCCAACGCAAGAAGCGCATCATTGAGGAACGATTAAAGCCATGGGCTACCACAACCCTCCAGCTCTCACAAGATGCCGATGACGCGGTCACGCGACCAAACCAGACATTGGAAAACGTCACCACGACAATTGAAGGACCAACATCCCAAAAGCTTGTGGAACTTGTGCAGAGCATCGCAGTTCAGAGTCAAGAGGTGCTGCTGACACTAATCGCCACCCTCATTGCACTACGCGCGCAGGTGGAGAACCTACCATCGTAGTGACTTAGGACGAGTCACAAGATTGTGTTGGGGGACCGTTGGAACAGGGTCTCCTGCAAGCTGTGAAACTAGTCCATTTTGTATATTTTTTATTATATTTAGTCTAGCACAGGGGTTTTGGGGTGGGTTAAAGCCCCTAAAGCATTGTAAATGGGTCAAGGGTAGAACAAGAGTCCGCAAACCATGGGTTGCAGACCATTGGATGCGTAGGCTAAAATATTATATGTAGTTGAACCTTTTTGAGTTGTAGGACCAACTAAGAAAGACAAGAGATTTATGCTAAGTGTGAGTCGATAGATCTGGTTAGGGTTGTTGGGTAAGGACTCCTGCTTCTATGTGCACGGAAGGCCTCTGTCCTGCTGTGTGCGGACCGTGCTGCTGTGTGCGCAGGTTGGGTTTTGGGGTATTGTAAGTAGATCTGAAGGATTAATGAATGCGGAAGTATTTTGAATATCTGAATCCATTGGAATTACTGTGATATGAATCTGTGATGTTTGGTTACTTAATATATGCTGCTGTATTATTGATTTAAGATGCGAATATACTTGTGTTACTTATTTATGCTGTGATCTAGATCTGTTTTGTTTCACTTCATGCAAGAATATCTGGAATAGCTATGTTATCGTTATGTGAGTTCATGATCTGTTTATTACTGTGAGTATCATTATTATTACGCACGTGGATGCGAAGGGAATCTGTAGATATAGGCTCTGTGATACAATATCTGGTCACTATAAGGTTGAATGTAGCTCTACTTGACTTACCTACCCTCTCCTAGGGTGCAGAAACCTAGTTCCAGCACCCACCCATATTACTTCGGGTGAGACTTTGGCCTGGGCAAGTAGGTCACTGCCGAAAGGGCTAGTAGTATAGGGGTTTGTTGGTAAACCTTGAACATCCGAACCTAGGTCAGGACCCATCGAGCCAACAAAAACCAAGGGGGATTCTTGAAGCATAGACAAACCTTGGACAATGTCATCCTTGTTCGAGAGGCTATTAATTCTAGTAAACAAAGTGCAGAACGATGCATGGTTATGGAAGTTGACATGAGGAACACCTTTGACAGGGTCTGTCATTCCTTCATTTTCTCTATCATGGAAAAGCTTAGGTTTTGTGTCAATTGGATAAGGGCTTGTATCTGTAATCTGTGGATTTCCCCTCTAATAAATGGTCGCACCTGCAATTTATTTCTAGCTTCCAGTGTCTGAGGAAATATTGCCCCCTCTCCCATATTTTTATACATTCATGTGGTTTAAATCCTAAGTAGAAATATGTATGTTGCTAGAATTTATGGAAGAATAAAGGGTTTAAGCATTCCGAGAATATCAAAGAGGTTAATGACTCTCATTTTTCTGACTATGCCCTTTTATTTGGTGGTGCCTCAAAGAAAATTGTTATCATATTTAAACAATGTTGGGTCTTTGTTATATTATTTCCACAAATAGTCCCACACACAATACATTGTGGCAGGCGCAATAGGGGGGTCACAGGGGGGGCGAAATCCCCCCCTCTCGGGGGGTTTACAGGGGGGCGATAACCCCCTTGCATGTGGTTCAGGGCAGTGCCCCATGATTTTTTTTTTTATGCGGACCCAAGGATTGGGGGGAGACCCAAAGACAATGTGCGGACCTACCGATGGTTTTGTGCATGGGTTTTGCACATGGTTTTGAGCATGATGGTTTTCTTCCCATGATATTTTGTAGATACGGTCAAGGGAACTATGGTTATGTTCTAATCTAGGGTTAGTGGATTTGAGTTTATGAATGCTTCAACATGTATATATATGTACTATAAAATTTAAAGTAATATAATGAAAAATAAATGTGCTAGTCCCGATTTTGGGATCCAGGGGAAAATATCTGTGTATATTTTTTTATGTTGTCGCCCCCCGGCGCCCCTCTCATTATTGAACATCTCAGCTGGTGCGCAGGGAATGGTGCTAAAATCAATCTCTGGAAAGATAAAATCTCTTGTACCGGCCCTCTTGAAGCTCTTAATAATCTCATAAAATTGGCAGTATGGATGCAATATAAGGGTTTGCACAAATTGAAAGATATTTTGATTTGGGATGAAAAAGGACGCTAAAAAGGTTGGTTTAGGCTTGAGATCCCTCCTCATCTAGGAACTCAATGGGATGGTCTGAATATAATTTTAAAAAATATGGAACCTATATCTATCTCTCTGAAGGATTGAAGCTCATGGAATTTAATCGCACAACATACATACTTTGTCAAATTGGTGTATTCCCATTTAATTAAGTGGTTGCCTCACCCCCTCCCCCCCCTAGTGTAGATTGTGGAATTTTTTTTGGAGTAATGACGATATCCCAAAGGTCAACACCTTCTATTGGTCCCTTTTTCATCAAGAAATACTCATTGTTGAGAACCTAAGAAGGAATAAAATTAATGGCCCATCAAGATGTTCTCTATGCCATAATGTCGAGGAAAAAATTCCACATCTATTTTGGCTCTACCCTTTTGCCTTCGAGGTCTGGTGGCTAGCGTTTGCAACAATTTCTCCTATTGATTCCATCTCTAGAATATGGGAGGAATTTTTTGTTCAATGGAGATCCAAGTATCCTTTTGGCAGGAAAGCCTCCTCATTGCCTCTTCATTATTGGGAAGGGCTTCCAAAGTACCTGTGTTGGTATATTTGGATCACCAGGAAAAAATATGTCTTCAAAAATGAGATCCAATCCCCATAATCAGTCATCCTCAAAGCTTCATCCATGCTCTTTGAGGCTATTTATGTTAGAGGCTTCAACATAAAATAGATCGATGTCTTGAACCAAGAGGAATTTTATTGGATAAAGCTAGGATTAGATCACATCCCCCTCACCAAATATAAGATTCATCATGAAAGCAATAAGGTCCCCTGCATTAGGCTTAGTCAATCATATTTTAGCAAATGGAGATCGAAATAATCTAAGTTTAATATTTTTCTCAATGGGGATTCAAGAGGAAATCTAAGGGAGGCAGGAGTGAGAGGGGTTTTTTTTTACCCTGATGAAAAAATTGTTTCTCAGTTTTCTTAGGGCTTGGACTAGCAAAAAATAACCATGTGTTACACAATATTTTGTCACTATCCCTACAATCCCTGTCCCGCACATTGGAGGATCATTTTTGTGACTAAAACAAAGTGTCATGCCTTGCAAAGACCATCATTTCATCCCTTTCCATGAGGACAACATTCCTTTTGTTGACAATTTCCGTAGCAAACCATCATAAACACATGTTTTTTCCTTGGCACTAGTAGACTTCTATGCCCTCGCGCTAATGAGGAATATTAACCCTGGGCCCCACGCCCATTGGTGCTTTATCCCAGTGATCTACCCACGCCAACCTATTTATGGAATGTTTTTTAAATATAGAGGCGAAGTTTCTATCCTAACAACTTCATGGGCGAGTCATCTGGAGTGGTTCGACTGAATAACCACGGCCCTCCTCCTTTGGCCTCTTGTTTCCACCTTTTGGGGAAACCTCCCAAGGGATAAGGCCTCCCTTCCACAATTTTAGGGATCCCAACCTCCTCCTCTCCCTCTATAAATAAAGCTATCTTCCATTGATGAGCTAGCTGAACATATTATAGCTAAAACGCTGAAGAGAATTCTTGAACATTCCTCTAGAAAGATAGAACGAAAAGAGACCCTTGTCGAGAGAGCTTAGGCTTGTGTCCTCACCTCATCTGAATAACCCGACGATCCTTCGAGATGTGCTTTGAATGAACCCCACTGGAGGAGGCTATGACGTCAAGGCTCTGGTTGTAACTCTTCCTTCTATTTATATATATACATGACTATTTTCTGGTTCCCATCTTAAGTTAATGTGTTTTATTTGATGCAATATGCTTAACCCTCCTTAAATCATTAGTTGATTATGAATGAAATCATTGTCTTGTATGCTGCTCTTGTTTGTTTATCTTCGTGCAGGTATCCGAGAATTGTTGTAGAAGGATTGTGACCCGTCGAAGCAGAGATCAAGAGGCCACCACCAATACAACGACGAAAACGTTGGACTCCAGGTAAGACAATCTACCCCGTCCTTTTCATTCATTAATTAAGAACCAACACTTTAGCTTTTCCCTTTGTTGCTAGACCCACTCTAGGGCTAGAGGGATCGTCTCTGTCTGCAGAGAGGATTTACCTTCCCAACAAATTGGCAACTCCGCTGGGGATCAGTGTCAGTTTTTCGTTTCGTTTCCTTCTAGGAGTTTGCTTGGTCAGGTCGACTTCGGTCGTTTGCTTGCTTGTGTGTCTTTTTTGGCTTGTTTGATTGTCTGGAATCTTCTTGTTCAGCCCCAGAGTGTCAATATTGACCTCTTCTCCCTGGTTCTTCCCTCCTCCTATAGTTATCTGGCTTGGCACGAGTTTTTTTTGAACAGTCGGGCCAATTGGTGTTGGTTGCTTTTGTTGCAGTAGTGCCAACCCCTGTTTGGCACGGATTACTGCCTCACAGTCGCACCAAATCCTATAGGATTTGGTTTGACCCTTTTCCTGAGTTTTTGGTCAGTTGTGCTTGACTCTGGCTTGTTTCTTGATTTGAAATTGGTCTTTTTGGAGTTGTTTTGACTACTTTAGGCTTGCTCTTCTCAGTTGTTTGTCTATTTTCTCATCGGTGCAGTTCACAACCCTAGGGTTTCTAGGTGTCTTTCGCTCACTGAACCTTCTGATTGAAGTTCGAGTCTTGTTGATTCTTTGTCAATTCCATTCCCTGATCGATTGCTTTAGTCTTTCTTGATCCTTTGAGATTTTGGTTTTTTGAATGATTACCTTTGTGCTTGTTTGACTCTCCATATCTTCACTTCAAGCATAGATCACATTGCTCGTTTGGGTAATTTCAAGAGCTTTCATTTTGTTTGAAAGAGTGCATCATTGGTTTGAGTACATTTTTATGTCTATATTGCCTTAGGATTGTTCGTCTTGACATCTCTACATTCATTGTGCTCTAAACTAGCGTTTGATTTGATTTTTTATGTAATTAATGCATTGTGTGCTTTATTTATTCAAAAAAAAAAAATTCATCCTTTCGTCGCATCGAAAATGAAACATTATTTTTCATAACTAGCGCTTGCATCTAGGAAAGAGTTTTTCGTTTTCCATTTTGATTGTATTAGATGCATTAGGGGACTTCTTCTATGTTTTAATTTTTTTCTGCTTTCTGAAAGATCTCTATCCTTCTCTTAGTTAGCATTCATCGAATGGAAAATGGTGTTCTTTTGCATGTAGCTTGCATTTAAAAAATTTGAGATCAAATTCGGTAGGGCTTTGAAACTGAAACAATAATTCAAGATCAACTGTAAAATTTATTCAATTAACCTAAGGAAGCATTGGAATCTAACGCAAACATTTTTAGAGGTCTAGGCTAGTGACATGTTCTAGCGTCGTTAAACCTAGTAGCTATCATTCGCCATCTGGCTTTAGACAGCACTAGTATGAACTTGTGCTCCCTGTACCGTCGCGTATATAAAGGTAGACCCTCGCAGGTTCAAATCCTTTATCCATAGGAAGCCGAGTTTTCCGTCCTGTAATCGTGATACACCGAACACAACATTCGGGGAGACTACCTGCACGTACATTAAGTCCTTGGTCATTTTTCTTTCATTTGATCACCAAGGTGTATATGGTAGTTCACGGAAACTTGGTACACCCTCTTGCTTAGATTACCTGAGTAGTCATTTCGATCTTTTCATGAATCCTTAAAAATAGAAGAGATCATCGAGCACTTGTCCTTTCACGCTCGTTTAAAATTAAAAGTGACTAGAGTCATCTTTTGTTTATTTCTCGACTCTTAAAACATGAAACAACAAATTTTTGTTGAAGGGTTGTAAAATTAATTACCCACAACCACATGCCCGTTAAAAGTTTTTTACTTGGCTTGTTTTTGTCATTCCTTAGAGTTTGGTATTGAAGCCTTGAACTGGCTATCTCATTTTCCTTCCTGTGTTGAAATATTGTCATAGTGGTGGAACCACCAGTTTCATCATCTTCTTCACTGCCTCCTAGTGGTAGTTCTTTTCCTGACGTTTCTTTCGAAACCCCTTAGTCCACTAGGTCTGCTGAACTTGCATAGCCTATTCTCCCGAGTGTTCAACCTCTTGCTACCTGATATTCTCCTGAAGATTCGGGTTGGAGTTCAATTGGCCTCCTTGGGGACAAATGTGGTCTAGTTTTGGGAGTGAGTGAATAATTTCTTCTATTACTTTTTGCGATCACCTTTCATAGATGATGCTACCTCCTAGCTCTCATCGTCTTTTTCTCGAATATCTTCCTACTTTCGTCAAGACATGGAAACTTCGAGTCCGCAATGGTTGAGGATGTTGTGGATGATTTTTTCACCCCCCTAGAGACAGTCTAGAGTTGCCATAGACCAGTGCCTAGGACATCTTAATATAGCAAGGAGCTCTTTATAGTTTGGGTTGTCAGTCCAAGGAGCTCACTTACTATCTCTTGTTTAAAACAAGGAAAGTAGATTTGAATGGGACCAATCTCTCTCAGAAGCTGATACAAGGATTGGAGTAATGTAAAAACATCATGTAAAACTTCGGCACGAAAGCATCAGACGGTTAAGAAACGCGTAAAGAGGGCCGATTCAAATAATATATCACGAAATCAAATATCGGGAAGTGAGTGCGATGAGGAAACATAAGAGGATATTGCGGCAAAAGGGCGCGCAATTCTGAATCCTTAAGCCACTAATATAGCAGAAAATATGAAAGAGTGAACATGGAACAACATATCACTTCTAGGCCTATTTAAAGCGCTTGACTAATTCCAGAAAGGGCACCACTTAAGATGAATCCTTACTGCAAAACTAGTGAGCAACTCGCATTCTAGAAAGTGATACAAGAAGACACATTGCGTGAAAAGAGATAATGTATTAACACATAAGAAAAGTTACATACTATGAGATATCAAAGACCAGAATCCTCAGTACAGTTATAACCCCTCCTCACTGAGACCCTACGGGCTCTGAAACTTCATACAGAAATTTTACAAGATGAATACAGAAGTCTTCTCGCTGCACAGTTTGCTGACAGAAATCTGGAACCTCTACAATGTCTTATTTTTGAGTATTTATAGAGAAGACATAAACTTCTAGAGGAGGAGGGAGAAGAGGCGCAATTAATGACTTAATTTGAATACATGGCAGAAAACACTCGCGCCTTCTCTATGAATGACTAGCTATAAATGAATATACCTAACAATCTGTCTGAAGGAATAAATGCTGGGAGATAAAAATATCCTTATGTACAAGACAGAAATAATAAAATATATGTACACTGTGATCCTTTTGGCTGAGAGAAAATCTGCTGCCGTGAGAGATTTGGAATAATCTGCGTTCCTGTACTGTACCCTCGGCCTTTTAGCCTTGAATTTGAATTCTGGATCTTAAATGCAGGGCGAATTTCTCTGGAGGGTTCTGAGAATCCATAGCTGTGTTTCCTTTAATGGCGGTCATTTCACGCACCAGCTCCAGCTTCTTGCATTAAATTTCACCCATAGGAAATCGTCTTCTAGTATGTTCTTGAAATAGAAGCGACGAATCAAAACGCTCTTTCTGCTATTTTAAAACCTGCAAAACCTCGAAACTATTAGAAAAACAGACACGGATGAAGGCGGGAGTGAGGGAGGTGGAAATGGAAGAGATGATGTGGACGCAGACTGTAGAAGGGAATACTCAGGGTGGCGAAATAAAATAATGGAGGTTTTCACACATGGACGAAATGTGACACAGTCGGGTCGGGAGGAAAGACTGGTGGTAAATATAAATGAAAAGCATAAAAACGCACACATATATATATATATTGGCGCGGAGGGATCTTACGGATGTACGGGGGCGAGACACGTAGGCGCACGAGGGACAAGCGGGGGGACGACGTGGCAGAAGAATCAACGGGTGGAAGCGGGTGATAGTGACACGGTGGCGGGCCATAGGACATGGCAGGTACATATTAACGGGCGGACGGTTTTTTTACCTCTCCGCCGTTGGATGGAGATCGGGAGATCCAACGGTCTTCGTGAATCCCGCTGCCCGGCTATCAGCTGAAGATTAATGCGCGGGGAGAGAGCGGTTTCCCGCTCGTACCAAGGACACGCGGCACGTCCCGTGTGGAATCGCTGGCGTTGGGTCCAAAACCGCCAGCCCAGTGGAAGTGGTGCGGGCTATACCGCCGGTCTGGGAGTGCGGGGCACATGTGTGGGGACCGCCATACAGGTTAATTGCCGCTCCGTTGATCTGTCTTTAATCGGACGGCTACCGTGACACCCGAAAAACAAAACGATAAGCCCTTTTTCCTTTTAACTTATGGTTTTCGAACTCCGATCATACGATGACGACAGGGGAGGGGCTTAGGACTTGGGGGCTTCGGCCCAATATATAAAATATGCATGTTTTAAACATTATAAAGCAGATTTTCGGGCGGAGATAATAGAATTAAACGGAAGCATGGGGTTCTTGATCTCAAAAACATTGGAAATGGATTTTAGAGGAGCTGGTGGCCAAAATTTAAATGGAGAAGGGAATATGTACAACATCGGCTCCATCTGGGGACGACATGTCCATCCACGGGCATGTCGAGAACACGCAGACCACTCAGTATTTCATTTTGCTTCTCTATTTTATCTGCGCTTCTACCTCAGGTAATTATCGGCACCTTTTCTTTGCAAAAATAAACATCAAAACCACTTATATACAATATATACAACATAGTATTCTCTTCCTGGGTCAGAATTGGAAATATGGCTTGAGAAATTGGCCATTCACAGGCGCGTCAAACAAATCACCTTGCAGATTTTCTAAATAGAAAGTGTTATTTCTTCCCAACTGCGCTATCTTGAATGGCCCAAACCACAATGGATCAAATTTAGCATGCTTTCCCTTTTCTGCTCTGCGAACATCCCATCTAAGAACAAGGTCTCCAACTTGAAAATTTGTATCTTTTGCGTGCTGATCAAAGACATTCTTCATTTTTTCCTGGTATTCTATCAATCTCTGATCTACCTGGTTCCTTGTTTCCTCCAATTCTATCAGCTGATTAATTCTTCTAATCATGTCATCTGATTCTTCTTGGTTTTCCTGCATGAAACGTGCTACCGGTAATGCCAATTGTAGAGGGAACACAGCTGCTCTGCCATACACCAGTTCATAGGGTGATTTCCCTGTTGCCCTTTTGCTAGTTATCATATTTTCCCATAGAGAAAACTTCAACTGAGAGTCCCAGTTTTTCTGATTTTCAGCTATTGTTTTCTTCAAGGCTCTCACCAGGGTTTTATTAGATGATTCTGCTAGACCATTTCCCTGTGGATAATATGCTGTAGAATGAGTGAGGATAATGTTGTATCTTTGGCAGAATTTCACGAACCTGGCGGACCTGAAAGACTGTGCATTGTTAGTTACAATTCTCGCTGGGCAGCCAAACCTAGATATGATATTATCTTCTATAAAATTCATTATTACAGCATCTGTTGCCTTCCTGGTAGGTATGGCTTCCACCCATTTCGTGAAATAGTCTGTGGCTGTCAATATCCATTTATGTTGGCCACTCGATGGGGGATGTATCTCACCTATAAAATCCAATCCCCATTTCTGAAATGGTTCATTTACATGAATAGGGATCAAGGGGAATGCTGCTAATTTCTGCCTTTCTGCAAATATTTGACATTTGTCGCACGCTCTGACCCAAGAAAAAGTATCTGAATACAATTTCGGCCAGTAAAAACCAGCCTTCAAGATTTTGTGAGTGGTAGTCCTCCAGCTATAATGTCCTCCACATATCCCTTCATGAAACTCTGTCATTACATTTTTCACTTCATTCTCTGTGAGGCATAGCAGCAATATACCTAGAGGGTCTCTCCAATAGAGTTGTCCATTGGCAATGGCATATTTCTGGGATTTCATCCTTACAGCTCTATATTTTACCTTGTCACATCCTGGAGGACAACTAAGTGTTAACAGATATTCAACAATTTCTTTGTACCATGGACTAGTTAAATATTTCATGTGTATCTTTTGAGTAGCCATCTCTAGTCCATGTCTCTCTTCTCCTTGTTCTGATTCTTCATTTGCTATCACGGAGAGGTTAATGCCCAAAGCTTGGTGATTGGATTCAGATAACATCTTGGCAAGTCCCTGTCCTTTAATTAATTTAGTAGGCTTTATGTCTAAATCATACTCTTGGATTTTTGCAATCCATCTTCCTCTTCTACCTTCGCTATCTCCCTGAACAAGAATATCTTTGACTGCTGTTGTAGGGACATAAGCCGTAATGTGAGATTGCAAAATATAAACTCTAAAAGCTTTAAGGGACTTTACCAGGGCATATGCCTGCTTCTCCAGTATATTATATTTCAATTCAGCATCATACAGCACCTGACTGAAGAATGCTATGGGCTGTTCATATCCCTCTTCATTCTTATGTAATAACACTCCAGCAATTGTATGAGGTGAAGCAAATGAGAAAATCATAAATGGCTTCTTATAATCTGGTCCTGCTAGTACAGGAGCTTCTGCAAATGCCTGTTTTATCCTTGTAAATGCATCTCTAGACTCCTGGGACCATCTGACTTCACTATCTTTCTTCAACATATTGGTTATATGCCTAACTATCTCCGCATAGTTAGGAATGAATCTTCTCAAAAAAATTATTCTCCCCAAAAACACTTGTACTTCCTTCTTATTTCTTGGCAAAGGAATGTTGTTTATCACTTTCACTCTCTTAGGATCAATTTTTACACCATCTTTAGTCACGATATGCCCTAAGAGTTTTCCTTCATCTAATGCAAACAAGGATTTTTGGGGGTTAAGAGAAAGGCCATACCTTCTGCATTTTTCGAAAGTTCTTCTTAAATGCTCAATATGCTCATCGTCGTTCTTTGAGAACACTGTGATATCATCAAGATACACCACCAAGAACTTGTCCTGTTCTCCAACAAAGGCTATGTCCATTGCCCTTTGAAAAGTAGCTCCTGCATTAATTAATCCGAATGGCATCCTAGCATACATAAAGGTTCCCCATGGTGTAGTAAATGCAGTCTTTTTCTGGTCTTCTGGGAACACGGCTACTTGATTGTAGCCCGAAAATCCATCCATCATTGACATTCTAGATGCTCCCACCACTTTCTGCAGGATGTGATCCATTTTAGGCAGTGGATAGTTGTCCTTGAGAGATGCTCTGTTCAAATTTCTGAAATCTACACACAGCCTAATTTCTCCGTTCTTCTTTCTAACAGGAACAAGATTTGCTATCCAGTTTGAATATCTCAAAGGCACAATTATCTTGGCCTTCAACAATTTTTTAATCTCTTTTTCGATAGAAGGAAGAAGCAAAGGATTTATCTACCTGAGCTTTTGCTTGTATGGCTTTGCATCCTCCCTCAATGGAATCTTATGCTGTATAATATTTACATCAAAAGTTTTTAGGTCCTCATAGGACCAGGCAAAGACATCTTTATAAGATTGAAACAACTTTAAATACTTTCCTTTGTACTCATCTGGGACTCTTTTGGATAACTTAACAATTTTGGGGTCAGTGGAAGTACCCAGATTCAAATCTCCTACTTGATCTTCTTCTACTACTTTATTTGGCTGCACTGGAACATCATCTTTATTAAACAACCTTTCTAGAGGTACCAATCCTCTAGGTATCACATTACCTTTCAGTTGCAGCACTTTATTACCTGCTATTCTCTCTTCCCATTTATTTTCTGCAATATTTCCAACTTCCTCTTCCTCATTATCATCGATTTCCATATTTGTGAATTCTCCCACCGTCTCCATGAATCTTTTCATCTGTTCATCATCTTCGAAAACCTGCCAATGCTTTATATTATCTGGAATGGATGGTCTGTACCAAACCTCCACTTCATATCTTAGGAGTGGATTTTGAGGAGGACGAAAGGTACTGGCAGCTACAGCAAGAGAATCTGCTATTCTGTTTTTCTCCCGAGGCATGAACTGTATGTTAAACGCTGAGAAGAAATTCGCTATCATGTCCCATACTTCGTTTCTATATGCTCTGAGCCGAGGATGCTTAGTCTGACACTCATTCTTAATCTGTCTTACTACCAGCTCAGAGTCTCCAAACACTTTCAAACATTGGATGCCCATGTTTCTAGCTGTCTGTAGGCCCAATAATAGTGCTTCATATTCGGCTACATTGTTTGTAGCTTCATACTCCAGTTTAAAGGACAGTGGCACCCATCTCCCTGTAGGGGAAACCAACAATACTCCAGCTCCATTGCCTTCTCTTGAATTAGCTCCATCAAAATGCAAAGTCCAGAGTCCTGATTCCTGATCTTCCTTAGGCTGCTCAGCTCGAATCTGACCAAAAAGGGGCTCATGTGCGTAATCTTGATTTTATTCCAACATTAAACATGAGAAGTCCCCTTCTTTGTTATAAATTGGGGAATTATCTGAGCAGTCAGCCCTGGTTACCGTCTTGACAAATCTAGTCTCCCTGTATAACCTCCTTTCTTGACCTCCGAAGACTGGGACAGTAGCATATGTTAGATCCAATTTGATTGACCCCCCAATCTTGGTACCCCAGGACCTTGACAACAGCATGCCAAAGCGGGCTGGGATATCGGCAACCACTATGTCCATAACCATGCTTTTTGCTGGGATTTGAGCCAAATTAACCACTAAATCTTTAATCATTCCCAGACATTTTACTCTTTTAGAATCAAATGAATATAAATCTTTATATGGTCTTGTTATTTGCAGCCCTAGTTGCTCCATGACGGAGAGAGGCATAAGATTGTGGGAAGCCCCAGAATCTAACATAAAATTGTGTAAGAGCAGGTCATGAATGACTAGGGATACATAAAAGGGAGGAGTAGAAGGGTCTATCTCCTCGACATGTGGGCCAAAGACTACCATAGGTCTCTCTTCTTGAAGATTTAAACTATCAGGTGCAATGGGTATTTCAGGAGGGTGTATGAAAGAAGTAACTTGAGACTGATATACAGGCTGTTTCAATAATTCAGTCAGGGGGACAGGAATCTTAATCTTTTCAAGCTCTTTCTGCAAATTGAAAGCAGATGCGAATTTTTCTACTATAGCTTATTTTAACTCTTTATTCTCAACTGAAGACTTGACTTCTTTTGACACTGGCTCGGTATTAGGAGGAGTGACTATTTTAGAAGAAGAGGGAATCTGATCATTAGACTGCAAGGGGGTACTCAGAAGATTCTTACCTTTTTCTACGCCTCTCTTTGCTATTGATTCCTTTTGAGCAGATGCTTCTTTCTGAGGTGATTCTTCTTCTTGCTCCTGAGTTCTGGTCCTCTTCCTTGAGGATCTGAGATCATATTTGACGTTGAATTGGGCTTCCATGAAATCAGAAAATTGCTTGCAGTAATGGTCAATCTCTGCTTCTTCATCTTCATCTTGCAGGGGGCACTCCATATCATCGTTGTGTGAAAAAGCCAGATTTGAATCTTCTAATCCATAGGCTGCATCTCCAGTGGAGTCATCTGCTGGTCCTTCCAGGTACAAGGGATGAGGTACCTGATCTTGCTGTTCTTTCGCTTCTCTTGGCAATATTTGCAATGGAGGCTTTCTGTACTGAGGATTATATCCTCTGTTTGGAGCATTGTAGTAGTTTTTGGGAGCTGCATTTTTGGCTTCCAGTTCCATCTTGACCATCTTCTTTATCATATTTCTTATTTCGTCGAGCTTCTCTGAATCCTTTTCTTGACTAGAGGTAGAAACCTCTTCTTTTCCTTTTCTCCTTGTTTCCTGTTCTGTTTTTCCTTTTAACTTCCCAGTGGCAGCAAAATTTGCCTCCAACTCTAGAGCATCTGTCTGAGCATCATCCAGGGTGACAGGCATTCTTTCCTGCAGAGAGAAACCAAAATCAGAATCAAAAGCTGCAATGAAAACAACTTTGGCAGCAGCTTGTTGAGGTTTCATATCGGCAGGAAGGTTCAGATATAATTTATTAAATATTTTGATAAATTCTGCCACTCCCTCATTGTGTTTCTTCTTTAGTGTGTTGAATTCAACGAGGCACTGCCCTTGGTCTTTCTTTTCTCCCCATTTCCTGAGAAAAGCATTCTCCATCTGGTCCCAGGTGGTGATTGAATGGTTTGCCAATGTCTTGAACCATTTTCTGGCTTCGCCCTCCAAAGACTGCACAAATAACCTCAGGACCACGTCAAGAAGTTCAACATTCAGGTTTTCTGCAAAAGAGCAGAATGTCTCAAGATGTTTCTGAGCATCAATATCATTTTCACCATTAAACCTTGGCAGAATCTTCAGATAATCCTGTGGCATATCATTAAGGACTGGGGGTAAAGCCAGAGGATCATATTTATTCAAAAGGAATTCAGGAACATTAGCCATTGGGGGAGGCGGGGGTTGGACAACAATTTGAGCTACAGTTGAAGGGAGGGGGGTAGGAGGAAGTGGAGTATGAATAAAAATGGGAATATATTGCACAGAAGCCTGAGGTGTAGATGGAAATAACTCACGGTTAACAACAGCTACTTCTCTGACATCTTTAATTTCTTCAGCCTCAGGAGCAGGATAGGAATCTTCTTCAATTGAGGAACTCCCTATACGTGGAGTCTCTGAGTAAAACTCGGGATTTTCTGATCTAAATTCTTGAGAGGAAGAGGGCGGATAATTTTCAACAGAATATTCAGGGTTTTCAGCACGGGCTGACTTCCTCTCCTTCCAAACTCTTTTGTGAATAATATTCTCTGGGTCAGACACGTAAGGTGTTTTTAGTTGAGTTGTATCTGACCTCAAATGCGGCTTACGAGGAGCCAGGACTCCCAACAAAATTTATCAAATAAAGACTAGTGGAGTCGCCAAGGTGAGAAATCTGCAACTCTTCACCTCTCTGTGCTCACCTGATTAGAGAGTGAATATAGGATGTCGAACCCAGGGAAACAGATATTCTTGAATTCGTTCCCCGGCAACGGCGCCAGAAAGATGTTGTGGATGATTTTGTCACCCCCTAGAGACAGCCTAGAGTTGCCATAGACCAGTGCCTAGGACATCTTAATATAGCAAGGAGCTCTTTATAGTTTGGGTTGTCAGTCCAAGGAGCTCACTTACTATCTCTTGTTTAAAACAAGGAAAGTAGATTTGAATGGGACCAATCTCTCTCAGAAGCTGATACAAGGATTGGAGTAATGTAAAAACATCATGTAAAACTTCAGCACAAAAGCATCAAACAGTTAAGAGACCGTTTACTGTAAAGAGGGCCGATTCAAATAATATATCACAAAAATCAAATATCAGGAAGTGAGTGCAATGAGGAAACATAAGAGGATATTACTGGCAAAAGGGCGCACCAATTTACGAATCCTTAAGCCACTAATATAGCAGAAAATATGAAAGAGTGAACATGGAACAGCATATCACTTCTAGGCCTATTTAAAGCGCTTGACTAATTCCAGAAAGGGCACCACTTAAGATGAATCCTTGCTGCAAAATAGTGAGCCACTCGCATTCTAGAACATGATACAAGAAGATAATTTGCATGAAAAGAGATAATGTATTAACACATAAGAAAAGTTACATACTGTGAGATACCAAAGACCAGAATCCTCAATACAGTTATAACCCCTCCTCACTGAGACCCTACGAGCTCTGAAACTTCATACAGAAATATTACAAGATGAATACAGTAGTCTTCTCGCTGCACAGTTTGCTGACAGAAATCTGGAACCCCTACAATGTCTTATTTTTCAGTATTTATAGAGAAGACAGAAACTTCTAGAGGAGGAGGGAGAAGAGGCGCAATTAATGACTCAATTTGAATACATGGCAGAAAACACTCGCGCCTTCTCTATGAATGACTAGCTATAAATGAATATAACTAACAATCTGTCTGAAGGAATAAATGCTGGGAGATAAAAATCTCCTTATGTACAAGACAGAAATAATAAAATATATATACACTGTGATCCTTTTGGCTGAGAGAAAATCTGCTGCCGTGAGAGATTTGGAATAATCTGCGTTCCTGTACTGTACCCTCGGCCTTTTAGCCTTGAATTTGAATTCTGGATCTTAAATGCAGGGCGAATTTCTCTGGAGGGTTCTGAGAATCCATAGCTGTGTTTCCTTTAATGGCGGTCATTTCACGCACCAGCTCCAGCTTCTTGCATTAAATTTCACCCATAGGAAATCGTCTTCTAGTATGTTCTTGAAATAGAAGCGACAAATCAAAACGCTCTTTCTGCTATTTTAAAACCTGCAAAACCCCGAAACTGTTAGAAAAACAGACACGGATGAAGGCGGGAGTGAGGGAGGTGGAAATGGAAGAGATGACGTGGACGCAGACTGCAGAAGGGAATACTTAGGGTGGCGAAATAAAACAATGGAGGTTTTCACACATGGACGAAATGTGACACAGTCGGGTCGGGAGGAAAGACTGGCGGTAAATATAAATGAAAAGCATAAACGCACACATATATATATATATATATATTGGCGCGGAGGGATCTTACGGATGTACGGGGGCGAGACACGTAGGCGCACGAGGGACAAGCGGGGGGACAACGTGGCAGAAGAATCAACGGGTGGAAGCGGGTGATAGTGACACGGTGGCGGGCCATAGGACGTGGCAGGTACATATTAACGAGCGGACGGTTTTTTTACCTCTCCGCCGTTGGATGGAGATCGAGAGATCCAACGGTCTTCGTGAATCCCGCTGCCCGGCTATCGGCTGAAGATTAATGCGCGGGGAGAGAGCGGTTTCCCGCTCGTACCAAGGACACGCGACACATCCCGTGTGGAATCGCTGGCGTTGGGTCCAAAACCGCCAGCCCAGTGGAAGTGGTGCGGGCTATACCGCCGGTCTGGGAGTGCAGGGCACATGTGTGGGGACCGCCATACAGGTTAATTGCCGCTCCGTTGATCTGTCTTTAATCGGACGGCTACCGCGACACCCGAAAAACAAAACGATAAGCCCTTTTTCCTTTTAACTTACGGTTTTCGAACTCCGATCATACGATGACGACAGGGGAGGGGCTTAGAACTTGGGGGCTTCGGCCCAATATATAAAATATGCATGTTTTAAGCATTATAAAGCAGATTTTCGGGCGAAGATAATAGAATTAAACGGAAGCATGGGGTTCTTGATCTCAAAAACATTGGAAATTGATTTTAGAGGAGGTAGGTGACTAAAGTTAGTGAGGAGAGGAATATATTACAACGAGGAAATGCGTGTTTCCACAGGAGAATATCAACTTTTCCCTTAAGATCTCTCGTGTGTCTCTAATCAATCTTCCCCTCCATCGGTGTCACTTCCACCTAGTTATCGGAGTTTGAGTCAGATTATTTCTAGTGTTGCGTCCATAGCACACTCCAGTACTTCGACTCCTGCAAGGAGTTCGATTCTTCCTTCATTAGGACTGTCACCTTCAATACCTAGTTCATCAACGGTTGTTACCTCTGTCCGGGTCCAACCTACCATCTATGTGGCTTCATTTGCACTGGTTGTTACACATCAATCGTCAGGATATTTTCACACTCGCAAGGCTATCTTTCTTAATCCTACGTGGCCTGTCAATCCCAGCCTGGGTAAATCACAACCTCACGCTGTGGAGGCCACACTTGCTTCTAATGTGGCTACGAATTCCTTTGCTATTCCTGGAGGCCTTACTTTTGAAGAGTATCTGTTGACTGTTCAACAGCAGAACTCTGAGAACCTAGCCCCAAGCTCCTGTCAATCCTCCACATCACTATGATGTCTACGGTAACCCCATTTATTTGCGTCTTGTTGATCCTATTTAGGCTATTTATTTGCCTCTGGCTGATCCTTATCGAATCGTCCCTCATCAAGGGCCGGTAATACAAGGACAACCCTCACAGGGACAACCTTTGATCTAGCAAGGACAACCTTATGATCTACAAGGACAACCTTACATGGTTAACCTTCAATCCAGCAACCCTACGGTCCTTCCAGTCAACCTCAATATCAATATCAACCAGGAGCGTCTTACGTTCCTGGGGGGAAAATGTATCCACCACAAGGACAACTTATTGCACAACAACAACAACCTTATGTTCAACAAGGCCAAAACTTTGTGCAACAAGGACAACCCTACGGTCCTCCTTTGGGTCAACCTGGTTATTGTGAACTTATTTCGGCTTCGAAGCCTCCACCTTCTGATCATGCTTCTTTAAGCATGTCCCTTGACACTTATTCTCAATCCCCTTGGCTCGATGATTTGGATTCGCTCAATCCCTTGAAAGAGATATTTCCCTCCGATGAAGCCATTGTGGAAACTATGTATCTCGAGGATATTATGTGGGATGATAGTCATCATCGTTCCTCGTTCATGCCTGGTCTTGGGGCCATGTCTACATGTCTTGAGAGGTTTGCATCTAATGTTCCTTCTCCTCCACTTGAAATTCCTATTCTGACACATGAAGTTTTTACGTAGGGTAACTTTAGTAACATCACACAAATGATGCCTATCGACATTTTCGTGAAACCGGGAATCGTCGAGAACATCCATATCGGGGTCACCTCTTCTTCAGATGAAGTTCAAGTTTATACTAGCCTTTTCTGTGAGTTCTGTGGCGTCTTTGCATGGTCTTACGAAGAAATGCCCGACATCAATCCTAGTATGGTGGTGCATGAGATTCCTACCTACCTTGGTTCGAAGCCTGTTTGTCAGCGCCTTCATCTTGTGCACTCTAGAAATACTGCCACCATTAAGGGTGAAGTTGAAAAGCTTCTCAATTTTGGTTTTATCTATCTGATTCCCTTGACATAATGGGTGTCCAAAATTGTCCCTATAGATAAGAAACAGGGTACCATTCAGGTCTGTGTTGATTATCGTGACATAAATCGGGCATGTCCTAAGGATAATTATCCTACTCCCTTTATTGATCAAATCATTGATGACTGTGCTGGGAGTGAGATATTTTCCCTTATGGATGAATTTTCCGGCTATAACTAGATTAAAATTCTCCCAACTAATCAACATAAGACTGCCTTCATCTGTCCTTGGGGTACTTTCGTGTACAAAAAGCTCACTTTTGGCTTAAAAAATGCTGGGGCCACATTTCGGCGAGCGATGTCATATGATTTTCATGATATTAAGCACATCGTTCAACCTTATCTGGATGAAATCCCGAATCATTCAGCCAAACGTAAGGACCACCCTGACCCTCTTCGTCAGATATTTCTTTGCTGTCAACACTATAACATCTAGTTAAATCCGCATAAGTGAGTCTTCTGCATCGATTTCGGTAGAATCTTAGGGCTTATCATTTCCAAAGACAGGATTCGCCTTGATCCGCTCAAAGTTGAGGCTATCATCAATCTCCCCTCTCCATCCTCATTACATCAGCTGCAGAGTCTGCAGGGGAAGGCTAATTTTTTGCGCCGTTTTATACCTAACTGTGCCAAAGTGGCTAAAGGATTCACGCGATTACTAAAGCAGGGTGTCCCATTCCTTTGGGATGAGATCGCCCAAAAGTATTTTGATGCTCTAAAGACGTTGCTTGTCAACTCTCCTCTACTGCGTCCTCTGAAATATCATCGCGATTTTTCCCTCTATTTATTCGCCGCTTTAAGCATGATTGCCATGGTTTTGGTGCAAGACGATGACGACGGTGACAAGCATGTTATTTACTACCTCTCTCGTAACCTTCTTGATACCAAAACACGCTATGCTCATGTCGAGAAGTTAGCATTGGCTGCGGTTCAAGAAGTTCAACATTTTCGTCATTACATTTTGTTGCGTACTGTGACTGTGATTTCTTACTGCAACCCTATGACCTATATATTGTCTCAAAAATTGTTGGGGGAAAAGTACTCGAAGTGGATTGTCATCCTCCAAGAGTTCAATTTGGAATTTACTACCGCCAAGTCTAAGAAATCATTAGTCTTTTCCGGTCTGATCTACTCCCTCCCCTCTGACTCCGCTCCATTTGGTTCCGAGGAATGCATTCCAAATGATACACTTTTTCTGATAAGCACCCTCGATCCTTGGTATGGTGATACCATCATATATATTCAAACTTCTTTCAGATCTGAGTTTACGAAGGATGCTCGCCGATGCATCCGTCATCAATCACAACCTTATCGTATAGTCGGAGATACACTCTACCGCATTGGAGTAGATTCCATTCTCCACTGGTGTTTGACTCTCGAGGAGGCTGAGAAAGCCCTGAATGATTGTCACAGTGGTGCCCGTGACAGTCACATGTCTGGTTATGCCAATGCACAGAAGATTCTTCATGCTGGGTATTTCTGGCCCTCCATCTTCAAGGACTGCGTTGTTGCTGTTCAAAAATGTCATGATTGTCAGATCTATCAATGCAAGATGCTCACCGCCTTCAAATCTCCACCTTATCATTTCCGTGGGTCCCTTTGTGAAGTGGGGCATCGATTTTATGACGTGTAATCCTCACTTGGCCGGGGGGAATGCTTATATCACCGTAGTTGTTGACTACTTCACCAAATGGGCCGAAGCAATGCCTACACTTGCCGCCGATGGTAAGACAACAACTCAATTCATATTCAATCACATCATTTCTAGGTTTGGTGTCCCTCAAGCCATTGTTACCGATCATGGTTCCCATTTTCGGCATTATATGGTGGAAGAGTTGACTTCCAAGTTGGGTCTGCATCACGACAGCTCAACGCCGTACTATCCATAGGCCAATGGCCAAGTTGGAGCCGTGAATAAATTTATTTTCACCATGCTTCAACGTATGATTGGGATGCATAAATCCAATTGGCATCTCATTTTATTTTCAGCTATTTGGGTGTACCGAACCTCGCTTAAGGATGCGACCAGATTCACTCCATTTCAGCTTGTTTACGGTCTGGAATCTATGCTTCTGATTGAGTGTGAAATACCTTCGCTCAAGTTGGTTGTTGAATTGATGCCGAAAACTTCGCCAAAATAAGAACGTATTCTATACTTAGAAATCCTAGGTGAAACTCGCCGCTTTGTTGCTTTGGTCATCGAGGCACAGAAGAAGCAGATCAAAGCTCATTTTAACCAGTCGGTTTCCCCTCGTTCCTTCATAGAAGGAGACCTTGTCCTCCTGTATGACCAAGCTCATGATAAGCTGGGGGCAGGAAAATTTCAACCCATGTGGCATGGGCCCTACATTGTTAAATGTGTCTTGCGGAATGGGGCCTATGAGCTCATTGATTACGAAGGTCATCCTCTGGATCAACCCAGAAATGGGTTGTATCTCAAAAAATATTATGCATGAATCATTCATGCATGTTTTGTGTACATAGGTGTTCTTTTTAATTTTTGTACATTTTTGGCTTGGTGTGCTTTGCGAGTGTTTTCCTGCTTTTTGGGTCGTTACTTATTGTGTAGATGTCTATTACCCCTTATGTCGGTTTCATGGATGGTGCTTCCCGCAGTACCCGGAACTTGTCTTCGGCAGCCTGGGTGACTTATGATCCTGCTGGTGAGTTGGTAGATCTACAAGGTATCTGTCTAGAACGAACTACAAACAATGTCACTGAGTATAGTGCTGTCATTGAACTATTAACCGAGGTGATTACCCTCAGCATTCGTGCATTGGTTGTAAATCTAGACTCACAACTTGTTGGAAATTATTCAGTTAGAAACCTTCAGATTTTAAGGTTGTATTTACGTGTTTTTTTGCTGGAAAGACATTTTGATTACATTACATATCAACATATTGTTGGAAATGATGTCATTTATGGCAAAGGAGTAGCACCTGAAACAGCAACAAGGAAAAGGAGAAGACAGGAGCAGCAAATTGAAGTAGAGAAGAGGGGCATAGGATTTTGGTGAATGGTGTAGTAACATTCACAGGAGAATGGAGGGCTCTCAGTTGAGGCTGAGACACCCGAAATTGGGCTGGAAATCAAAGCACTTGTTTAAGTTGAAAAAGGGTCATAAGGAAAAGAATTTGGAGGCTGACCTCAATTTGTATAAGAGTGACTTTGAAGAACCCCTATTGCAAAATACACGAAGTTACTATTCCAGAAAGGCTGAAGTCTGGATCTCAGAGCTTTCTTCTCAAGAATATTTGATAAAATCCGAAGAGAGTTTGGAGCATGAGAAGAACAGAGTCAAAGATTATTTGCACTGTAGCAATAGATAGAGGTTATTAGAGACAAAGTGAGAATATAAGGCCATTGAAATTGAAAATTTGGCCGAGGACAGAGTGAGAGTAGAAGTTCTGTAAGTGAAGTTATGTGAAAGGATTTGTTCTAGTATTAATTGACATAAAATCTGTGTAGTAGGCTTTGCGCTTCAATAAGAAATCATATAAGGACTAGTGCGTGATAAACCTCTTTATTAAGAGTTAATATCAATGTGTTTATTCCTTGTGAGAAGCGATATAAGGTTTGAAGGTCGATCACTGGAGGGATCGACAATCCTGCAGAAGGATTGGTATTAGTTCAATCCAATTTGAATACACGACCTCGGTTAAATATTGGGACGAGGATACATTTGGACACAAAGTCTGTGCAATGAAGTAAAATTGACATAAAATACTGGAAAAAGGGAGTGAAGTTACATCTGCGTGAAGGAACTTGGTTACTGAAGCTCTAGAAGGGCTTTCATGTATGCCGCTTCCACTTATGCAGAGGATTCACATTTACTGAGGTCGCCTTAGGTAGAAAGCGAGGTTGAAAGGAGCATGAACCCGTGGATAGTCAAAATGGTTACAAGTCGCAGAGGTATTAGACATCAAAGCAATGGAGAAAGTGGAGAGGATATTATTGAGTAGATCGATTCTATGAATGGGTAGTAGAGGCAGCTTTGAATAAAATGGAAGCATAGAGATAAAACATGCATGAAGAACAATAGTTAAAGAGGTAGAATCGTAAACGACGGTGAGGAATAGAACCATGAGAAGGGAACCGTGAAGTTGAATAGTGAAAACAGGTTGGAGATAAATACCAGCAGTATCACGTGCGGTTGGGAGTGGTAAGTGGAATCGAACAAAAAAACGAGATGCCACAAACTGGATGACACGTGTCCATAAGCAGTTTTTAAAACCCACTCACATCGCGCAACTTTCAGGTGTTAAACCTCAGTTCGAGAAAAAATGCGATATCCAATTGAGGCGTTCGATCTGGAGGGTGAGAGATCAAACGACAATCGCGCGATAAGTTGCATGAGGTTTAACTCACAGGTATGGCCCCGCGCTCATAGAATTAAAAGTTATTTTATAAGTGGAATTTGAAGATTTATGGTGGGCCCGAGGACATTTATATACATTGGGAATTGCTGTAGGAAAACATTACATATGTTAGTTTTAAGCCAAGGTCGAAGATGAAGAATTGCGAGTTGGTCTATGAACGCGCTATAACGATTGGATTATGGGATATATATATATATATATATATATATATATATATATATATATATATATATATATATATATATATATATATATATGTTATGTTGACGAGTGCATATGAATATTGTCCAATACAAATTGTTAAACTGTGGGCCAGATATATCACGCTGTTGGATGGAGTTGGCAAGTAATGAAGATGTGAATGCATGGTAAGCTACATATGTTGTGGGCCAGACATCTATGTGCATTGGATTATATAGTTACTTTGGATTTAACGATGTCAACCAATGAAAGTATGATTGCTGTGGGACCCAACCAAATTTTAATATTTGTCGGGGTCTTGATAAAGTCCAAAGCTTACTTGTTTGATAACATTTGATTTGGGGATGCTGATATATTTTATATATGAATGGTATGATTGAAATGTAGTGGCGGACGTGATTTATGTTTATTTGTTTACAAAGGATATGGTGGTGTATTGAGAAATGAATACAACGCCGAGAGGTAATTAACTCAAAGGGTCTGTGGTAAGCCTATTAAAAAGGTTCATTTCATTTTGAAATAAATTAAGGGTGAAGACTTTGGAATATGTGGGTCCCGATATATATGGTTCTATAAGCTTTACTTGTAGAAAGCTTCCGCATAGTTTTATAATTGCCAGAATGTGAGTTAAATTGACTCAGATTTGAAATCCGGGGAATGTGGTTTTGATAACCATCAGATGTGAAAAGAAAAGCCTCTGCATACATTTATTTAATTGCCAGCGCAGGGAAAATGAATGGAGAGGCATTTTAATTTGCACAAGACTTTGAGATTTATTTGGGACTAAATTTGGAAACGCAGTTATCTATATAGCAGATACACAATTGTAGTGAACAGGTGAATATGCACAGGAATGAAAATGTGGGTTTGACATGTGTACATGCATAGGTGCACACAATTGCAGTAAACAACAGAGGTATGCATAACAGTTACTTAACAGCAGCAGAAAAGACAAAAACAGCAAAGCCAAAGGCCAAAAAAAGGGTTGAGTGAAATTGATATATGTAACTGAAAATGTGAATGTAAATTTTTTAATTGATTTTATATTGTTTGTGATGCATTGGCAAGTCTCCAGTAGGAAAAAAAAACTCCACTGTAAAACTGAAATTTGTATAAATTGCTATATTTTTCTGAATGAGCTGGACAAAGAAATGAGAAGGCAAAAGGCAAAGAGTCATGGCTATTCGCTTCGAATTCCTATAGAATGCAAACAACTATGAAGTTATTTTGTATAAAACAGGTAATATCCATGTGTAGAAGGTTACGAAAACAGAGAGAGAAAAAGAGAGTGTGCAGAAGAATTGAGGAGAGTTGAAGATTGTGAGAAAGCTACAGAATGGAAGAAAGCAGAAGAATATAAGAAAGTTGCAAGAGGTTAGAGAATGCAGAAATGAAGCAGTGAGGCAGAGAAGAAGGAGGAGCTGATAGAGAATCTGAGAAGATGCAGAGATGATACATGGTAGATATGAGGACTGATGGACAGCAAAAAGGAAGGAACATAATAGAGCTGATATCCAAGGTAAATCGCCAAGTGTTTCTCTTTTGAGAGTAAGGAAGTCGGAGCTTCCTATCAACAGAAGTTGTAGTTTGATAAATGTCATTGTAGCCGACCGAGGTAGGAGCCTCCTATAGGTTGGTGTCAGAGAAAATTGTTTTGAGTTGGAGCTTCTCCTTTGCAAGTTATAGCTTGCGGAATTGAGGTAGGAGCCTCCTGTAGGTTGGTGCCTACAGAAAATCAGTGGTGAGAGGGAGTTGGAGCTTTCCTTTGCATCACAACAATAATAAGATGTGGTTTTCTCCCTTATGGGTTTCCACTTATATCTTCTATCTATGTGCATGATTTCTATGTGTTGATATGGTATATCTATTCTGCTTAACACTTGCTGCTCACATATTAAGATTGCTGGTACATTATCTAATTTGCTTATTAATTGTTGCTCAAAAATTAAGATTTATCACATATTATGTTGATCATGAAATGAAGGTGTTAATAAAGTTTAATGAAAAGTTTTAAAAGTGCATGAATGTGTTAAACTGATTCACCCCCCCCCCCCCCTCTCAGTTTAACTAAGGGTTCAACACATATTCCTAGGCGAATGAATGCATTGACTGATACAGTGGCTAACATTGTATTAGATAGAAATTTGCGTAATCTGTAAAATCATCATCACATGAAAAATATCCATATAGGAATATAGATGTATATATCTATATCAAATGTTTGCATCAGTGTGCATCATAAGTTCAAAATATGTGTGTTTCTGTTACATCCTGAGACATCATGTCTCTAAAAATTATGCAGAAATAAATCCTAGGTGTCTAATCGGCGTGATGCTCATGATAGCATGTCATTGCCCATACAAGCCGCCTCAGCAAGCGGTGAAATCAGTTTGACACTCCTACAATGTGCCTATGGTATGCACGAGGAACATCGTCGAATCACGCATAGTCCGGGACCCCATGAGATATTCCCTCCAGGTTGCGCACGATTTCCTCCTCCTCACCTCCCTCACCATGAGGGGCAATATCAAAGTCGCGAGGGACTTGCCTCGCTATCGGAGAAGTGCCTGCAGGTCTTTCTGATCCAAAATTTGCAATAACACATGGATTTAATGTCAAAACATATATAACAAGAAAAATCATAATACTCATAAAAATAAAAAATGAGTCTTACCAAGTGATTCATCCCAATCCTCTCCTTCTGCGAGTGGGAGGTATGGATCACCAGTGAAGTCTGTGCCAAATTAGGGCCAGTCCTCCATGAAAATCAGCTGTCGACAGATCCAATCAAAGAACTCTGGTCTCTAGGACATATGTTGACCGCCCCCTGACCTTGGCATCAGCACTGCCCAACGGGCCATCCGTGGCTCCTGTGCTGGTGGTGTTGGGACTATAAATTCCTATCGCTGGAAAATTGGTAGTCGTTCCAAGAAGAACGATACAAGGATGGATCCATATCCGAACTGCTTTAGTTTGGTCTTCTTGCATTTTTTCATTTGATGTTTCATATTGATCGTCACTGCCTATGCCCAGTTGTAGAGGGTCGGTGTCAGACAGTGTACTACAAGAAGAAGCTATGTTTTTATTGCTTCGTGCGGTGCTTGTGATCCCGCAGCTCGTGTGATGGTGTGTAGCACTACTTTTAGTGCCAAGTCCGGGATAGTCTGGATATCCACTTTCCCGCTTCTTGATCCTTTCCGTGCCCCTTGGCATACCCTGTCGATCTCCATACTCATGTTCTCCATGGTGGGCTGGGTGTCGGTCAGGGCTGGTATTTCCCCCCTCCGCAACAGTCTTGTTATGAAGTAAATGTCTGAAACATCAATTTCGAGTTCTTGATCACTAAGAATGAATTTTTCTTGATCCTCATCCCAGATATTGATCAAGTATTGTAGTAGCTCCGGTTGAGCTCTAAGGCATGGTGTCATGAAGAATTTTTTCAGTCCACAGTCTCTGAGAGCTTCCATGCATCTCTCATTTTCCATGGCAAGCTCGTCTTCTTCACTGTGTTCCTATTCTTTCCATTCGATAACCATTTTGCCGCTTTACACCTGCAAACATGTTCATATGAACATCATTAGCCAAATTAAAAGCTTTTGATTTGTGAAAATTGGGCTTGCTTGCATTGTAAGTTAAAAAGGTTTGCACAGTTAGCGCGACTGTTTGGGAAATAGTCGCGCCAATGGGCGTGCCCCAGTTTAGAAATCTGAGCGATTGGCGCGAGTGCATGCCCGATACTTGTGCCAACCGTCGTGCCATATATTTTACAAATTCCCCCACTGAATTCCAAATTTGGGGTTGCAGGTAATGAAAGAGGAATCAAAATGCAGGTAAGGATGTCGGCTCTTACCTAGAACTGACGGATTCGAGATTGATCTGTTAGATCGCCTACCATCGTCGCCGCAAAATCACAGTCTAAAATGGATAATTATTGCTCCACAAGAGGTAAAAGTGAAAAGTAATTATTTTTTTCCATTTTTGGCATTTTATAGCTTTTCGGAACCCTAATTAGGTTTTAAGACATATTTTTCGATTATTTCACGATGTTATTTCGAAAAATGGGTTTTACATTTGTCTCTTATGCAGCGGCAAGTTTTTTATGAGATAGTGATGAAGTAACGAGTTGTATTTTATACTTTTTTGGACTTGGTAAAAACACGAAAAAGTCACTGCTATAGTCATCTTTCAGCTCTTTTCTAACTCTCTAAAACTAAAAAGATTGCCGAGACTCTTGTAGTTTTGAACTCGTTAAATGGTTGTGAAACGATATCTACCTAGTATATGTTTACCCCTTTTTCGGGTTGGGATAGATTATTTATGAAAAAGGAATACCTTAGCCTATCGCGACTAAGAGGTTCTTTCAGATATTATTTTCTACCTTTTCGGATATGAGGGACTATTTACGAAAAGGGACATGCTAGATTTTTCTTTTCCGTTTCTTTTCAAACTCTCTAAACATGAAAAGATGCCGAGTTTTTCCTTTGTCAGACTCATTAAATCTTGATGACATCGAAAATCGTCACCATGATGTTCCTCGAGTTCCTCCTTCCTAGGGCTCATAAAATGTACTAGGATGGATTTTTCCAAAGGAAAAACTTACATTACAAGCATATGCTATCCCCTTCAATCTTTTTTTTCAAAAATAAACTTGCCAAAAATGGTGGGGGAAAATGGAACCAGTTTTTAGTTGTGTTGGCATTATGTCACTCTTGAACATGACACTCGTCTGCATTCGTGTCGGGTTGGGGATATCTCATTTTGTCATTTTTTTCCTCCATGGGTTTAGGTAATCTGTTTTGACCTCTCATCTGCTCTTTTCCACGTCATCATGACCTCAGATTCCTTAATGTCAAATACTACCAAATCTAGAGTCGTGTCACTGATATGTTCAAGAGAAGTTTTCCTCTACAGTTTTCAACCTCCCTCTGATTCTCTGCTAGTTCTGATTCACTATCATCATGTTCCTCTATCTCGTATCGATGATATGGGAAACATTATGGCCCTCCTTCGACCGAGTCACTTCCTATCAAATTCAGCTCATTATCTAGGAAGTTGATCTAGAGACTCCCTTCCGATAACTTGGAGCTTGCATGCCTCAATGGGAAGTTCTTCACATTCGACGACAAGTCCACATCATTAGCCTTTGATCAAGTGCTTCTACGGGTGTTCGACGCCAAATCACTGTCCACATCCCGTGGATTGTACCTGTTGTACCTTGAGAGCCATTTCCATTATTGGTGGTTTCTCTCATGCATGTTAACAACTTTCATCATTGGCTGGTAATCAGGTGATTTTCTTGCATGTTCGACTTCAGCTCACATATTCACATGCTTAAATTTGTACTTGTTCGATTTGAGATGGAGCGCAAGACCCTGGGTTTTGTCTGATAAAATCCAGGCTGCGGGATATTGTGGTTTATCATGATTCTTTTAACTGGATGGTTGCGACCATACCTGAGTCTATTTGTTGATCCTTACTACTGGATGGCTATGTCCACACCTCGGATCTTAGTTTTTATATGTACTCTATTATGGATGGTTGCGCCCATGCCACATGTTCATGTATCAGAGATATCATTTGTATTTGTAATTGCAGGTCTTTCAATAGTGGTGTTTGGTTCAAACTCGTTCTCGTAAAGCATTTCACCCCTCCCTCTCTCTCGGACCTCATGCTTTAAGGGGCATCTATTACACAACATTTTGTCACTGTCCCTGAAATCCCCATCCCGCACATTTGAGGATCATTTCTGTGACTAAAACAAAGTGTCATGCCTTGCAAAGACCATCATTGCATCCCTTTCCATGAGGACAACATTCCTTCTGTTGACAATTTCCTTAGTAAACCATCACAAACACATGTTTTTTCCTTGGCGCTAGTAGACCATTATGCCCTCGCACCAATGAGGAATATTAACAATGGGCCCCACGCACATTGGCTCTCTGTCCCAATGATCTACCCATGCCAACCTGTTTATGGAATGTTTTTTAAATATAGAGGTGAAGTTTCTATCCTAACAACTTCGTGGGAAAGTCATCTGGAGTGGTTCGACTGAATAACCACAACCCTTCTCCTTTGGCCTCTTGTTTCCACCTTTTTGGGAAACCTCCCAAGGGATAAGGCCTCCCTTCCACCATTGTAGGGATCCCAACCTCCTCCTCTCCCTCTATAAATAAAGCCATCTTCCATTGATGATATAGTTGAACATGTTATAGCTAAAATGCTAAAGAGAATTCCTGAACATTTCGCTAGAAAGATAGAACGGAAAGAGACCCTTGTCGAGAGAGCTTAGGCTTGTGTCCTCACCTCGTCCAAATTCCCCAACAAACCTTCGAGATGCGCTTCGACTAAACGCCGCTGGAGGAGGCTGTGATGTCAAGACTCCAGTTGTAACTCTTCCTTCTATTTATATATATACATGACTATTTTCTAGCTCCCATCTTGCGTTAATGTGTTTTATTTGATGCAATATGCTTAACCCTCCTTGACTGGTTAGTTGATTATGAATGAAATAATTGTCTTGTATGCTGCTCTTCTTTGCTGATATTCGTGTAGGTATCCGAGTTGTTAGTCATCGATAATTTTTGCTTTGTATGGATGACTAAATACTTGTCTTAGATTTCTAGAAACAAAGTTCATGAACATTGTGAGTTCTAGAAATCTCATTGCCTTCATTATCCTTAGGATAATTTTTTCGCTATCTTATCATCCTATCGTGTCAAGGTCTACTCACTACTCCCAAAAATCCCATCATGGGTTTATGCTATTCATCTTCACCATGCCTGGTCACCTTTGGCCTCAAGCCCACTGTTCTTGTGTTGCCCAACCCCTCCACTGCTACTTAAGGTCACCATTTTTCACATAGGGATCCCAACTCAAGTTTTCAAAAAAAGGTCAAGCCTGCAAAGAAAAGCTACCCATTTTTACATTTTTTCAGAAGTCTCAAGGTGGCTATCAGCAGAGAACTAGGTAAGGTAAGAGGCCAACTCATCACTAAAGACACCTGCAACAAAGGAGAGGCAGCATGCCTATTTTCAGAGAAAACTAGGTTTTTTGAGGGAATTTTCTTGGTTTCATGACCTCCATGGTTAAATAATCAACAAGTCTTATATCCTGATGCTCTTAAACCTCCTCCTATCCTTAATATACCTTCATAAACACTTCCCATCACTCCTATCCCTCAAAATCATCATTTTTCTACAAAACATAGTCTATTGCCACAATTTGACACTTTTTGAGACGAGGCCTGTGTTTTGACCTTTTGGAACCCTTCCCCTCACTCAATTCTTGAAATTAAACTTTCCCATACTCCCTAACATATATCCCTATCCCCCAAAATATCCCCAATAATTTAGACAACCCTTAACCCCTTCATTCCCCTCCCTCTGCAAGGCAGTCCTAAATCCTCACACCAAACCCTAATTTCCTCTTCCAAGTAAGCTAGGGTTTGATATGAAAAGGAGGCACAAGAGCAAAGGATTCATTTGATAGATCATGTCAGCAATAATAAGTCTATACAAGCTCATAAACATCATGCCTCCATTTTCCAGGAATTCATTCCAAGAGACAAGCCATGTATCACACTTAGGGCTAGTTTTGCTTTAAATTGTGTTTCTGACCAAAAAAAGATGAATTTGGAAATAGTGAGAGAGGTTTTTGTCCATAATAGAGCCAAGAAGAAAAACCTCCTTCATTTTTTACACAGGTATCATTTTTTGAGATCAATGTCAAAAATACAAGTGTCACGGGAGAAATTCCGCACTTCTGGAGTGACCTTGGGAAAATCAGTTTTTCTCACATCTGGAGTGTCCAAATGACTTTATTAATAAGTAAAATGAAAACTATACTTCAATATATTTCCAATGAGCTATCATGAGCTCAATTTTGAGTTGTGGAAGGCCTCCAAAAGTTGTCTGCACCAGCACTCAACACTTTTTGACCAGTCATGGGAAAATAAACTTTTTACATGGAAAATCAACTTCAATCAAGAAAAAAATTGTATATTTGGAAAGTAGACAAGTCAATATTTCCAACGAGCTATCTCAGAGCTCATTCTGACACCGGGAAGGCCTCCAAATTCCCTCTAAAAAATGGTGCTGTGCACAGGAGAAGTTTTTATGTTTTTGAAATTTTGAGGCCCTAGGAGCGCAACACCCTATGCACTACGCTCTTTTTTGGGGCATCCTCAGCTGCTAAAGTTTAAATTTTTAGGGTTTTCATGTCACCAGAAGTGTACCCACAAAATTTCAGGTCAATTGGAGCATTTTTCCCCCCTCAAAAGGTCAAAAAACACCTCAAAAATGACCTTTCTGCCTCCTTTTTAGGCCTGGCACTGCGCGCTAAGAAGTCATGGTAGATTGGATTTTTGAGCAGGTAAATGGAATCCATTCAGCACAAATCAAGTATTTCTAGAAATTAGACTCTTGAAGCTTTCCAAAGAGCCATCATGGGGCCAAATCCGACATCGGGAAGTGGTCCAAAACTTGGTTTCAAAACAGCCTATTTTCTGCAAAAGTGGCACTGTGCTCCTGGACTGTCTTTTTCCAAAAAGTCAACAAAACACACAAATTTATGGCAAGATGATTTTTTAATATTTTCTTGGGAAAATCACTCCTGATTTGATATGGGAGTTATTTTTTGGTGTTTTTCATTTATTATCTTAACTCGTATGTGTCTTGGGCCTTGCATGGTCATTAAGCACATTTATGACATTTATGGCTAAATTAGGGTTTCTGGAAGCCTCTTCGGGTTTCTACCTCCTCATTTTCTCCATAAATAGAGCATGAGGGTCTTATGTATTTTTTTGGATTTTTATGACTTATGCTAAAGCAAATACATAGTCTCTTGGAGTTTTTGATAACAATTTGATGTCTTGGAGCTCATGCATGCCCTGGTTTGCTTGTTGATGGATAGAGACTGTTTGCAGGATCCATAAGCTTGGTTGATGGTGAATTGTTTCTTATGTTTATGTTTTCTATTTTTCCATTATGTTTTCCATCTTGCTATGTTTCAGTAGGACAAAAAATTTAGATTAAGAAATGTCTCCTGATGGCACCTTACTTTTGTTTGTCCTTCACTGCCTCAATGTTTTCTTTTGTTGAGATATGTTAGGGAATCCATCTCTTGCTCTCTAAGAAGTTCTTAGCTTGTTCATTTCTTGAATGGTTTAGATCAGTTAGTGTCAAGTATTATTTATGGCTAGCCCTACATATTGTGGCCACTGAAATACTTTGTCCTTGGAATCTCCTCTTTAAAGTAGCTTTGCGTAGTTTTGTCAATGAAGTTTGTTTGAATCATGCTCTTTGCCTTTACTAGCTAAATTTGTTTCAAAGAACCTTCACATCTGTAACTTTAGATGTTTATAGTTTTCTCTTATTCTATGGTTATAACTACTTGTGCATCTTAAATGTTTTTTCTGCTCTTGATAATGAAATCTATGAAAGTTAAATAAGTTTCTTGCCTTTCTATAATTTCATTTGAGTGTTTGTCTTAGATAATCATCTGTGTTTAGTTTGAAATCAAATGGATTAGGTTTCACTTATGCCTTTGATTCTCTTTCCATGCTTATGATTTTCTAACTCCCTTAGTCTAAAAAGTTATTAAGGATTCAGTTCTGCCCTTCACTAGCTTTTATTCTCAAGTTTAATGTTCATCTCATCATCCACCACAACCTCAAAGACCTACCAACCAAGTTAAAATTTCCCTACAAATGCTCTTGAAACCATTGATGAACTCATCATGACCTTGGTAGACTCCATTGTCCAATGGCTTAACAATCTTCCATGTTTTCTATCTAAATCTATCTGAGAACATACCCAACTAAGAACAATAAAAATACCCTGCACTTAACATCTAGCCTAAAATCAATCCTAATCAGCAAACAAGTTCACATCTTTGCACCTACCAGAGAGATCCCTCTCCGAATCCAGGAAGGCTAGGTCCTTGGATTCCAAAGCTTGGTTTGATGTTGCCCTAGTCCATTTGTATCTCAACTAATCTAGAAAATTACGGGGAGCTAACATAATGGCGATCACGATGGGACCTTCTGAGTCAGTGACAATCTAAGTATTCCTTAGGACCTCAAAAAACCCACAAAATTATTTAGATTAGTACTCAGTTTTTGATGGTGGACAACAAGTACATATTTAGAAAAATAAATATCATCCACCTGGTGACTCCACTAGTCTCCAGTAGGCCTATTAACCCCACTAGTCCTCACAGACTCCCCTAGGAATGAGTAAATCAATCCTAATCATGCTGATGGTGGACATCAAAGTTGAAACCTTCCACCTGGCGACTCCATAACTCTCAATAGACCTAGAGAATCCACTGGTAGAAAGACTCTAGACTGGTATAAAGATGCAGTGACCCCTTTTTTGGACTGATTGAACAAAATGTCAAGGTTGGTGGCAGAACTTTTATATAATGAAATTTCAAATCAGTTATCAGAACTTTAGCTTGATGATGATTTCTTAAAAGTTGTCTTTCTCATTTTGAGGTCAAATAAATTTAATCCTAAAGTTAAGAAATTTTTTCTGGAGATACTGGTTGAAAAATATGAAACTGACATTGAGCTTTTGGATTCTCAAATTTAGTCATACACTTTCCAAGACCCTAAATAATTTTTGGAAGGTCTCCCTTCCCCTAAGCAAGAAAATTTTTTATTACCCTTTGACTTGCAGGCAAAAGATGATTGTGATTTCAAGGACCAGATTAAGGACGAGGGTCTCAAAGCTAATGTTTGGGATACAAATAACCAACCAGTCATGAAATGCCTAAGAGAAGAAAGTTTACATCATGTTTTGGTTGATCCTATAGCAGATTACATGGAGGTCCTGATTGACTCAAGTTCCCAGCCATGGATTCTTTACAAGAATCAAATACATCAGAAGTTGTCACTTCCTATGGTAGCCTTGATTTTGAAGACACATAATCAAGGTATACTGTGGTTCCCTCTGACAAGCAGTCAAATTGTCTAACTATATTTGTTACTGCTCAACTGGCTGCACTAGCACTATTGCATCACCTAGAATAGAAAAAAATTCCAAGTTAGATTAGGATAGATAGGCATGCAAATAAGCTCAGCCCTATGAGAATTTTTCTAGCTTTAGTTTCAATTTGTTTTGACAAAAAAAAAACACAAAAAACAAAGAAAAGATGAGAAAGAGGGCAGATGAAAAGAAGAGGTACAACCCCATACCCAAAAAAATAGTGATTTTGAAAGTGTGCAAGTCTAAATGCCACTACTTGTTTTTGAAAAAGAAGTCTTGTTCAGTCATCTAGCCTAATCATGGCTGAACATGTTTTCAATTTATTTGCTGATAGGTTAGTGAAAGAAAAATTTGTCAAAATCATGTAAACTTGACTTGTCAAAAGATAATAGATTAGGAATGAAAATATATTGGTTCCACATGCTCAAAACAGAATCAAAGAGGAAGATGAGGATGCATAAAAAATGATAGATCACAACCCTTATCTTTCTGTTTTACTTTTATGCAAAATAATGTTTTTGTGCAGCTTGTTCTTATGCCACAACTCATGGTAAGTCAGATTGCCTAATCCTGATTTAAACCATGCTTTCAATTTCATGTTTATAGCTTAGAGAATGAAGTTTTTCAAACAAATTAATCTTGACAAATGATTAGACTAGGTAGAGAATAAGAGAGTTGATTAGCTTAATTTGAACTCTTGGAAGAAATAAGGGTACAATTAGATAGTTTGATTTGTGTTTTCAAAAAAAAAAAATGTTGAGGATTTGCAAATCCAAGTGTGCCCAAAGGAAGAAAAAATGTTAGACAAGTAGGTTGGCTAGGTAGAGGTGATGTTGATGTTAATCATGTTTTTCAGATTACTAAGATCACAGCTTCAAGCAAGCATCAGAAAATGAAAAGAGGCAAAAATATACCCAATGGATGAGGCATTGGTACCCGTAAAGCCAGAGATCTAAAGTTATGGACACCTCCTGAAACAGAGCTGCCCTCCCCAAGTGGAGCCACTATTAGTCATCAATAATTTTTTCTTTGTATGGATGACTAAATACTTGTCTTAGATTTCTAGAAACAAAGTTCATGAACATTGTGATATCTAGAAATCTCACTGCCTTCATTATCCTTAGGATAATTTTTTCGCTATCTTATCATCCTATCGTGTCAAGGTTTGCTCACTACTCCCAAAAATCCCATCATGCACTTATTCTATTCATCTTCACCGTGTCTGGTCACCTTTGGCCTCAAGCACACTGTTCTTGTGTTGCCCAACCCCTCCACTGCTACCTAAGGTCACCATTTTTCGCATAGGGATCCCAACTCAATTTTTCAAACAAAGGCCAAGTCCAAAGAGCCTCTCACTAGGTAATTTAGGGTTTCATAGGTTGTAGGGTTTTTTGAATGATCTAATTCACTATTTTTCTATGTGCCAAGAAAGTAAAATCAAAGAGGAGGAAGATCAGCAAGTGATTCTCCAAAGAAGATCAGAAGATCTTCCAAGGAAGGCCTCCTTGGCCAAACACAAAGTATGTAAAGGAAAGCTACCCATTTTTACATTTCTGCAGAGGTCTCAAGGTGGCTATTAGTAGAGAACTAGGTAAGGTAAGAGGCCAACTCATCACTAAATACATCTCCAACAAAGGAGAGGCAGCATGCCTATTTTAAGAGAAAATTAGGGTTTTTGAGGGAATTTTATTGGTTTCATGACCTCCATGGTTAAATCATCAACAAGTATTATATCCTGATGCTCTTACATCTCCTCCTATCCTTAATATATCTTCATAAACACTTCCCATCACTCCTATCCCTCAAAATCATCATTTTTCTACAAAACCTAGTCTATTGCCACAATTTGACACTTTTTGAGACTAGGCCTGTGTTTTGACCTTTTGGAACCATTGCCCTCACTAAATTCTTGAAATTCCACTTTCCCATACTCCCTAACATCTATCCCTATCCCCCAAAACTTCCCCAAGAACTTATACAACCCTTAACCCCTTCATTCCCCTCCCTCTGCAAGGCAGTCCTAAATCCTCACACCAAACCCTAATTTCCTCTTCCAACTAAGATAGGGTTTGAAATGAAAAGGAGACACAAGAGAAAAGTATTAATTTGATAGATAATTTCAGCAAGAATAATTCTATACCAGCTCATAAACATCATTCCTCCATCATTTTCCAGGAATTCATTCCAAGAGACAAGCCATGTATCACACCTAGGGCTAGTTTTGCTTTAAATTGTGTTTCTGACCAAACAAAGATGAATTTGGAAAACGTGAGAGATAATTTTGTCTATAATAGGGCCAAGAAGAAAAAAAATCCTTCCATTTTTACACAGGTATCATGGTTTGAGATCAATGTCAAAAATACAAGTGTCACGGGAGAAATTCTTCACTTCTGGAGTGACCTTGGGAAAATCAGTTTTTCTCATAGTTGGAGTGTCCAAATGACTTTTTTAATACTTCAAATGAAAACTAGACTTCAACATATTTCCAATGAGATATCATGAGCTCAATTTGGAGTTTTGGAAGGCCTCCAAAAGTTTTCTGCACCAGCACTCAGCGCTTTTTGACCAGTCATGGGAAAATAAACTTTTTACAAGGTAAATCAACTTCAATCAAGAAAAAAATTGTATATTTGGAAAGTAGAAAAGTCAATATTTCCAACGAGATATCACTTAGATCATTCTGAAACTAGGAAGGCCTCCAAATTCCCTCTGAAAAATGGCACTACGCACAAGAGAAGTTTTTATGTTTTTGAAATTTTGAGGCCCTAGGAGCACAACACCCTAGGCGCTACGCTATTTTCTGGGGCATCCTCAGCTACTAAAGTTTACATTTTTGGGTTTTTCATGTCACCAGCAGTCTACCCACAAAATTTCAGGTCAATTGGAGCATTTTTCCCGCCTCAAAAGGTCAAAAAACACCTCAAAAATGACCTTTCTACCTCCTTTTTAGGCTTGGCACTGCGCGCTGAGCAGTCATGGGAGATTGGATTTTTGAGCAGGTAAATGGAATTCATTCAGCACAAATCAAGTATTTCTGGAAATTATACTCTTCAAGCTTTCCAACGAGCCATCACGGGGCCAAATTCGACATTGGGAAGTGGTCCAAAACTTGGTTGCAAAACAACCTATTTTCTGCAAAAGTGGTGCTGCGCTCCTGGACTGTGTTTTGCCAAAAAAACAACAAAACACACAAATTTATGGCAAGATGATTTTTTAATATTTTCCTGGGAAAATCACTCTTGATTTGATTTGGGAGTTATTTTTTGGTGTTTTTCATTTATTATCTTATCTCTTATGTGTCTTGGACCTTGCGTGGTCATTAAGCACATTTATGACATTTATGGCTAAATTAGGGTTTCTAGAAGCCTCTTAGGGTTTCCACCTCCTCATTTGCTCCATAAATAGAGCATTAGTGTCTTATGTATTTTTTTGGATTTTGATGACTTATGCTGAAGCAAATACATAGTCTCTTGGAGTTTTCGATAACAATTTGATGTCTTGGAGCTCATGCATGCCCTGGTTTGCTTGTTGATGGATAGAGACTGTTTGCAGGATCCATAAGCTTGGTTGATGGTGAAGTGTTTCTTATGTTTATGTTTTATAGTTTTCCATTATGTTTTTCATCTTGCTATGTTGCAGTAGGACAAAAAATTTAGATTAAGAAATGTCTCCTTATGGCACCTTACTTCTATTTGTCCTTCACTGCCTCAATGTTTTCTTCTGTTGAGATATGTTAGGGAATCCATCTCTTGCTCTCTAAGAAGTTCTTAGCTTGCTCATTTCTTGAATGGTTTAGACCAGTTAGTGTCAAGTATGATTTATGGCTAGCCCTGCATATTGTGGCCACTGAAATACTATGTCCTTGGAATCTCCTCTTTAAAGCAGCTTTGCCTAGGTTTGTCAATGAAGTCTGTTTGAATCATGCTCTTTGCCTTTACTAGATAAATTTGTTTCAAAGAACCTTCATAGCTATAACTTTATATGTTCAGAGATTTCTCTTCTTCTATGGTTATAACTACTTGTGCATCTTAAATGTTTTTCTACTCTTGATAATGAAATCTATGAAAGTTAAATAAGTTTCTTGCCTTTCTATAATTTCATTTGAATGTTTGTCTTGGATAATCATCTGTGTTCAGTTTGAAATCAAATGGATTAGGTTTCACTTATGCCTTTGATTCTCTTTCCATGCTTATGATTTTCTAACTCCCTTATGTTAGCCATCAGTAAATTTTTGTCATGACAGATGATGGCTAAAACAGGTTTTGAGCCTTCAAGAGATTATTTTCATAGAAAATTACTCATTCTTGAAGCCTTCTAATGCTTTGTGAACTCAAAGAGTAATCTTCACTACTTTTTCCCTCAAAAAATCCTTCAAAGTTGTCCTACTGATTCAAAAAGAAACTGTTTAACAAGGCCTAAATTTCCACCATTTCATGCCTCCAAAAAAAACCCTTCATTTCATTCACTATCACTCATTTCAATATAACCTCTCTCCTCTGCTAAAATCCCCTTTTTCCCTTTAAATTACCCTTCATTTCATCAAAAAACCCATTTAGACCGAGAAAACACTTTTTTTTTGGTTTGAAATTACCCTATTCTACTTATCAGAAACTCAAAACACTAAAAAATCCCCCAAAAAGCCTCATTTAGGCCTTTTTCCGCTTATAAACCAACATTGAGGTTTTAAGCCCTTGAGGGCTTAAGTTTTTTCGCCCTCTCCGCCATAAGACCTTGCACTCGTGACCTGGTGGTAAAAATATTTATCCCTCAACCCTTTTCTCCGCCCCCGGTCCCTTTTCCTCCATGAGACCACTTCCCAGCGCTTTCCCTTAAGCCCCTTCCATTACCTTTATTTTACCATCTCTCCCTTTGTAAAATGCCTTTTTCCTTTGTATCGCCCCCGCCCTACTTAAATTTTGACTAAATCCTTGCCGTAGATCTATATGATCCAATGGCGTTGATTCGTCCCCCCCTTTTTCTCCTTTTTCCCTTAATCACACTCCTCCATTCCTATATTCTTTCTTGCCTAATCTCTCCATCAAGAAATCCCCATAGTTGATCTATGAATATCGACGGCCATCATCGCATTCCCTTTTTCCCTCCTATTTCCCAACCAATATCTATCCATCCACCCTTGCAATCAATCTACACCGTAGATCGATTAGATCCAACAGCCTTGATCAAACTCAACATCCCAACCCTGCCGAAGCCTACCACCCACTATGCAAAGAGTCCACCAATATCCGGCTGTCACCTGGCCCCCACTAAAACTCTCGCCCGAGCACTTCTCTCCATCACGCTCCCCCGTAACCGTTGGATCTTTCCCCCCAGATCCAACGGTTTACGATCAATTTTGCATAACTTTTTACGCCAGGGTTTAACCACCCGAATCCACGCGAGACCACTGGTTTCGTAAGGGATAGGTGTCGTGCAATGATTGAATCGTGTTCGATCAAACAAAAACCATTTACCACCTAAATCAAATGCAAAAACCATTCGCGGTATTTCCAAAACCGCTAAGCCATATTTTCGCACCAAATAGAGTTTTTGAACCGGTTTTCGCGTGTTCTATCCATGAAACCTCCTCTGCTCCTCCGCCTACATATTTCGCTCCTCTGCATAAGCTCCTCCACCTCTGCCAGCCTCTGCATGTAGTTTTTCCAACCTTGCAGGGTTTTATGATGTGTTTTTTGGTTTTTTGCAGGTTTTTATGGTGGTTTTAAGGCCGAAAATCCCCTACAGTCCATAAAGGGATAAGGCCAAGGGTGACGATCCTCAGGGTCTGATTAAAAGCAAAAAAGGGACAAAGGGTCGAGTTTCTTGTCATCTCCAGTGTTTCATGAGCATTGGTTTGATCAACGAAACCCTCTAACGCACTAAAAGCCACCTGTACATAGCAAAGAAGAAAGAATAGTGAAAACCAAATCAAAAGATTAAAGATAAAGGGATTAAAGCACAAAGTTGAATATCAAAAGGCTTAATCCACGGTTTAAAGGGATAAACACAATGAATAAAGATAGAAGATAATTAAAAAGAGCCTAAAAGTTGTATCAAAGGCCTAAATCAGTTAAACAGTCAGCAAAAGGACAATTGAAGACCAAAGAAGAAGGAAGAAGGCATGATCAACCTTAAAAAACAAAATTAGAGTTAAATCAGCGTTTTAAAGTATTAAGACAGACATATCAGCAGAAGGAAGGCTTTAAATTCCAAATATCATAAGCCTTTACTTCTCTGAAGATCAGAAATGCCACCTACAAGCTGATTTCACCTAAAAATAATACAAATTGAATGCACAGTCAAAGATATTTCTAAAAAGCATCTCAAAAGTAATTACCATCTTACCAAAAGCATCCAAAGTCAAAAAAGCAGCATAAGTAGATAAAATCAGGTAAAATCAATTAATAAGAGTTAATACATATCATTTCTTCTCCACTAGGCCTCTCAAAGGCCGAGAAGCACTTACTCTTCATTAATTGAACAAATGAACCCTTCTTACACTTCACCTCCTCATTCATCTATAAAAACTCCAGGAGGAGCACATTGTAAGGGTTGGTATTTGAATACTCATTGAATGTAAATATCTTTTGAGGCTTCTGAAGCTTTGTTTTGTAATTGAAGAAAGATTGGCTGGGATGAGAGATTTGAAGTTGTAAATACCCACTGGACTTGAAGATTGTAACTGGTTTGAACATCAAATACAAAAGTTGATTTATGGGATCGTGGTCTATGTAAATGGTGATTTTTTTCTTACTGTAATTGTTATTTTTCTTATGTTTTCCATACTATCCACTTTCTCTGATAAAGAAAATCAAATATAGATTAGGATTTACTGCAAAGTACCCTGAATCTCACTGATAAGATTTATCTTTATGTTTTCTACTAATTGTGTATTTGGGAATGATTTCAATAGAGTGTAATCAGTCAAGGAATGTTGGTGAGCCCATGTCTTTCTGAGTAAAACTTGAGATTTTGTTCTTGAATGTTCTTGAAAAGTCTGCTAAGTAAAGTTGAACTAGGGAAGTCTATGGTTAGCCCTGTCCTCTAGTTTATCTCCAACAGTTGCTTTAAAAAGTTCCCTTAAGAGTATGTCAAAAGCAGGCTAGGTTAAAAGTCTTTACTTGATCTTAAGCTATTCTTTGTTTATATTGAATGTTTTCTTTTGGGAATATGCTGAAAGCAGGCTAGATTAAAAGTTCTTACTTGATCTTAAGCTATTCTTTGTTTTCCTTTGAGTATGTTGAAAGCAGGCTAGGTTAAAAGTCCTTACTTGATCTTAAGCTGCCCTTTGTTTTCTTATATGTTTGCTTCTTTCACTACACTTTAATGTTTCATACAATAAATCAACTTAAAGAGATATTTTGACATAGATGACTTGCCCCATAGATCACACTTGAAATTTTTTGTGCGATTAAATCCTTTTGTGACTCCATAGCCCAATGGATTGATATTGTTTCTTACCTATCCTATCAGCTCAATCATCCTCTACCTACTCACACCTTTACCCTTCAAAATACTTCCTTCATTTCGATGATATTCATCCCAACCAAAACAAACAAAACCCTTGTACTTCATAACTAGCCTAATATCATATCATAAACCTTAAAGATCATATCTTTGAAAACACTTGTATAGAGAGATCCCTCTCTGAATCTAGGAGGGCTAGATCCTAAGATTCCAAAGTGGTTTTTATGTAGGCTCTGCAGCGTTTGTTCTTGCCAATCTTGCAAACTACGGAGACCTAACACCTTAGTCTAAAAAGTTATTAAGGATTCAGTTCTGCCCTTCACTAGCTTTTATTCTCAAGTTTAATGTTCATCTCAACATCAACCACAACCTCAAAGACCTACCAACCAAGTTAAAATTTCCCTGCAAATGCTCTTGAAACCATTGATGAACTCATCATGACCTTGTTAGACTCCATTGCCCAATGTCTTAACAATCCTCCATGTTTTCTATCTAAATCTATCTGATCATCATACCCAACCAAAAAAAATCAAAATACCCTGCACTTAACATCTAGCCTAAAATCAACCCTAATCAGCAAACAAGTTCACATCTTTTCACCTACCAGAGAGATCCTTCTCTAAATCCAGGAAGGCTAGGTCCTTAGATTCCAAAGCTTGGTTTGATGTTTCCCCTGTCCATTTGTATCTCAACCAATCTAGAAAATTATGGGGAGCTAACATAATGGTGATCACGGTGGGACCTTCTGAGTTAGTGACAATCTAAGTATTCCTTAGGACCTCAGAAAACCCACAAACTTATTTAGATTGGTACTCAGTTGTTGATGGTGGACAACAAGTACATATTCAAAACAGTAAATATCATCCACCTGGTGACTCCACTGGCCTCCAGTAGGCCTATTAACCCCACTAGTCCTCATAAACTCCCCTAGGAATGAGTAAAACAATCCTAATCATGCTGATGGTGGACAACAAAGTTGAAACCTTCCACCTGGTGACTCCACAACTCTCAATAGACCTAGAGACTCCACTAGTAGAAGACTCTAGACTAGTATAAAGATGCAGTGACCCCTTTTTTTTGGACTGATTGAACAAAATGTCATGGTTGGTGTCAGACCTTTTATATAATGAAATTTCAAATTAGTTATCAGAACTTCAACTTGATGATGATTTCTTAAAAGTTGTCTTTCTCATTTTGAGGTCAAATAAATTTAATCCTAAAGTTAAGAAAATTTTTCTGGAGATATGGTTGAAAAATATGAAACTAACATTGAGCTTTTGGATTCTCAAATTTAGTCATACACTTTCCAAGACCCTAAATAATTTTGGGAAGGTCTCCCTTCCCCTAAGAAAGAAGAAATTGTATTACCCTTTGACTTGCAGGCAAAAGATGATTGTGCTTTCAAGGACCAGATTAAGGACAAGGTTCTCAAAGCTAATGTTTTGGAATACGGATAACCAACACGGTCATGAAATGTAGGAAATTTATTTGAATAATGATTAACTTCACTCATGAGACCTCTGATCACATGGTTTCAAATTTATGCCACAACACATAATCTATTTACATGAATCATCAAGCAATAAAGTAAAAATCGAAAATAACACATCAATCATCATACACAGTAACAAAGTATGTGAGATATTACGACTGCTTCATGACTGTACTTCATATTTATAATGGAGAAATCATCTCCAGCAAACTGGGTACCATTGCCTCTCTGAAGTGGTCAATACTTTCTCATAAAGTTACACAAACTGGCTGGTTTTAAAACAACAATTCTTGGTTCAAACTCACCATAATGCTTGCCTCTGTTGGCAATCCGAACTGTATGCTGGGAATCGAGGTTAAGATCTCCTTGGCTTGATAGCGCAATCATCATGAGACTACATCACAAGTGTGGTGCAAAATCTCATTTTAAAACGAAATCATACATCACCAATAGCTAACTCCACCGCATAATACCTACTGTGATCCCCTTTGAATTGATCTCATGCCTTTGTAAATAAAACTGATATGTTCTGTTGAGTTTGAATAATGAGTTTACTAATTAATGAATTAAATAATATTTTATTTCACGCTCCACTCCTGTATTAGTTAGCTGGACAACTAATCTCAACCCTGGTTCAACTAAATAAGCAGAACACAGCTCACACTGGACCCTTCTCTACGTGCTCACAAAACACGCTTGCAAATTCTAAACGGAAATCAACCATGCACATGATGCCATTAAACCTTGGGGCCAGCATAATTCCTCTATCGATACATGAGCCACTTCCAAAACCGAGCGAAGTGCTCAAGAGAGTAAACATGGCAAAGTCCAAATGTTATTAAGGGTAAATAATAATAACGACCCTGTTTTTAGGATAGGCGGGTCCAAAACAGAACACGACCTGTTGACCTATGAGTCACAAAAATGAAACCCATCACGCACCAGCACGACCAACTTTCAAGAATAACATCACACAACCTGGACATGTCCATATGTCTAAATATTTGCATGCAGGCCACTGTGAGCCCACTTAGTGAAGCGCTTGTTCACTAAGCTCCATCATCTGCTACATTCAGCACTCCCTCTCGCTTGTATATGGATTATACGCAACCCTATCCCCTACCTTAAAATTAGACTTTCCTCCTGGTGACTTTACTTCAAACCAGGATATCGACATCTGATCCTCGGTGGGAACATATGAAAACATCTGGCAATTCAACTGGACAATCTCGATATGATGGTACACGATGTGAGTATGTTTGGACCTATCATGAAATCTTGCCGTTCTTGAGGTTTAATGCAACTCGGTTATCTGGGTAGATCAGCAGGCTCAAATCGCTTTGAGCAATCCTGTGAGGATGCTATCATCCAAATAGCCCTGCGCACGGCAAACTGGCTACCAGCAGCTACGCTGAGCGAGTGCCAGGATCTCGCCCTGGCCACCGAAGCGAGGCCCAGCAGGCCCCAATCACCGCGACTCCTCCGGAAGATGCTCTTGGGTCCGAACGGCCCTCCTGCCCAATGCGCCCGGTGGGCGACTTCGCTCCGTCCTCCTCGCCTGCCGCCGACCCGCGTACGGTGACGCACGATGTGGCGCAAGCACGTGCTTTCACCGCGCCCAAAACGACCAGGCTTCCTTGGCACCAAAGGTTAGTTGTGCACCGCCAACGCATCCTGCGCTCGGGCCCGATGTGTTGACTAGATATAGCGACCCCTGACTGTCGATAGACAATGGCATCCGCTACCTCCGGCCGGTAACATCACTCATTGCTCCAACACACGGAAGAGGGTGTCAACAGCTTGCGACCCCGCCCACATGTTCGAACCTCTCCGGAGATCTCCGAGAAGCATACTTGCCCACGAAACAACGGGTCCTGCGCACCGCGCCAGTCTCCAAAAATCCCGAGGAAATAATGAAAAATGCTGGGTCGCTTGTCTCAAACTCTCGTGCGGTCTCGCACGCCGGCTGTTGCTCAGCAGGGTCAAAATCAGGATCATCTACATATGTACGATGATCAACGACTTCTCTCCCCTGATAAGGCTAAGTTGGGATCACTTCTCACTCTTGGAGGCCAAGCCCGGTCCAAGCTAGTATCTCAGGGTACTGTCGAGGTGCTTGCTTGAGCTGTACGATTGTGCTCTCTTGGTCGCTTTGTCTGAGCTCATTTCAAGAATCTAAAACCTTGGTGCTCTATATGCACCTCCTCCTCGATAACTCCAATGAGAGCCTTGGTGTCTTCATCCATCCCGATGAATGTGCCACCATCTTTGAGGAGAGCAAGATGCGTCGGTATGGAAGAGCACGCTTGCGGCCGGTGCAGTATCCTCATAATCGATGCAGTCCCTACGATGCGAAAAGCACCTAAGCGACAAATCTGCTTATGCTGCACTCCCCGTCCGGTGCACCCTTCCGCGCCCATGGATCCATAGAACCCACCATGGTTCCCCCGCCGGTCTTGGAACGTCTCCCGTGTCGCTGTCCTGAGTACGAATCTATTCTTGGGTCACCAGCATCAACCATACGGGTTCCTCTGTTCCTCAAAGAGGATGGCTACTGTCCCTGTGACCATTCTGGTCAGGTGCTCCGTCCCCGGTGACCCGACTCACCAACTGCGCAACATCGACAGGTGGTCCTATGACCTTCTCCATCCCGAGCCTGATGGCTAGGCTTCTGCAACGAGTGCCGCGTAGCCCTCGGTGGTTGGCGCCTCGCAAGGTGGTTTCTTCTCACAGACACTCCTCTTGTGGTTTGATCCCGCTCACGGAAAACTCCTCGCCAAGCTGCTATTCCTCATCACATTGCAAGTGGCTCCCTCTCAGCAAAACGCTGCCGCAGCTTTCTCTCTTTAATTTTATATCCCAAAATACTTTAACCGTCTTTTGAACGTACACGGAAAAATATACACGATGGTTGTGATGTATCGATCCTTTTAAATATTCCAACCTCGGCGGTTGGATCCGCTTTGTCTCGCATCGCTTGATGCGCACGTGAGCGAGAGGGTGCAGAAGTCACCAATGGGAAATATCGGAGCCTCTTTCAGAATAAGCCTCCTCCGGTCGCTTATATTGCAAGAACGCCGGGGACAGCTGGCTACCCTTACTCTAACTACTGTATTTGCATACCTCGACCTGAAAGTAGAAAATGGCGGCCATTCAGCACAACATCGCCGGGTAAGCACCACGATGCGTTAGGCTATTACATGACCTTTTGGTCTGCACATGGGTGATGGGGTGTGATGAGCTCTCTGAATCCTTGCGGCTCACCGAAACTCTCCCCTTAATTACGACGAAGATGAATTCCTGCAAATATCTGCTCCTTGAGCAATACCCTTCTTCTTGACTCCTTCCTGGACGGGTCGCACACAACTCACGAACTTCGCAGATGTCATAGCTCACCTTACCCGCAAGAAAGATAGGCACCGAGAGAAATGATCGACAAATATCACCGCGTGCGCGACAGCACCAGCACCGCCCGAAGCAACGGCAGAAAGGACCACCGTACACGCGAACTCTCTCAGGGATGAAATGGTGAACGACTGTCCTTTGCGTGATGGCTTTCCGCCGCCTAAAAATGCCCCTTGCCTTTGGTGCGGCCCCTAACATGAGGTGCCGCTAAGCACGGGTAGGGGCCAACGAGAATGTTCAAAGCTCCATGGTGAAGGTGAGCGCAATCACTTGCCCACCGATGGCCCTCATCATCCGGCTCACCCGCCCTCGCCGCCGCCCTTGTGGCTGCTGTAAATGTCTGTGGTGATAAAAAAGGGTTCTTGGTCCGAACCCTATCTTCCAAGGTCTCCGATGATGTTCGACGCGAGAAGGAAGGCTTTTGTGTGCAGAGCCACATCATACCTTATCCTCCAACATATACCGAGAAGATCAAGTTCTTCTTCAGCTCCGGTACGCCATGACATCCCTCAATACGAAAGGGTTTACGGACTCCCTACCGAAAGGATATAGTACGGTACGGGTATGTGTCTCGCCCTTACGCCCATCTCGATGTGCACACCCAAGGCGTCTTTGTCCTCGAAGGATCGAGGAACAAATCCCGATCTCCGTCATGTGGGCACTGAGAACGCACGCTCACGAAACACCGGTCATCACCGCCGAAACCAAACGTAAAATCGATGAAAGAAAGTCAGCTCGGCTTGTAAGAGACAGCTTCTCATCTGAGATCTTCACTTTGCTTGTTCTTCTTTGGACAATTGGCGCATAATGCCAGTAATCGCCGTAGGTGACTTCTTCACTTTGTATATCCTTCTTCTTACCCTTTGCACCGAATGAGAGGTTTTCTTACTTCCCCTTCTTTGCTTTGCCTTCACGCTGGTCTCTTCATGATCTCACCCCAGTGAAAGTCCATCTACAGGTAGTCCTCCTTATCTCCTCAAGTTAACTTCAAAGCGCTCCGCTCCAGCCTTCTCCAACAATGACACTGTCTTGATGAGCACCGAAAGCCTTGGAAGACCAAGAGAGTCGGTCGACCATATGTAAATGGCCGGCCAGTTCACCCCCACTTTGGCTCCATCTCTTGTTCGGGTAAAACCACGTGAGGTATTTGGCGTCATCGCCCTTTCCATCTTTGATGTTCCCCAGGCTGTCTTTGAGCACAGCTTCTTGCAAATCTACCACCTTCCCCCCACACTCTTGGAATAGATGTCAAATCTTTCCACATTAGCTAGATAGCCTTTCCATCCGGTGGATACAATGTGAGTCCTTGACGCCCTCCAACGGAGGTCCTTCGACACTTCGCCATCTTCTTTTGCCATGCTTGACTTGGTAACAGGGATGGGTGGGCTTTTGGGCATCAATATCTGCAACTCATGAGACCATTATCTTCTAATACTACCTCCATATAGGTCCTTCCATGTTTGACATAATTCCATTTGCCTTCAAGAGTATAATCGGTGCATGAGCAAGTTGAAGAACATTTTTCAACAGCATGAAAAACAAAGCTATGCTGCCAAAATTTGATTCCCTCAAAGCTCAACCGCTCTGAATGTATGAGAAAAAATTATTTTCTGCTTATGATTATTTTGAGGCATTTACAGGACCTTTCACTGAAGAAAAGATGATCCGGAAGCTACACAGCGCATCAGGACTCTTGACATCTTAAAATAAGTTTGTAATCTTCCTTAGTGATGATATTGCTTCAATAGCTTTCTAAAATGCCATGTGAAAATTTGCTAAATAATGATTAATTATCCAGACCCTCATGATCACATGGAATTGTAAATTTATGCCCGCTTTTAACAATCTCTTCCACTGGGATAAATAAACATGGAAATAAAATCAACGTGCTGCCCATCAAATCATCATACACATTAACTTTAACTATGTGAGAAGCTTTAGCTGAAAACTTGGCAGCTATTGTGTATAATAACAATGGAAGAAATCTAATAACGCTATTAAAACTCGATACAATGCTATCACTAAAAGTACTCGATGCTACTCATAAAGTTACTGAGCTGGCTGGGTTTTGAACGAGGTTCTTGGTTCAAAACTCACCATGTTCTTGTGCCCTCTGTTAACGAAATCCGGGCTGTCTATGAGATCAAGGTTCTCGCTCTTTCCTTAAAACGACAGCGCAATCATCATGGAAGTTCACTCCAAGTGTTCGGGTTTCAAATCTCACCCTGGCCAGTGTGTCATGTATTCTAGCTAACTCCACCCTTTCATCTACCTCTTTCTTTGATACTATTCAGAGCGGTGTTTTGCTGTGGTAGTGGTGCTCATTTCTTGAGTTGAATAATAGGTTACACTAATTAATGAATTAAATATGTTAGTGCTCCCACTCACTAACTAATTGATTAGCTGAATAAACTAATCTCAACTAGTTCAACTAAAATAATAGAACAACTCCACTAATTTTTAATAATAACTCACCAAACTTACCAACGGAAAGTCTAGCAATCAACACGCCATGGTCTGTCAGCCTTGGGAATGACAATTCTCTTTGTCGGATGCCAAACCCTTTAAACTAGAAGCTGGGTACCTCCAGAGAAGTAGCTGTTGTTTAGGATCAGGCATCTATTAGATAAGCACGTAAAGCTTCCCCAACTTTAGGATAAGCCGGTCTAAAAATAGACTTGAGCCTAACCAGCCTATCGGTCACAAAAATAAGTCCACTCTATTTTTACCAACACAATAATATCCAGAATAACATCACATGACTTCACGGACCATGCTCATGTGTCTAAAAATAGACATAGTCTAAAAATAGACTTTCAACGATTTCCACTGTGGGCCCACTTAGTGAAAGGCGACTTCATTTTTCACCTAAACTCCATCATCTTGCTGCATTTCAACATGAAAGGCCTAAGAGAAGAAATTTTACATCATGTTTTTTATTGATCTATAGCAGATTCTGGAAGGTCTGATTGACTCAGTTCCCAACCATGGATTCTTGGCAAGAATAAATACATCGGAAGTTGTCACTTCTGGTAGCCTTGATTTGAGGCATAATCAAGGTATGTTGTGGATTCCCTCTAACAAGCGATCAAATTGTCTACCTATTTTTGTTCTTGCTCAATTGGTGCCACATTGGTACTATTGCATCACCTAGAATAACAGAAAATTCCAAGTTAGCTTAGGATAGATAGGCATGCAAAATAAGCTCAACCCTATGAGCATTTTTCTAGCTTTGGTTTCGTTGTTTTGACAACACAAAAAAACAAAAAAGAAAAGATGAAAAAGAGGGTAGATGAAAAGAAAGAGGTACAACCCCATACCCAAAAAATGGTAATCTTGAAAGTGTGCCAAGTCTAAATGCCACTACTTGTTTAAAAACAAGTCTTGTTAAATCATCTAGCCTAATGTGGTGAACATATTTTCAATTCTTTGGTGATAGAGTTGATAGAAAAAAGTTACTGAGTCATGTAAACTTGACTTGTCAAGGAATGAATTAGGAATGAAAAATCCTGGTTACGCGCCCATAAAGCAGACAAAGAAGAAGATGAGGATGCATAACAAATGATAGATCGAAACCCTTATCTTTCTATTTTACTTTGCTTTTAAAATAATGTTTGTGTGTAGCTTGTTCTTGCTTACACAACTGTGGTAAGTAAGTTACTAATCACATTAAACCATACTTTCAATTTCATCATTTATAGCTTAGAGAATGAAGTTTGTCAAATAAATTAATATTGAAAAATGATTAGAATGAGTGAAAATAAGAGAGTTCATTAGCCTAATCTGAACTCTCGGAAGAAATAAGGGTACAATTAGATAGTTTTATTTGTGTTTTCAAAAAAAAAAAAAAATGTTGGCTGTGAGGTTTTGCAAATCCCATAAGTGCGCCCAAAGGAAGAAAAATGTTCGCAAATAGTAGGTTGGGTAGGTAGAGGTGATGTTGATGTTAATCATGTTTTTCAAGATTACTAAGATCACGACTTCAAGCAAGCATCGGCAAATGAAGGAAAAAATCTGCAATGGATGAGGCAACGGGTCCCCATAAAGCCAAGATACGAGTTCTCGGCTCCTCCCACTATGTGTTCCAGCCCCAATTTCCAGCGACCCACTTCGTCGCTATTGTTCTGTGATCGTTTACACGAAAGGAGTTTGGGGCTGAACAAAATAATTTCAACCATTACGTTTGTAGTTCCGACACTTCAATAAAGTGCCAGAAGAGCTGCTTACCGACGTTTGAAAGGTGCTCGCCATCTTGACTTGGAAAGACGCTGTGAGCACCGGCCGCTGATCGCCACTTAATGCGGTGGTCTTTTAAAGTGTCACAATACTGATGCCTAGGCGAAGTGTCATCGTCCGAACGCTTGTGGGTGTTCGCAATACCAGAGTAACTGCCGGAAGTGTCGCAATATTGGCAACACAAGGAAATTAACATCACGAACGCTTTGCCGAATTTGTTTAATACTGGCATTGTCGAAGTCACTCTTCAACGCTAGAGGTGTCGCATCTGGCGTTCGGAAGTTAATAATACGGCAACACAGAGTATCGGTCTTGGCGACACATTAAAAAAAAAAAAAAAAAAAAAAAAAATATATATATATATATATATATATATATATATATATATATATATATATATATATATATATATATATATATATATATATATATATATATTATTAATAATAATAATAATAATAATAATAATAATAATAATAATATTAATAATAAATAAAAAATTAAACACGGTGTTTTGCATTGAATGTGATATAAATTATTTCTGTTCTCAGGCTGGTGTTAATGAAAATATTAATAAACTTTCGATTACGAATATAATTATATCCTTGTGGATGTCGAGTTTACATGTAATAAATCCAAATTTATGGAAAAATTCGTGGAATTTCAGGGAGGGGAGCCAGATTCAGCAGGATGCAATACCTATGTGCAGCAACCATGTAAAACATATGGTTTACATAAACCATGAATGGCAAAATAAATATGGAAGGTTTGCCAGTATGTTTGATAATTACTCATTCCATAAATATTATACACATTGACGGAGCATCCCCATGCTCTTGAAATGAAAAATATAATTGCTTAAATAATCTTGAGGATTAATTATAGAGAAGACAGCATAGATAACCATGTTTCCAAGTTAAATCCCACTTCCATAAATGCACATTATAATCTCGGATAAGTTTAAAGAAAAATTTCTCTAATTAGAGGGTGGAAATCATGTAGGAAGCAACATTACGGACAAAAGAATAATGCACTCTGAAAAGGTCATAAATAAATAGTTTTCTATGTCATTGTGATGTTGAGTTAGAACATTCCTGTGGAACAATCTTGTAGCTAAAAACTTCATTTGAATTTACTCTACAAGCTCAAGCATTCATATACCAACAACATGGACACCATTTCTAATTATGTGTTCACTAGGTCCCTTATACAGTAGTCCCCACTGAGAAGGGTTCTTGCCACATTTACAATTACAAATAGGCATATCCAAAGGATGAAATAAAGGATGCAAATTGGTACAAAGAATTTGACCTGCAGAAAGAAGTGGTACACAAGCACCATTGCAATCTACTTGTATAAGGTTGATATCGAGATTATTTGGATTATTTAAAACTCCAAATTATGAACCAAAAAAAAAAATGGCAATATTCATATTTAAAATTTTATTAACGATGCAGAAAAAGTTGAGCACAACATTGTATACCGAGAACAAATTCACTTTTTTCTGTACTTTGTTTGTCTGCCAAACAACAAGGCTTTCTTTGTATCTTGACTTCAACCTAAGAGCATTTTTTAAATCCTCAATGTCAATGTCGATTTCGCTTTCTTGGTATGAAAATCATGACATAAAGAGGCAACATATAAAACTTATATGAATCAAAATCAGCAATCAACAGCTATTTTGCTTTCCTCCAGAGACATCCCAAAATCATATCTGTGACATAATGAGAAAGTCTTGTGTCCATTGGGTATATCTTACAGAGTGAGAGCTGGTAAAGCAGTGTGTCGATTTAAAAATGGAGACTCTGTGTGTAAAGTACATGTGGATGTTGCTACATAACTCAAAATCTGATAAGAACGTAACCGGCAGGATCTAACACCAACTTCTACAAATGCTTGTTTTTGCTTACCTTTCACTGTGGTTTCGGATATAACGGAATCCTTGCGAATGGGTTGATACGATTTTGTTCCCCTGTTGTCCTGACTCACCATAAGAGTGGTGGCCCGCTCATATTTGGCAGTGCGGGCCACTTGGAATCTCTCTGATGGAGAGGAGTTGGTTTGGATACTACAAAACTAATGTGTAAAGGGACGCAAATCCTTTGTATGTAATAAATATATTTGATGGTGGAGCACAGTGTGGGTGTAGGCTGGTGTGAAAATTAAGAGGATAAACGAACGTGTGGTGTGTAAATTCAGAAACATTGAGCAGTGCAGAAGTGACTTTTAAGTTTAAAACCTTCCATATAGTTTAGTAGTCCCAAAAGCTTGCCAGGTTTGTTCAGACGATAGAAGGAAAACCATATAAAAACTAATGTACGGACACATCAATGAAAGGCAAGAAAATTGTTTAAAGCAGTAGCTTCAATTTGTGAAAACGAGAAAATAGAATATTCAAATTCAGCTGAAAATACATGAAAGCATAATTAAGATCATATAATGGAAACTAGAATGAAATTTCTTGCCATACATACAACATACATAAAGATCCCAATTTGGAATTGACTTAGTGGAGACAAACTGCAATGCGAAGGTTTGCATGGCTCCAAACACCTACCAGCAGGCATGATGCTATTTAATACATCACATCGCCCAATTTACTGTGTACGCTTCGAGTTGAGTTAGAATTCGTTGCAATTAAACATTACATAAAAACATGATGTTTTGGTTTACATTTTAGCCGACATAATTATTCAACTATATATAGCATAACATTTAAAAAACATGAAAATGTATATGCAAAAATAAACATAGAAAGACCATAATGACAATAAATTTGGACAATAATTCACGGAAGAATAATATACGGAAACGACTAAGTAGAGTATTACGGACTATTTTAACTTCCTTTAGTATGTCTTATAAATTTCTAAACATTGTCAACACTGTGTCACATATAGGGTTTCCTTCAATAGAAACTGAACATTTAGATATGTTGTGAGAGAAATGATGGATGGGAGGGTCAAAAACTATTTGGATCATCGGTTTTCTTGCTACGGTATTTCTACATATGTGAGGTAACATCAGGGAAATCACTACGATTCATACAAACCATTTTTATTACGTACCCTAAAAATTTCTTACCATTAACATAGCCTCATCTAACATTGTTGGATGTTTACAATGTAATAGAGCCTACTATTAACATAACTTCTAAAAGATGACAACACAATTTTACACTAAATAGGATAACATAACTTCATGAGACATTTTCAGGAATAACCTTTTTTGTATAAAATTAAGTTCATAAATATCCAATACCTTTAATCACAATATTTATGGTAAACACCTACTTAAGAGCCTTTAATAAATATTGTTACTGCCATGTAAATCTGAATAAAAAAAGACTTTTGAGGGCCTTGGTATCCTGTGGCATCTCCCATAAGCCCCCGACAAAATAAATATGTGAGCGCTCTGAGCCATTCTCCCACAGAGCATACGCACACACAAACAAACCAGCTACGATCTTGGTCACAACCATAAAAATGACAGAGGACTGAACACTTTGGTTCCCAAGCCTAAACGAATTGAGTTCCAGTCTGTCTGTCGCCCGGGTGGCAGAACGATCTCCTGAGTCCAATTAATTTGAAGGATGAAATGAAAATCCCTTTGTCTTCAGGATATGGTTCTCTGTTGAATCCGGATAGCAACATAGTCATAGGGTTGAAAACAATATTGTCAAGGAGAACAGGCTCACAAAAACCAAATAGTAGCTCGAAACAAGGTGGCGTGCCATCTGTCTTGGAAAACTCTCATTCATGAATCACTGTGTTTCGACTCTCTATGTTACACGAAGATACCTCCCAAGCACTCGATGCCATTAACGTCTGTATCAAGTAAATTGTCTCTTGATAATGATGGTGTTCTGATAGTCATGAGATGCCTACAATCATTCCAATCATCGCTTAAGTTAAAGAGCTACAGGATGCAATGAGCTCTTTCTGACTCTATGTGATAATGTGAGTTTGTTGTGATGTGCCATAAATGATCAGCAGGGATCCAACGAGCCTTGTTATCTGCAGTAAACTGTTCTTTATGAGTGACTAACAGGTCATGAGAGCCTACTAGCTTTGAGAATCATTTTTAACGAAACAGGGACTGCAAAACAAGCTTGGGAACCTTGAACAAAATAAATACAGGCATGTTAATTATTGTTTTATTAAGGTAGCAGCATATTTAAATAACCCATGGAATGTAGTTGTAACCTTATCTCTCTATAGGTAGCTGTCATGCTCTGATGCAAGCTTCACAATAGTACGAAGTACTAAGTTGGTTTGACGGGGAATGTACGCAGAGCACCTAAGGAATGACGAGAGCTGCCTCAATCGGGACATACCCATACAACATCAATTGTAATAATATGTTAAGTGACTTGAGACTCATATGAAGAAAAGATAGCAATTGGAAAATTTAATCCATTTGGTTGGAGACCTCATAATTGTAAGTCCTTATCATCCATCTATTTTATTTACTTACCTCGGGGAGCAAGACTACTTTAAATAGATGTGTGAAACAAAATATAGAGAAAATCATCATAATAGCCAAAATTTTAGGAATACCTTGCTTTTCCAGGGCTTTATTTTGGCTAAATATTTTTGTAATAACCGCTCATGTTTTAACCTGCACTCTATACAACTTCTTACTTTTCTTTGGTGTTTTCAGATGGGTTTAAAGATAAGGAATGTGTGTTTTAGTATTTAATATTAACTAGCCTAAAGCGGGTTTGTGTTTAGGCCCAAATGTCCTTGGCTTTCAAAATTGACCTTTAGGAGCACACATAATTTTCAAACACACGATGGAAAAATAAAAAGAAGTTCATTTTGAGGTTAACATATAGGTTACTTTGTGCTTTTCCCTTTAAAAACATATTGTCATGAAAAATTCTCTCTGTTTGAACGACTATGAACGCACTCGAGGTTCACGACAAAATAATAAACAACACGCAATTTGATGGAACGCAGGTCACTTTGGGGGCTTGGGTCTAACTACGCAGGCTTTAAATTAACATACACTGCGTAATATAAATATTTGTCTGCCCAGATAAAACCGGGACAGATTTTAGTAGTTGCTAAGGTCTACCCAATTTAGCCTTATACTTGTGGTTCTAGGGGTGTCTGATCTTGGGAGGGGCTTTCAAGAAGATATTTGAAAGAATCTAGGTCATTGCTCAGTCTGGCCATCTAAGGTTGTGTTTATTTTGTACGGAGTGGTGGTCGTACGAGTTCATGGAATTATTTTTATTATTGGTGCTTATAAATCCTAAAGCTATTATTTTATCACCTTTGGAAATTCTCATCCGAGCCTCTCTTGTGTGCTATTCCCTCCTTCGTGAGCTTTGGGGTTTCGACTAAGGCAAGGCAGAGCTAGGCACAACGCGAGGCACAGAGAAAGAACAAGGGGCCATGATTGTAGCACTTTCTATGTTGTTGTCACTGAGTTCTAATGACTTTCTTTCCACCATCGTCATAGGTGGGCAGGTGTTCGTGTTAGAAATCATTTCCTAACATCTTGCTTGCCCTCTGTAAGCCTACGCTTGAGCTTAGGCACCTGAGCAATAAGGTGTGGTCGTTACGAGAGAAAAACCCATCTGTCTGCAGAATTCACCAAACATCAATCTGAAGCTCGCTACTGCTTTGTTCGCGTGGGTTGCTGTTCTCATGAGCACGTTGTTCAGTTTTGATTTTGAGGCCTCTGGCTGGAATCGCCGTGGTGGAGAACATCTACCCACACATGTCAACGTATATTGTAGAGATATTACTTGAACAAATTGGTTCTAGGCCCCACCGAGCCGAGGAGCTTACGGATGGGAATCATAAATCTGCAGTCAAAAAGCCCAATAAGAGTTTGCAAAATACAAAAGAGGGAAGCAGTACGTACCATTACATAGTGATGAAGACAAAGAACACTGAACGCTATAAGGGTTCATATGTCTGCCTCTGCTGCCACTCAAAACAAATACTAAGCAATATTTTAAAAAAGAATATTTTTCCATGATCGAGTTCATGAAAACCGAGAACATGTTACAATGTTTCCATAAATGTAATATATTTCGGACCCCAGCCATCTATGTCCTGTAAGATAGCATAGAAGAAAATACTTCGGATTTGAATGGGGTAAAGCAAGGAAAATACTAATATGGATATTCAGGAAAGAGAGCATTCTACCGATCGGTTCTCTTCGGATCTCCACAGTTTCTAAACATCGGTAAAACTAGAATATCTCACAACTACATAAGCACCGGGCCATTAATGGTATGTGTGACACAGGGTTTCTGATCCCAGCAACACGGAAATACGGAAAAAAAGCAAGCATCATAGGTAATAATGGAATCTGGAAAGAAAGCATAAAAGGTGTGAACAATGAGTAGGAAAAAAAAAAAAAAAATAAGTTTAATTAAAGAAAATTTGAATAGGTGGAATAGGCGCGTGAGTAAGGTAGTGGAAAGAACAATTTATTGAAGGATTTGCCAAAAATACGCTGGCTTTAGGGATCTTTTAATCATGTAATGACATATATAATTGATTTAAATACATAATTCAAACCATGTTAATCAGTACAGTTAGTGGGGATGCGCTTTACAGTATTCTCAATTTATTCAGTATGGATAGTAAATTTAATTAAAATTTATAATTAGTCTCCCCAAAACACATGGTAATGGCATACACAGACACACAGTACCCTCATAACTTCTAGTGACACATGTGCCTGGGAAGGCTTTCTGAAAGTTGGCTGTCACTATGACACTATTACGGATGGAAAGAGCAAAAGGCTGGGAGCTTATCTGTACCAGGAGAAGGAAGCAATTAACAAAAATTGAGATCCAGCAGGTGGATGAACTTGGCTTGTTTGCAGGGAATGGATAAGATAAAACTTGACCAACATGTTAATTAATTTCATAAACCCTTTATTGGTTAATGGGAAGAATGTAATTTTTCATAATTAATGTCAAAATAACAGGCTATGAGATCGAGGCTACAGGTTGTGGTTCCATGTTACGAACATCAACATACCCACAGCAATAACACAACAGGAAAGCATGTCACATTCATGAGTACTTAAATTGTATAGTGAATTGAACATAAGTGAAAAGCAATTACTTCTTCAAATCAATTACGAATTTGGAGGGCTTAGCGAAGTTCAGGGTTGGGGGTTAGGGGTTTAAGGTTTAGGGTTTGGGGGTTAAATGGGTTAAGTTAATGGGTTATAGGTTTGGGGTTAGGGAGTTAAATAGGTTAGGGGTTTAGAGTTTTATGGTTAGAAGTTAAAATAGGTTAGGAGTTAAGGGTTATAGGTTTTGGAAGGTTGAAGGTCAAATGGAGTTAGAAAGTTTAGCAGTTAAAATTTTAGGGGTTAGAAAATTAAGGGCTAATGGGGAGTTGAAGTTTTGAGGTTAAGGGTTTATAGGTTTAGGTTTAAGGAGTTAGATAGATTCTGAGGTTTAATAGTTTTAGGGTTAAAGAGTTTAAGGGTTAGGGTTTATAGGTTTAGGAGGTTAAATGGGTTGGGGTTGAGGTTGGGGAGTTAAGTTTAGGGGTTTATGGTTTAGGGAGTTAAATGAGTTGAGAGGTTTCTTTTAAGAGGTTTGGGGGTTAAATGGGTTGGGGGTTGAATGATGGTTTTGGGCCAGTCTCATGGCTTTTTGACACAGCACTTGCCAACAAGCCAGAGTGTGATCATGGAGTTACGATAATAAAAGTGTATAACTCAGAATATATATGAGAAGGAATAATTATAAGGACATGGACAGTGGGGAATGGAGGAAGCAGGGAGTCACAAAGGGAGGGATGGAGGTAGCGAAGGAGAGGGAAGAAGGAATGGACCATTCTAAGAGGGAGGGAGGGTAGAGAGAGGTAGAGAAGGAAGAGAGGAGGCATCTAGTGACACAAAGATGGAGGAGGGGCGGAAAGAAGGATAGAGAGGGATGGTGTGGGGAAGTATTTGTGGGGCAGAGAGAGAGAGAGAGGTGTGGGGAAGAGAGGGTCATTCCAGATACTCACAGAAAGTGTCGAGGGCTTGACCCGGTCTCGTGTTGCTTAGCTGAAACTTGGGGCTGATTGTCACTGCTGACACTGTCGAGATAGAAGGGAAGAAAGGCAAGAAGCCTAGGGTATCCTTATGAGAGGAAAAGGAAGCAATTAGAAAAATTGAATCAAAAATGGTGGAGTTGGGCTGACATTTGAGGATGGATAAGATAAAACACGACAAAATATTGTGGTCAATTTTAACAAACCCACTTTAAACAGTTCTTCGGAAGGGTATGAATATGCCTACATCTATGTCAAAATGCTTGACCCCTAGCGGATGTTCGAGGTTAAGAGGTTGAAGTTGATGTTTGGGGTTGGGGGTTAAATGGGGTTGAGGTTTTGAGTTTAGGGGTTAGTGGTTAGCCGATTGAGATTTTAGGGTTAGGGAATGGGCTCGGGTTAATGCGAGAGGCTAGGGTTTAGGGGGTTAAGACGATTTAGGGTTTTGAGGTTTACGGGGTTAGTGGATTTAGCCGATTAGGATTTTAGGGAGTTGGGGTCCTTCTGATTAATAGAGCTGGGGTTTAAGAGGTTAAATGGGTTAGGGTTTTAGGGAGTTTGAGGGTTAAATGATTTAAGGTTTTGGGGTTTTAAGAGTTAAATAGGTTGGGGGTTTGAAATTAGTGTTTAAGAGGTTAGGGATGTGAGGTTAGGGTTTAGGGTTTAGGGGTTAATGGGTTGGATAGCATTTGGGGGTTTAAGAGAGCTTGGTAAGATTTGTGAGTTAAGAATTTTAAGCAGGAGTTTGGAGTTATAGGGTTGAGGGTTGGAGGTTTAGGGTTTGGGGTTTTAAATAGGTGTAAAGTTTTAGGGTTTGGGGGTTGAGGAATTTAGTGAATTTAAGGATTTTTGGTATTAAAAGGTTAGGGTAGAGATTAAAGCAGTTAAAATTTTAGGAGTTAAACTAGGTTAAGTCGGTTGAAAATAGGGTTAGGGACTAAGGGAGTTAAGGGTTTAGGGTTTAAAGGTTTCGAGTTAAATGGGTTAGAGTTTAGGGGGTTAAATGGGTTGGGAGTTAAAGGTTTAAAGTTTAAATGGTTCAGGTTGAGTTTAGGGTTTGGGGATACAATGGGTTAGGGTTTGAAGGTTTACTGGTGGGGGGTTAGGGTTGGAATTAAGGTTTAATGCATTTCGAATAAACGAATATATACAAAGAGAGAAACAACAGCGAGCCGCCAAATGTACACTGAGCACACGGGCGGTTGACGAAATAAGCGATGCGGGCGCCCTCGAACAAAACGACACAGATAAACGCGCCCGGTCGGTGTCCTGTCATATGATAACGAAACAAAACCTTTTAGCCATTCGATACAAGGAAAAATGGGCTGTTGCTTTCGAACGTGCCGAGGCACCGAAGCCGGTCCACAACTATTAAAGCGGTACGGTGCCCTCGGTAAAACGGATCCAAACTCTGAACGTGCCGAATCCAGACGTGCTCCCCGCCAGCAGCACGACCTGACGCGCACAGCGAGATGAATATTATGCAAAAGGAGAAAAGCAAGTGAATTGGCAAAGATATTACTACAAAACATGGGGCGGTCACAACAGAAAAAGCCAGTACGGTGCCCTTGAACAAAACGGTGAGATCGGTGCACCTAGTGGGCGACCTGCGTGGTGCGACAAATTGCGCCGACAGCTTGATGCAAAGACAAAATGGAAAGGCCAGGCCCACCCAGATATTACATAAAACCGGGACGATACAACTCCAAGAAGGGCTAATACGGGCAGCACTACGAAGTACGAAATACTTGGTAATCTTAGGAGCTCACCACGGCCGTGGGTGGATACTTTTCTAACCGAATGAATATGCCACAAGGGAAAAACGACAAAGCAGACTGCTCGAACGTGCACAAGACACTGGTGGTCTGGCACCAAGCAAGGTGTATGGGCTTTCCAGACAAAAGCGACCCCAAAGCTGAGCCAGCAGCCGGGTGAGCGACCTGTGACGACGCGACACCGCCAGCCTTGCGTGGGCAGTGCTGAGGGAGAAAACGACAAGCCAGGCTGCCCAAGATAACACTGGGCTGCAGGGTGGTCCCCAACAGCAAAGCCGATCCCGGGCACCTACGGATAGATCAACGAGCACGAACGTGCCCGGTGGGCGACCTACGTGGCGCGACATCGCTCAGGCCGAACGATGCCTGGGAACCAAACGGAAGGTGGGCCTAGAACGTGGACAAGGCACCCGATGGATGCAACAACAAAACTGTCGAGCTGTGGGCAAGCCGACACCGGCTCGAATACGCCGGAGGTGAACAACCCTCCACCAAAGCAGGCTTTGACATGCTGAGCCAGGCAGTGCCCCTAAAAGACAACGGAAAAGCCGACCAGCAGAAACGTGCTAAGGCACACACTAAGGCGGTCTGTTCAACCGTCCAGGCACCCTCGAGCAAAAACACAGCAGGCGTGCTCGGCCGACGATGCGACAAGGGGAGAAAATGGAAAATACTCTTGTGACGAAGGTACAAGGCCACCGAACAATCATAACAACAAAATTGATACGAGCTTCTCAGAAACAAACAACAAACAACAACCGAGCTGCACACAGAATGACACCGTGTCTACATTGCACTTAAAACCATGATGCCACGGGGAGAAAAGTAGCAAATGGGCATGACAAATGCCTGAGGACCGGAGTGGCTCTAACCGCAAAATAAATCTAAGCAACCCTCAAGCAAGCAGACAATGGGTCATGCACCAGTGAGGGCGCCGACCCTCTGCGGCCAGCGACAGCGCGCTCTGAGAACTAGAAACGTCCCGATGGGAAGAAATGGAGAAAATGAGGCACACTGAATGTCGCAAGGTGCCGAGCCGTTACAACCATCAAGGTCGATACGGTGGCCCTCGGTGACCGGCCGACTGAGCCAGCCGCGCAGTGCAGGCGACCTCCACCACCAAACCGCAGGCCACGGCGCGCACCAAGCACGAGCAGGGCCCACAAGGGAGAAAACGACAAGCAGGCCATAGTGATACCCTGGGGCACCCGGTGGGTCCTGGCTGCTCGGCCAATCCCAGGCGTATCAGCAGAGAGCCCTTTGGCTGTGAGCACGCACCGGGTTGGGCGGCCTCTGGAATAACGGTGCGACCCTGTGGGGTCCGCTTGCGACAAGACGATGCCTGAGGCCGACAGGCACTTGAACGTGCCCCTGAGCACCCGGGTGGGTCTGGCTGCTCGCTGACACGGGCGGCCCTGGGACAAAGCAGCCCCGACAAACGCGCCGGGTCCCGGTGATCCTCCTGCTCAGCCGGAAGCTGCGGGCGCGCACGGTGAGCAGGTCTGCCACAGGGAGCAGATAAGCAGGCCACCAAACATGCAAGGTCTGCGGGCGGTCCTGACGCCTCGCTCGGCCAATCCCGAGCACCCTACGAGCAGGCGGCCAGGCCGGGCCCAGGATGCGCTTCGGGCCCGGGCGACCTGCGATCACGACAGCAGCATGTGGGCGATGCCGAGAACCAAATAAGCAGACGCCAGGCGACCTCCAGGCACCAGTGAGTCTGGCTGTGCGAAGAAGAGCGATACGGGCGCCCTAGGACAAGCAAACAACTGAGCCCGAATCACGCTGGGTGGGCGAAGCCTCCACCACCGTCACCACCAGTGCGCTACGGCCAGGCGATCTCTGAGGGCTGATGAGCATGAACGAGGACACTGGCGGTCACAACAACAAAGTTGATGCGGGGCGCCTGGGGCAGGCCAGCGGTAACCGAACGCACCCGGTCAGGCGAGCCCTCTGCCAGGCGCGACACGGACGGCAAGACAGTGATGCCTGAGGGCAAATGACAGGCTGTGTTGCTGGGCGTGCAGAGCCACCTGGTCGTCTCGCTGTAACAAAAGGCCCAGTACGAGCGCCCTGGGCAAACGGCTCGACCCGACCCGAGAGCCGCGCACCGTCGGGCGGCCACTCACCTTGATCAGGCCTGGTGCCCGGGCGAAACAGTTCCACAAGGGGTCGAAGACAAATGGGCCGACGAGCATGGACAAAGAGGACCTGGCTGGTCACAACAACAAAAAGCCGTCGAGCGCCCTCGACAGCGCGACCCGACCGAATGCCGGGTGGGCGACCTCAGCTCGACGTGACATGGGGTGCCCGTGGCGATGCCACGGGGAAAAACGACAAATGGGCCACGAACGTGCAAGGCACCGAGAAGGTCCTGGAGATGTCGCGTGTGGGCGCCCTCGAACGGAAACAGCGACGCCGGCCAGCAACGCCTGGTTGGGCGGCCTAGCAGGCGGCCGACCGCGTGAGCAGTGCCTGGGGATCAAATAAGCAGGACATGTGGGAATTGCTCGAAGCACCGAAGCTGGTCTGCTCACTCTTGGCCAGTAGAGGCAGCACTAAAACGAAATGGCCAGGGCCGAGCCAAATCACCGCCCGGTCAGGGCAAACCTCACCATCTAATCACATTAGCAGGCAGGTACACGGGGACCAAATGCTGTGAACCGCCGAACATGCAAAAGGGACTAGCGGTCACAACAACAAAGCCGAACACGAGCTGCCCTCGGGCAAGCACGACGATAAACGCGCCGGTCGGGTGTTGTTCTCATGTTGTGACTCCACAGGCATACCCTAACGAACATCGGTACACAAGGGGCAAACAAAAAATAGACACAACACAAACGTACACAGGAAGGCACCAGGCGGTCTGTGCCTGAGCCCGGTACGAGCGCCCTCAAGCAAACACGGACGAAGCCCAACCAGCTCGCCGGTCGGGCGGCCTCGCAAAGCAACACGGTTACCCGACGAACGATGCCTGCAAGGGAGAAAACGAGGGCAAGGCCACCCGGTGTGCCTGAGGACTGGGCGGTCTGACAGCAAAGCGGTCCCGGGCGCCCGCCAGGCAAACAACCGGCGAGCCCAACGCCGGAGGTCGGAGGCCAGGACTCTGCGAGCGCAACACGGCGCGCTCGAGCCGACATCGATGCCTGGGGAGAAAAAAAAAAAAACAATTTGCTAACCGTACACGAGCACTGGGGGCGGTCACCCCGCCTTAGCACGGGCAGTACGAAACCTCGGGCAAGCTTATTCGACAGGCAGAAAGGGCACTGGGACCGGGCGGCCTCCTGCCGACCGCGACACGGTGCTCGGCCGAACAATGCCACAATCAAACGGACAGACCCTCGAACGTACACAAGGTATCTGGGTGGTCCACAACAAAAAAGCACGGCCAATCCGGGCGCCATCGAACACGAACGACCCGATGTTACGTGGCCGATCGGGCACTTCTCACAATACGATTAGAGCAAACGCGGCAAAACAGTCACTGGGGAGAAAATGGAAAATGAGCCACTCTCGGGAATGTTACTGAGGCACAGGCGGTCTGACAGAAAAAAGCGGTACGGGCGCCCTCGGAAGTAAACGAGCAGGCACAGACGTGCTGATGAAAGTGACCTCCTGCAAGCGCGGATGCAGGCGCGCTCATGCAGATGATGATGCTGCCTGAGGAGAAACAACAAAGCGGGTTCTTCCCAGGCAATCACCTGAGCTCGGGTGAATGGGCTATAAAAAATAATCTGGGTGCACCCTTAGGCAGAAAGTAACCCCCCGTCGACCAACACTTCTGGTGGCGACCCTCACCGCGCGCGACACGGTGCAATCGAACGATGCCTAGGGAAACGGAAAAATGGGCCACCCAAACGTGCAAGGGACCGAGGCGGTCTCGGTCTCTGCAGCCCCATCTGACCGCCCTTGAGCCGTGGAAAATGGCTGAGCAACGCCGTCCCAGGCGGCGCCTCTTCTGTTGACCAGCACGCGGGCCGCGCCCCGAACAACGATGCTACAAGGGAGAAAACGAGCGAGCACGGTGCTACTGAGCCTCGGCGGTCTGCTCATCAGCGATCAGGCCTAAGGCAAATGGCCCGACTTTCGAACGCGCCGGGTCGGGTGTTGACCTCACATTCGCAGCACGGTCTGCTTGCGTGAGGTTGGGGGCACACAGTGGTAGACCAAGGGTGAACGCATCCGTCTTTATTTTATGAAACTCCTTTAGAAATTATCACCAACCACCTTCCATCTTCATCACAGTATTATTAATAAAGGATACGCTATGTTGCTCCGACCATTCAAAGGAACCCAAAATTTAGTTATTTAATAAAGGAGAGGCAAAGAATTAATTTACAAGTCGACATGTGCTTGTGCTCTCTCGCCAAAAACGTTGAAGGTGACACTTAGCCCAGATTTTACTTAACTAACGATGTTTTCAAGCGTAACATAATACGTAGCCTTTCTAAACCTATACATACTTGATGCTTTCCTCAAATGTAGCAGCAAGCTGACAGCAAGCTCAATCTAAATCGTAATTCTGACCGCTTTACTAGTATACACCAATTCAATGACTTCTCTAAACGTCCACAAGATCGAAACTAACTACTGTGTATCTTGAAGCCTTGTCTCCAAACGTTGGTATAAACGGAACGTGGGTGGGATTTGAAAAATTGATAAAATTTGGGGAAATTTCCGACATTTGGTCCAAAGGCAGCAATTTCCTCTAAATATGGTGTTCTTGAAAGGAGGCTTTTCCCCAAGTGAGACACTAATAATCATCGATAATTTTTGGCACAACCCATAGATGGCTATGACCACGCTACGTTTCTAAGAAACAAAGTTCATGAACGACTGGCAATTTAAATCTCACTATGTCATTATCCTTGGGGCCATTTTTTCGCTATCTTTATCATCCTATCGTATAAAGATACACTCACTATAAAAAATCATGTCATGAAGCATATTGTTCATCTTCACCATGTCTGGTCTGCAACGGCCTACAAAACTGTTGTTCTTGTGTTGCCAACCTCACTGCTATGAGTCACCATTTTTCACATAAGGAGATCCCAACTCAAGTTTTCAAACAAGGCCAAGTCCAAAGAGCCTCCCACTGGGTAATTTAGGGTTTCATGGGTTGTAGGGTTGTTTTGAATGATCTAATTCTTGTTTTTCTATGCAAGAAAAGTAAAATCAAGAGAATAATAAACACTGGGACGGTTCTCTCCAAAGAAAGATCGAGCTCTTTTCTGAAGCCTCCTTGGCCAAACACAAAAATACGCAAAGAAAGCTACTGTGCCCATTCTGCCCGGGGGTCTCAAGGTGGCCTGTGGTAGAAAACTAAGTGAGTAAGAGGCCAACTCATCACCTGAAACATGTGACCAAAGGAGAAGCATGCTATTTCGAGAGAAAACTAGGGTTTGTGAAGAACATTTTCACAGTTTCACATGACTGTCCATGGACTAAATCATCTGTGGTCTTATATCTTTGAAGTGATCTTACCCTCCTCATCAACAATCCTTGTTAAAAGCAACACACATCTGTCTATCTCAAATCATCATTTCTCTACAAAACCTAGTCTGTTGCTACAATTTGACACTTTTTGAAACTAGGCATGTCTTTGACCTTGCAGGACCCGCTTCCCCTCCTTGTTCTTGATATTAACTACCTACTCACTAAACATCTCCCTATCCCAAAAATTTCCCAATTAGACAGCATGTATCATTCCCCTCCCTGCCTGGCGATCCTAAATCCTAACACCAAGTACCTAATTTATGCCTCTTCCAACTAAGCTGGGGTTTGATGAAAAAACACAAGGAAAACTGATTCATTTTATATATATTGTCAATAATAATAAGTCTATACAACTCAAAACATCATGCACTCATCATTTCAAAATTCATTCAAGAGACAAGCCATGTATCACACCTAAAATGGTCTGCTTTAGAATTGTGTTTCACAAACAAGGACGGGTGCAAACGTCGAGAAGTTTTTGTACATAATAGGGCCAATAAAAAAACCTCATTGGTTTTAAAGGTGTCATGGTTTGAGATCAATATCAAAAAATACAGTATCAGAGAAAATTCTTCATGGAACATATAAAACTCAGTTTTCTCTGCAAAACGAGTGTCCAAATGATTATAACAATAAAATTGATAATGACTGAACTGGGATGTTCTTTCAATGATATGTGAGAACAATTTGAGACCTATGAACCTCAAGGTTACTTCTTTTAAATATTTGTCACATTTTCACCATCATATAAAGCACTTTTAAATGATAATAGGAAAATAAACTTTTCTAGGAAAATCAACTAAACAAAGAAAAAAATTGTATATTTGAAATTAGATGATCAATAACAACTAGCTCTGGACTATTCAAACACGGAAGAAACTCTAATGCGAAATCTAAAAATAGCCTTTTAGGGAAGAAATTTTATTATTTTAGTACAGAGCCCTAGGCACACAACACTACAAACTTATTACTCTTTTTTAGAAATCCTCAAGTTATAAGTTTAATTTTTGAGCTTTTCATATCACTGACAATTCTTTACAATTTCAGGTCAATTAGAGCATTTTCCTAAAAGGAATCACTTTTCTCAAAAATAATATTTCATAACATCCTTTTTAGAACAATAACAAAAATAAAAGCGGTCTGTGGAAGATTGGATTTTTAGCGGGTAAATGGGATACATTCATTTCAACTCTTAAATGTGGAAAATTCATTCTTAAAAAATTTCTAATAATGTCAGGGAAGTACCAAATAAAATACTTGGAAGTGATTGAAAACTTGGATTACTGATAACCTATTTCTGAAAAAAGTGTTCATGTAACTCAGGACTCCTTTTGCCAAAAGTCATTCTGGCACTAAGAATGGCAGATAGTTTTAAACACTTTTGGAAAATCACTCTGTGTAGTTGGTTTTGAGATTATATTTTGGTGTTTTCATTAGCTATCTGCTCTATTATGTATGTGAAAAAACACATTGAGCATTTATGAAAGCTAAATTAAGTTTACTAAAACCTCTTAGGGTTTTCCACCTCTCATTTGTCATAAATAATTTCATTCAAGGTCTTCTGTATTTTTGGATTTTGAAGAGTGGCTTATGTAAAGCAAATATGATCTTCAAGGTTTGCTAAATAATTTGATATGTGGAGCTCATATTGCTTTTACAAAACTTACTTATTGATGGATAGAAACATTTAGGGATCCTGGCTGGTTGTTTAGGTAGAGTGTTTCTTGTGTTTATGTTTTATGATTTTATTCATTTTCATCTTTCTGTGGATGGGACAAAAGTTGGAATTGGAATAATATCCTTGTGGCACCTGCCTTCTCTTGTCCTTCTGTGCCTCACCAATGTTTTCTCTTATTGAGATATGTTCTTAAAGGAATGTCTTGCTCTCTAAGGGTTTCTTGAAAACATTCATTTTCTTAGAATGGTTTGAATGATTAGTGTAGTGCAATTTACAGCGCAATACCATGTTATTGCTGAAATGTCTTGTCCTTGAAAATCTCCTCTTTGCTTCCTTTGTTTAAGTTTGATATAATAATTATTTCAGATCATACTCTTTGTACTTTTACGCTAAATTTGTTTCAAAGAACCTTCACAGTGTAACTTTCAGGTGTTGATTTTCTCTTCTTCTATAGTTATAACTACTTGTGCATCTTGATAACTTACATCTTGATAATGTAATCCTGAAATTAAAATAAGTTTCTTTCTTTCATTCATTTGAATATTTTAATATTGGATAATCATGTGTTAAACAGAATCAAATGGATTGATTTCACTTCCTGCTTTGTTCTCTTTCCATACTTATGATTTTCACTCCCTTAATCCCAAAAATTTTATAAAGTTCAAATTACATATTCACTGACTTTTACCTAAGTTTAGTATTTCATCTCATCATCACCACAACCTCTGAGAACCTGCAACCCAAGTTAATTATTACTGATGAAACCATTGATGAACTCATCATGACCTTAATGAACTCATTGTGCAATGAACAACAATCTTCCATGTGCATATCTGTGACATATAAAACATCATACCAACAAAAAACAATAAAATACCACCATAACATCAGCATAAATCAACCTAGCCAATAACAAAGTTAAATATTTCTCTAGAGAGAATCCTCTACTGAATCCATTGATGCTTGGTTCAAAGCTTGATTTGATATTGCCACCATCATTGTCATCTCAATAATCTGTCATTACGAAACTATACAGGCATTATTTACGGAAAAGTTGTGACCCATACAGCGAAGATCAAGGATCTTCACCCTGCCACCAGCGATCGTAGGCGTTGGACTCTGAGAGTGAGCCCAATCTCTGTGATCACCACACCATTCAACTGTGGAACACCACTTTAACCATCACATAACACTGGAATCCAATCCCAGGCTAGAGGGATCATCTAAATACACGAGGGTTTATTTTAACACACACTGAAAAATATTGTGACCTGGAAAGGATTGGGGACAAATAGCAATGCATAAAAATCACCTTGCATACAAATGTGGACTCGCATGGCTAGTCATTGTTCAATGATTGACTGAGTAAAGAAAAAAATTGGTTTGGAGGTCCTCCCTCAACCAAGAATGCTGCTTTACCTCCTTGTTTAGTCTTGAAAATTCTCCCACATGTGTTTTGAATTTTAGTTTTTGAGGTTGTTATTATTGAAAAAATAAAATGTTTATCTGAGTTGAAATTAATAGGTTCAGATCTTGACTTAAATTTCCTCTGATCCTTGATACAATTGGGTTTTCATGATATGTGCCAGGGCTGTGGGAGTCAGACCCCCTCCATTGTTCTCCACTCACCAAGCTGATTAGGAATCCCCAAAATCAATTTCTAGAATTAAGCAATCAATGTTTGTTTACTCCTCAGAAGCATTTGAGATTTCTCTTCACCATAGAGGTTAATTGAGCCCTTTTCATATGTGACTTATATTTCTAGCCATATGTATGTTGAGAAATATAACAGTTTGGTATTTATGGTTATTGTACTCATTCAATATGTATCATATGTAACAAAAACAAAATAAGAAAAAGTGTGTTAAAGCACGATTTCATGTTCATTATTGATGGTCTTCTAGGAAAAAAAGATGTTCTTCCATTCTTCTAGGGTTTAAATGAGGTCATAGGATTATTGTCATGAGTTAATGAAGAACTGTCATTTATAAAACCCTTTAAGAAAATTTGTAATGGTAAAATTAATTATTTGAAGGTCATAAGTTTTGAATCTTAAAAGTACAAATTAATAAATTCTAACTTAAAGAAGGAAGGTGTGTTCTCCAGGAAGAAACCTGCTAAAAGTGGTTTGAAGCTTTATTTTGAAACACACTCACTCACAGGTACGATCATCAGAAAGAGTTAAGGAAGAAAACTTTGAAAACCGAAAATATCTTGTCTTTGAGCTCTCTCTCACAGTGCTGATATTAAGTTTATAGGTTTTAAAAACAAAATAATTTCAATTAAATTTTGAAAATGAAAAGATACAAAGTGAAAACGGAGGAAGAAAACTTTATTTTGAACCTCACTATTGTGAGAAAATTATATTGTTCTTAGGTCTAGGAAAGAGCTATAACAGTTTCTTTAAAGATAGCAAAGTAAAGTTTGCAAAATCAAGTTAAAAAATGGGCCATGAGTTTTTGTAGCTATGGTACGAAGTGTAGTCGCATATGGTGATACCATTAGAAGGACATAGAGAGGTTTGAGTAATTTAGGGTGAAGGAATTGGCCTAAGATTGAATTATCTTGCCTCTATTTTAGGCAGTTATAAGAAGAAAATTTCGGGTTTCCCGGAGGGTTTGCTGGTAAAGAGCCTACATACATGTCTCTTTTATTGTTTTTAGATATTGTTTGATACATCCTACTTATAAAGAACGTGAAGATAATAAAATTCACAGCAATGTCGGTAAAAAACTGGATAACAGGCACCTTTATTTTCATAGAACTCAACCACTGGTGTCTTGTGCAATCACCAGTGGCGGAATATACGTATATTCTCACTAAGCATATGTCTTGTTTGTTTATGCCGCTCTTAGAGATATGCCTTACAAATCTCCTCAACAGTAGTGATCAATCTGTTGCGGGGAGATGGAGTTGGTGGTGACTTGAGATGTCTATAAACATCGATTTTTTGCTATTCATATGAAGGTTGGGAAGATGGCTACGGGGCCCCATATTTTGCAACTAGCTGGTATCTGTGGTCTTGACTCCCGTTTATATGAATCTCTAACCTGTTAGTTTACTCAATTGATTCATTCATCTGACAGTGGAAAGTACTCAACAGTGTTAAAGAGGTTTGGTGTTGGATCCTTTAAAAGATATTGAACTTAATCCCGCTTATAAAAGAATACTGATAACAAGCATGGTTCTAAATCGGATACAGCACTTCTCAGCTTTGTGCTTCTATTCAAAGATTGGAAGACATGGACGAAAAAAAGCTTGATATGTCCTTTAACTCTATTTTGGAGACTTCTCACATCCACTACGATATGGAGGGTCTCAAGTGCCCAAGGGAGAGGTCCATTCCTCTTTGTTGTTTGCATGTCTAGGTTAAATCATAAATAATGTTACTTCAGCGACAAGGGATGGGAGGTGTCGTTATAAGATATTGTGGAAAGAAATAGAACCAGGTGTTCTAGGGGCGTGCTATTATTGTGGTTTTGTGTGAGGAGTTCGCATTATGAAAGTTGGGAAGGTGTCTTTAAAATGTGGTTTGATATTCAATTATACGGTTTTCTGTGATATTGTAAATTTTGTCATATTCTTAGGTCTTTTTTGTGAGAATTTATAATGGTAATATCTTTAGATTAAGAAGGTTTGATAGCTCTCGGTCTTTGGTAAGCATTTTTACTCTAATCTAAATAAAGCTAAAGGAAATTTATATGCTCATAGAAAACTTTTGTAAGAGTTCTGGTCTAATTAGAGGTTTTATTAATGTAAATATAACTCCCCCACTCCATTCTTAAAAAATAAAAATAAAAATTCTATGAAACATATTAAACAAAATATTATTAAAATTTTAATATCTATAAATATTCATTTAAAAATGAAAACAACACACATATATTCATGTTCTTTGTAAAATTTAAATGTCACATATGAAAAGTTCATCTAGCATGTCACCTCATGTCTGGGCATAACACCAAACCTATTAGTCCTCTTGTCTAGGTGGAAAAGCACAACCACAAACATATCTTGCATTAAAAGTGATTTGTATCTAGCTATAAAATAAATATTATTTTTATTAATTTAATCATTTTCAGAAATAAGGCCCATGTAATTTGTCATATGTTCTTTCAATATTTTGAATGGCGTGTAAGCAGAGAGCTCTGCCGGAAAAAAAAATAACGGGTGGGGTTCTCGGTTTTGGTCACAGGGAAACAGCAGCAACGACACACTCGCCTGTGCATCTGCTGAGGAGGTGGCACAGGGGAGCACCCCCTCAACATACCCATGTCATGAATTTGGCATTGCAAATCTATAAACACCACCGTGGCTATTTTCAAGCTATATATTCCTTTCCTTTCTCGGGGCCTATCACTGCCACTTTCCCCTGCACGCTCTGAACACCGGGTGCTCCAGAATGTCTGTGTCTGCTGGTCGCCTTTAGTGTGAACAGGAGAGAATATCAGATCAGCAAACCGTAGACTGAAACGCTTGATATGATGGGGAATGCGCTGGCAGTGAGTAGGGAAGACACTGTCTGCCTCTTCCTGGGGCTTCAGCATCAGGAAAAATCATGATGTTGGCCTTCCTCTTCACTTTTTTCCACTGATCAGAATGCCTATACAATTTTCTCAGCCCCAGCATGATGACACCACCACTGACCCCTGGACCTGCAACCTTGCAAAATCTCCTTTGAGATGACCTCACAGCCATCATGGTTTGGGGAAGCCAGCACTATGGCTTTCAGATTTTATTAAACCCCCGAGGTAACAATATTTTGATTTGAGCTGTGGAAAGAAATGATAGAGTTGCCAGACCTGAAGATAAATATCAGTCATAAAACTGGTTATCTGTATCTGATCTGCCAGGTCCACAGGAGATCACCTCAAGGCAAAAACAAGTTATTCCATATGTGGGTTCACCATCATTCTCAATCTGAGATTGAGGGTTATCCATTAGTTGCTTTAGAACTGCATTTGAATCTGGGCGATAATTGCAAGGTTAACAGCTTCTGGCCAAAACAATGGTTCTTCCATTGAATATTCTGGTGGACTATGGACTGTAGAATCTGCACCTCTGTTAAAAGGGGTTTTTCATCTTCAGTTTTCGTGTGGAAGCCAGGGAATGTCATCTAAGGGATGGACTGTGGTTCTGAGGTTCACTGAGCTCTTCATCACACCATGGTACCTGGATTTAGAGTCCCAAACACCATGGGCGGCTAAGAATGCCGGTTGGGTCTGGCTTTTACAACCACTTTGCCTGCATTTTTGGAATGAAAGTATCTTGGCGCACGATGGGATCATTATTGGGAATACATCAGCTGTTGCTCAGCGCTTGGAGAAGGCGGTACATTTGCCACGGGCTGTGTGTGGAGAGTGAGGCCTCAGATGAAAAGGGCTGTCAGGCCATACAGTGCAGTTCACAAACAACATAGGCAGACACAACATTTTTGGCTTCACTTCTGCATTCAGATGCATGAATATGCAGAAACTTGCAGTGTTACAAACACATATTTTAAGCAAAGAATAACAGAAACAAAAGACAGTGAAAATTCCAAAAGACACTTGGGTATATCTAATGACTTCAGAAACAGAACAAAGGGCAGGATGTTCTGACCAAATGAACATCTGGCCTGGGACAACCACTGAAACAGAAGTGAAAAAAACAGGAATTTAAGACCCTTACAACAACTTATACACCTCCACAGTCAGTTAACAAAAGACCATGAGAACTTGAACTTAAGAGAACAAAAAGAACTCACACCTCAGACAATTAGATTCAGATAAAGACAATGGTAAAAACACTGAAAGATAATCAAGCACAACACATACATCACAAGGTCTTCCAGCGGAAGGTGAAAAAGAAAGGAGAAAACATAATTTTTTTCTCCCCCTGTATATATTAATTACTTGCTTTATCTTCAGACATCTTGATTAATGATGCTGACACATACTTGTGTAATTTTGTTTTAATATTTAAAATGATTTTCCTTGAGTTTTTTTTGAATAAATACCATAAAATTATTATTAAAAATATTTGTATTTTAATTTAATAATATGAAAATATGATGAAGCACTGGCCAATACCAAAAATAAATTTTAATTAAAACTTTTAAGTATCTAAACTTTGTTTTCAAACTCACATTTCTGCTGAAGTTGAAGTTCCAAAAAGCCTCCAAGTTTAAAACCTGGTTCCCAGCAACAGGGTGGATGTTCATTCCCCATTTAAAGATCCATGGATTATGAAAACTGAACAGTTCCCATGCAGTTGCTCACTAAAAACTCAGTGCTACTTGAATGAAAAAAATCACAAAATATCACCTCATGTCAACTTTGTTGGTGCCAAACAATCAATTTAGTGAAAAACTTGACAACATTTTACGCTTAAAATTAACATAAAAAAAAAATACACTGAAAAAAAAACATGAAAAAACTGTAACATCAGATGTTTATGTTCAATCTCTTCATTTCTCAAAAGTACATTCCCAGTAAGCATTTAAAGACTTTCGACTCAAAGGAATGTCATATATCACCAAACTCCCAAATTTGTAGGTATTATCTCTTCTATGTGTGGAAAGTATCATATAAAATGTTTGTCCATTAATTTATCAGCAGCACTTGTTGGATCAGTTTAAAAATTTGGTTTTAACTCTTTAACTCTGCTTATTCTATTTGTTTTGTTGTAAAGGTTATAAGGACATAAGTCTTATCTTTTCTTTCTTTTACTTTATTTTTAGTGTTTTCTCATTGATGTTTAACAGCATTTTATTCTTGTAAGCAATACTTATAAAAGGTTATTTTTATTTTTTTAATGCTACACAATGATATTGTTGTAGCATTTTAACAAAAGCAAACAGTAAATATTGAAGGAGTGTGGTTTAAGAGCAAAATATGAGCTCTTCTGCCTGTAAGGATCTTGTCTCAATCCCTTGTCCACTTTGGACTGTTTTCCTTTCAATAGCTAAATTTGTTCAATCATTTGTTTTTCTTTGCTTATAATTAATTTGGAAACTTAAATAAACACCCTGCAGTTTGTTACAAATAGACTGGCTTTGTTTGTTACCTGGGTAGTTCATTTCCCTCCTCAATAAATTTGTCATAACTGTGATGAACATTTTATAATTTTTGATAATATTTTTTCTAGTTCCATTTTTGCATTTGTGAAGTTTAAAAGCAAAGTTCTGGATTCTGTTTTAAAATGAAAGTATTATATGTCTATGCTTAAGAATATGTTTTTATAAAACACAGATGTAGCAAACAAAACTCAAAGAAATTATGTATCATAATGGAAGTGTCTCCTTACATAAATTTGGATATGTACATCTTCAAACAGCTCAAATAATCACATTTCAAGGTCCGACCAAATATCACTGTATCATACACATGGTATTCACAAAATAATTCAAGATATTCTGTCAATACAATGAAATAGTCTTACTCTTCTTAAGATTAAGGTGGAACAAAAACTCAAATAATCACATTTCAAGGTGGACCAAATATCACTGCAACTCCTGCCTTGGTATTCCAATAGCTCAGAATAATCTGTCAATCTTAAATAGAGTAGTCTACCTGTTCTTAAGTTAAGGTGAGATATGACTTTCATTAGGAATACTTCCAAATCCATAACCAAGATCTTTGAGCTGTTATTGGTGTCAACTTTTATTTCTTACAGTATTTAAGGCTTATTTTTAAAGTTGTATTTTTTTTAAATATGTTTTAATATTTTTGTTTTAAAGCTTAATTTAAGTTTTTAAAAATGTAATATTAGTACTGTTATATATTCAAAAAAATTAGTGTTGAATCTATTTGTAACATAGTTTTCAAAAAAAATAAAATAAAATTATAATTTCATCAGAATTTCTGAAAAAAGAACCATTTCAATTTCTGATAATAAAAAGCCAAAACCACCTTTTGGAAGAATCATTATAATAGGGTAGTGATAATGTGAATGCTGTTTTAACAATTCAAGGTCTGGCTGTCACAAAAATCAATCAACAATTTCTGTTGTGGAAACGTGCAATGGAATGCACATTGTCAACAAAGTGAAGACAGCAGAACACATTTTGTATTTTTACAGGGACCTCTTCAACTGTAGAAGTTGGATATATGGCTTAGAATGAATTTTACAACCCCAAAGCTTTCTTTATCCAAGAAACCACTTCCAGCAATTTCAGGCCCCTAGTTCCTGCATAAGAAACCACTCCAGTTGTCCCCAGAATACTTTTGGGCCAGGCTCCATTCAACATCTGTGTAATGGATCTGTGGCTCAAAATTCCAATTACTCAGCTTCTAGTAAAGCCCAAATACCCTTCTGTTAAATACTTAAAGTGGTGTAACACCATAAACACTGCTAAACTATTACCAGGAGCAGCCATTATAACTTTGAAGTAGGAAGCTTCAATTCCATTTGTGAATGACTTCCATTGACTTCATACAAGATCAGCCATTGTAAGCACCAGAGAAGAAAAACATTGGAAATGTACAGTCATGTTCAAACTATAAAAAAAATTGCTGTGACTTTTATATTGAGCTTAATAGGACTGTTGGTCTGCCTTCATCTGCAAACACCTTGGAATGGTTTTCCTACCTAGAAATAAGCATTTGAATAAAGTGGCTCACTGTCAAAGATCTGTCAGAGTAACTATAGTAATAGCCTCACTAAGGAAAGAAATGTCAATATCTTCCCACAACTCATACATGGTTTCATCATCAGATTGCTTTGCAGAAGCTTTAATAATGTTTACATTGAACCGTGATTTAACACAGTTTTCAGACAAGAATTAAAGGAAGCATAAAGCCTATATATATAGTTGTTTTGCAGAGGCTTCAGATCACATTCAACATTGGTTATACAATTCATTGAGTCTGAAAGGTTAGCTTAGGTCAGGTCCAGTCAAAATTTAGGAAGCATGAGAACATACTACATACCAGGCTCTTCAGCGGGCAGCTGAACAATGCAACCAGCTGTCAGTTGCCGTTAGACAATGTGAGCCAAAGCATCCAAACCCTACATATGCAGATGACTGTTTTTGCAGGGGCTTCAGTGCACATTCAGCAGACAATCAGTTTAACACAGACACACAGCCAGGCCCAAACACTGTGACCTACTGTTACGAATATTGTTTTGCAGAGGCTTCCAGCAGGCCACATTGAACCATCAGTTTAACTTGGTTCAAGTGAGAGTGGGGTGGCATCAAGCCCTACTGCCTTCTTTAATGTCAACAGTTCCTCACCAATCTGACACGATGTTCTGTTTTCATAAATAAACCATATATTCTCAGCAACCCAAAATGACAAAACAACCCTTAAAACCATGAGGTGCCACAGCATAGAGAACACCAGATTGAAGATGTACACTTACGAACTTCAGGTCAACAAAAACAAGAAAGCTCTCTCAGTGTCCTTTGATTTATTGAAGCCTACTTCCCGTGAAAATGTGTGAACTGCCTACAACTTCAGTTGCAAAAACTAAAAATCTGAGCTGCTACTGGCAACCTCGCTCTTCGAATTATCACATCCAAAACAGCCTAAAACACAGTAGGTTCAAGCACTACTGCGCTGCAAATTATCACTTCCCGAACACCAAAACCCTAAATGTCCTTGGTACTTGTGCACTACACAACCCTTAATATCCTGTCACGACTTCATATAAAACCCTTCTTTGTGCCCGCTGTTCTCACTTCGAGTTTTTGTATGAATTTTATGCATCAATATGGCTAGGTTAGGAGGCAGCATTCAACGCCATGACTAGACAAGCTTGTATTGATGTGAGATTGCATATGGGTTCCCGAAACATAGAATTACTTGGGAAACAGGTGGTCTGCTTTGGACCCCTTGGTCTCTGGCTGCATGCTCACATGGGCCCCGCCGCGGCTTATCACACGTGCTCGCGGTACCAGTGACTGCCTGCATTTACCAATACAGTCTCTAATCTCGGCAAAGATGGCTTCAAGGCCTCCTCCTCACCCCTGAAGGCTTTCACGCTGCATGATTGTCATCAGAGGGCAGCCATAGTTTTAACACCTCACGTTTTCACTTTAATATTCACGACCTCTTTTCTTCTTTCTTGCCATACCAATAAGATCAGGGCCATTAGATGTTCTTGGGAACACTAGTTCCATAGCATGTTCTTGGATCTACAGAGGCTGCAGGGAACTCTTATGATAACATGTTCTTATCACTGGGTGCCATGGAAAAACAGCCCATCTGGTTGTCAAAACATGATCAAAGAATTATCAGTGAGTTCAGCCTGATGATACAAGGTCTGTATTCTTCTGCTATTTCAGAGAGCCCATGGAATGGAAGAGCAAATTCTGTGGATACAAATTTCCAGCAAACTGTGTTCACTCACCTCCGACAAAGCAGCGTTCAGGACCCTGCATTTCCAAACTCAGAAAATGTGGTACCAAAAGGCCATATTGCTAATAATGATGATAAAGGCAGCACTGCAACTGTGATAAATATATGTGAATACATATAGAACATATATGTGAGAACAATATCTGTAAGATGCGGTCAGTCAGCATTAACAGGAAATATAAGCATAATGGAAAATAAAATAACATGAGGACACACAATATGGTCATAACAGTCATTTGCAGTAACAGTGAGCTTGATGTGGGAGGTGATATTGGGTGTTTCATAACAGTCATTTACAGTAGCAGTGAAGCTTGATGTAGGAAAGTATTAGGTGTCATAAAAATACTGGTGTTTTTGCACCCTCAATCATGATTTAGCTGTTAATATCATATCTTTGCTCCTTAAATGGTATTCCTTTGGGTTTAATATGCTCTCAAAAATATTAGCTAAAGATTGTAAATACAGCATGATATTATAACAGTCAATTGTAATAACAACGATCATATGCCGTGGGTGATGATGGCTATTAAGCATGGAGAGTGCTAACGAATTGGTTATTGTGCCAGGCATGTCAGTCAATCAATGACTGACTTTTAATATCTCTAATGCCTCTCTATGTCCGGATTATTATGATTATGGCTCTTAATTATCACTCACAAACTCTACAAATTTTAACTCGGTGCCATAGTTTATGATCCGTTCTTCGGTACCGCTGTTGTTCTCACGACTGTGGAAAATAAACAATTAGCCAGCACTTGATGTGAAGCGACAATATTTTTCGGGTCGCGTGCATTTACTTAATAGGTAAAAAATCGGTGGGCTTGGAATTCCTGCGGTGCGAGTTTGATTCCCGCGAAAATCGATAATCGAAATAAAAATCGAAATTCTTCTCGCGATAAATTGATAAATTCTTCTCTCATGATACACATCGATAAGTTCTTCTCTCGCCAGTACATATAATTATAAAATTCTTTCTCTCGCAAATAAGATTTCCCTAGGTATTTAAGAAAATAGATAAATAAGGTTTAGTATTCATCGCTATTGGGTCAAATAATTCAAATCTCTAATTAAAGTTCATGGTAGAAACTATTAGGTGCATCAAGCTTTATCAAAATTGTCTCACAAGATATGTGCTAAGATTAAGGGAAAAAAGAAGAGGAAAAAAATTTGAAACTATTTGTAGTGAAAATATTGCATAGGGATGGTGGACAACAAGCAACATGTTGCGTAGATGTAGAAACAAATCAACCAGATGTTTACCATGCGATGATTGAAAGATTCTTTGCGTCAACAACAACTATGGAGTTAGTTGAATGTCGTGGGTGATGGTGATTCAACTTGCAGGTATGGTCAATAACGTAACAAGCTCAACACAATACAAGGACAACTATGATGGAGTGATTTAAAAAATTCCATAGACACGATGCTAGAAACTAAAACTACAAAAAAGAAGTTGTTGTCAATAAGTAGCGAAATTGTATTAGGTACTATTTTTGACTAAAACATTTTGGATGATAGTTATATTATTTTTGGTTTGTCTTGTGGCTTTGGTGCTTTTATTTAAGTATTAATATCCACTTTGGATTATTGTAATAGTGTTAGCCAAATAATGTGATATAGAACCAAATGATAAATAAACCTGCATTGATTATTATGGAAAGCTTATTATTTTAACTTGCTACAGTACTTAATATAAATATAAATGTCAATACTTTTTTATTTCTAGTTCAATAGTTTTGTCCACCTATGTATTTTGTACCATAATGATGGGATCAATAAATGAAGTTTAAATCTTCTAGGAGTTTCTAGTGAATGATTAATGTGGATAGTTTGTGGTACTTAAAAATGCCTTGTAAAAATAATTTGTATCCAACATGTAAATAGATAAAAATTTGTTTCCTTTATTTTTTTGCATCAAGTTCCAACTTTGCCTCACACAATAGATTCATATTCAATGTTGTTACGGTTAAACAGTATATTATGTCTTCAATACATGTAGTTGCGGGATTATTCAATGTATGTTTATGAAGAATTGTATGAATACTATTTTAATAGGTATCTGCATTTGTATAGTGGATGCACCTGATTAAAAATTAGGTTACTTTGAATTAAGTGATATTTCAGCTTTCATGTTTATTGCATAACCTTCAGTTCTGCAAACTAATAATATACCCTTGAAGTGAGACCTCACCTGTTTTGCCGGTCTTAGAAGAGTAACAGTGTTTAGAAGGCTTTAAGTATACTTCAACCCTTAATATTCCCCTTTTCAAAAAAATGGTTTCCTTTTAGGACACAGAAGAGTCTATAATAGAGAGAGGATGTGGAAGGTACAGACAAAACAATAGAATAGTGGTTGGACCATAGACAATGTGCTGATTGTGATGGAGCCGGTCTAAGAATCATATATCGATTTAAAGAAGCAGTTTGGCAGGTACATTTTTACGGTTCCATGAGATTTTCTTTCATGAGTTCCCTTCATCAATGTGAGATTGTCAGGTAGTGAAAATTTATATGAATCAAGCATAGAATTCCTACTACAATAAAATACAGTTTGCATTACTACTTTTTGCCAGCACTGCCATTACAAGTTATTTTTCCCAGATCTTGAGTCGAAATACTAATGCTAAATACGTTACGACTAGGGCTATATGAATCAAATACGAAAAATAGGTAGCACATTAGAGGGACGAAGGACACACAGTTTTTTCAAACCATTCACGGGAAAAACAATGCGGGAAAACGATTTTAACGGATCTTATGGTTTATGTTGTTAAGCAACAATAATAAGGTACATCTAGAGAGTTGGTGCCAATGTCAGCTCACCAACGAGAAAATGTTCATGAGCAGAAATGAATACGTGAGTTTTACTGCTAGGGTGCGTCGGGTCGATCAGGATCGAGAAAGCGACAGGCCCCAACAACACCGCACGCACACGTTGTATATCACACGGTAGATGCGTGGGCGCACCGCGGTCTGGCTAAGGATTGTCACCGCCGCCTACAACAAACGATCTGCCTCTTAAGCACGGGTTTCAACCCTCTACATTTAAAAACCCTAGTCTCACGGTGCCTGCAAGGGCCATCTTTCTCGAACCCACTACGCGGCCACCAAGGCTGCGTGGGTTTGTGTCTCTCTTTCCTTACGAGTTTGCATCACCCTCGGTGGCGCTCGTTGGTCCCTCTCTGTGCTTCATACACGCCTTATACACTATGTGCATCGGTCCTCTGGGCCAATTACGCGCATCACCCCTCTGCCTGCTTCTCTCACAATCACTAGGATCCCGGTGATCTTCATCTTGGCACTGCTTCCAGTGGGAAGAATTGGGTCTCTTAGACTCTGTATGTTGTGCTGCCTCCCAAACCGACCCCAAACCCACTTTCTAATAACACTTTCCTCATTGGTGGACTCTGTGTTTGTAAGTTAATCTCTAATCTGTTGCTTTCAGATTAGAAAAAAGTTGGTCTTCAGTCATAGAACATTCTACCCACTCATTAGGTCTGTGAACCTGTTTCAGTGTTTAATCTCTAAGTTGGGCATAAGATTCCCCATTAAAATAATGTGATATGAAATCAGCTTAAGCTCTAGGGTAGGAATTTCTCCAATAATTTTGGGTCTTGGAATCTGTGTGTTCTAAGATCCCTCACAAAATTTAAGTTGCTAAGGCACGATGAAGTGCTACCCCAAAAATCAACACTCCCTCTTGGGAGTAACTAACGGTAGTTCAATACAACATTACGGTCACGCGGTCCTTTGCGCTGTAGGTACTCGTCGCGCCCCTCATCCATTGCGTTGTTGCCTTCTGTCTCTCTTGCAACTGCTACTTGTCTTTAACCTCATCCTCTTTGTAACTCCTCTTAAAAGGCACATATGTTTGCCCATAGGCCCTTACTACCAGCAGCTTTTTTTCCCCTCGTCGATCGTGAGGGTCCAACAGCGAAAAATCTGCCCAAAAACTTGGCCTTCTAATTCAGTTTAATTCATATCTTTCGATAGTGGCTCACTTTGCTACTAATTCTACAACGACCCTCTAATACTGCACTACTGCTATTGCCTTTAACGTAACGTGAAGATGCTTAAGTACATCTAGCCTTGTGTTGCTTCTACGTTGTTTTCTGCCTCTTCTCTGTGTTGTGGGTCTTCAACGTCTGGCTCTTGTAAACTTTGTTGCTCCATTCTCCTCACACTGGTAAGCTCCAGGTCATCCTTTCCTATCGTTAACACACAGGGCTCTCGCTAACTCGTGTCGCAGTCCAAGATTTTGAGCACCTCGGGGATCCACCACCCCTCACTGAGCTCAAAAAAACTCGGATCAATGTTTGCCCCACCTCTTCTCTTGGAAATTTTGCCATAAAACTCATGGAAACATCGTCATCATCCCCATCATCGCCCGCTGACTGCCGGTGACCGCCCGAATCAAGGCCTTCTTTGCCCTTCCGCCACGAGGAACGTGTGTGGCGGTATCCCAATTGCCCCTTGTTTCCTCGACCCTTCAAGAGGTAACTGCTTCTTCATCTCTTCTTCCTTTGCCTCCTTGTCCCTTGGATACGAAACCATCTTCCCCCTCTTCCTCCTTCTTGATCTTGGTCCCGTCTTTGCCTTCCACTTGTTGGTCAGCACTATGATCTCTTCTTGTCGAAGAAGATGCCCTCCTCCCGGTTTGGAAAATTTGCTCTACCAAAATACCTTGGACAAAAAGTTTCTAGGTCTTAAGCAAAGCCACATTCGGTGGATTGCGACCACTGGTCCATCGTTGGTACAACTCTACGGAAGCTTCGGTCGGTCTCGGATCTCTCATAATATGATGAGAAGGGTCATTTGTTCTCGCCACGCATATGGAAACAATCACCGCAGGCGATTCTCAGCAGCATCCTCCCACTAGACGGAAGTATCCTTGGTACATCGAGTCGAAATACGTTTACCTTGCCTTCTTCTTCAGCCATTCCTGTGGGTCACCGCAGTCCTTGAATCCATCATGATCAGTGTTTTCCTTAACCAGGCCTCCTTGTGCTTCTTGAGTGGACCAGCATCAACGAGAGCAACCAACTGCAGGGCCAGGTCCTTCAGTGTGATGAATAATAAAATTAGCCAAGGATGCAGCATTCCGGATATTCGTTCGTTTGCTCCCCATCCCCTTTCTTACGATCCCTCGGTCATATGTCGACATATCTCCTCAAAAATATGATTGTTCTCTTCTCCCTCTTTCATAACACTTGTTCAAAACTCGGTTGGGTTTCTTTGCTTTCTAAGCCCTCTGCAAGGAACAATCTCGCCTGAGCACGATCTCCTTCAAAAAATCCTTTTTCTTGATGTGAATGGTCCTCTCCGATCACTCTTTGTTGTTGGTCAAAAACCGAATCTAAATTCTTGTGAAAGACACGAAGACCCTTCCCTCTCTTTCACATCCCACTAGATAATGTTATTACTGACCAAAATAATGACCCACTGAACTCTTAAATAAAATGAACCTGCTAAATGCACGCACTTGGCCGGAAAAACGGGCTCAAAGCCCTCTGTAACACTTCAACAAACACTCTGTTTCTGTGCTTTAAAGTCACCCCTAGTTGTGACTACATGAAACTACATGTGAAGCCCACAGAAGCGGCCACATCTTTTAACCACTAACCTCTTTTGGATCTGACATCATAAGAATATTTACTTTCTCATGAAAATTTTCCCCTTAAAATATCTTTCCAGTTGATAGCTCTCAACTCACTTTGTTTGTTTAACAAATTTATGTGAAAAATTTACAGATCTAAATGAGAATATCAACGATAATCCCAGTTTTAAATACCTGTGCCTTATTTGATTACAAAATTATTTTTTAAGATGTGGGTAAAAATGCTAAATACCAACTCCCATTGCATCTAAATTATACATGTTAAGTGTTGAAAAAACTGGTAACTTCGTTCCAAAGGTGAGGACACAAATTTTTGGACAAATGTCCCCTTAATCTAATGGGAAGCAAGTTGCAACGGATACGAGGGTTTATGTTGTTAAGCAATAATATTAGGGTACATCTGGGTTTGTAAAAATCTAAACACGAGAGGTCATGGCGGACATAAATCGTCGACGAGTTTGGCTCACTTTTGAAGTCTTGGGTGATTAGGATTGAAAATTGGTGAAGCCCTAGATGCCTCAGCTACCCTACGGTGAATCGCCTTAAAAACTGTGTGGGTCTGGTTAAGGGCACGTCACCCTTCTATGTAACTTTGATCTACCTCTCAAAAAGCTGCCGTTTCGAGCCCTTAAAGCAGAAGCACTGGGTCTCTGAAATTTGTTAACTTGTCCTGCGGGCTTCTTCTTGCGCCCTTGCGTGAGCTACTGTGTTGAGCACACATCGCCCACTCTCGGGTCTCGTCCTCTCCCGGTGGTTGTGCCTGGTCCCTACTAGCGCTTTTCTTTGCCTTATCGTATGTACTCTTGGTCACTCTAGCGCCAATTCCCCCATGCTCCGCCTCAACAACTAGAATGTCCGGATGCGATCTTCATTTTGGGCTTCCAAGTCCGTTAGAACTCGTTACGATCTCTTAGACTCACAATATGTGTTCTCAACGGCCTGGCTTCTTTCCTTTATACTTTTAAACGGTGAATCAATGGTGGTGATCTAATCTCTAATCGACTAATATTCAGAAAGGCCATGATGCCAAATATACAGAACATTCTCTCTTACATGTGGAGTAGTTCACTTTAATTATTTAATTTCCTAAGTTAGATTAGGGTCCCCAGTAAAATAATAAATAATTTGAATAACTTGGTTGTGGGTGGAATTTCCTCAAACTATTCTGCCGGGTCTTGGAGATATCATGTGTTCTAGCCTCACAAAATTTTGGAGCTAGAGCACATGCGATACCCAAACAACGGTACAGCAGAATGGAAGCGATGGGGACTGTGGACTCAACCAAAGCTATACAATTGGATTCCATAAGCATAACAAAGGAGAACATGATGGTAACTATTCTCTATAGTTGTTTACTTTTGGGATTATTATAACCTTGTTGAAAGGGTACATATGGTAAATTTCCATCTAAATCACTCAGTATTCAACACAATAGAAAAAATAAAAAAAGTCGCCAGCAACATTTGACATTTGGTGAGCTAGCTCATTGCACAAGGTGTTACAACTCGAAACTGCTCTACTTTGCTTTATCAACCCACAGTTTAGCTGAACTTGGGTCATTCTTATATACACATGGAATGTATTAAACTTGTCGATTTCCTCTTCTAGGGTTCTTAAGGTAAAGAATTTCTTGGTACAGGGTTATAGGGTATGAAGTCTTGTCCACATACGAATAAACTAAGATTGAAAGTAACTCATGAACATTACTCTATCAACAAGACAAGAAACTATTCTGAATCATAAATACTCATTTATTTCTCTGCAGAAAAATCCGCCAAACTAGTACTGTAAAAAATAATGTTAGCTAGAAAGTGGAATTTAAAAACTGAAATTCAACTTTGAATTGGACTTGCAGAAAGAAACCTAATCGCATTTTACATGTTGAACCAAATGGTGATTGAACTATTATACGCGATTAAACTTGTTAATAACAACTGCATATATCAATAAACTATTATGTTGCTGTAATCTCACATTTGCAATAAACGAAGAAACTTGCTAAGGTGACTAAGAGGTCTTGGACTCATGGTTTCGGAAGTTGAAGGTGTGGAGGATGTGCCGAGATGAGGTGAAAAGGGGTTTTGGGCGGCCGAAGAAGTGAATGACTAGTCTTGCTAGGATTTCTTGTGGTGCTACGAGGATGTCTGAGAATACTACGAAACAAATGAGAGGGTAGTTGAAGATAACAATGGTAAGGAAAGAGGTAGGAGAGATGAAATGAAGGTGTATCTAGGTGGATGGAAGATGAAATCCTTTGTAAAGCTAAGACTTATAAAATCTATATTATTGTACCTCCAAGGTGACTCTCGGTATTGTGAATGGAGATGTCCAAAAATAGGTTTGATGGCGAGTTTGGTTTGAAGTTGGTTGATGAGGAAAACTAAAGCTTATGGTGTTTGTGGAGGTCTCCTCTTGTTGTTCAACTAAACATGCAAAAAACAAACTATTGCAATTGTCATTGACAAATCTATTGTGAAAATGGTGGAAAGACCAGGTTAGTTTAAGCAAACCTACCTATGCACTTAAAACATAAAACTAACTCTTTGCTCTTAACATGTTCTGCAGGCCAACAAGGCAACTAACAAATTTTCAAGAAATCATAAATGCAGCTTAATTTGGAATACCGTGGTGAAGATCTGCACTCTCAGCTCTAATGGAAGAGGTGAAGAGGGGGAGGCTATGTTTTCACCCCAATGCTGATTTTATATACTCTTTGTAACATGTTGAAAGAACTGTCCACAACATGAAAAGTACGAGAAACTAATAGCATGTGTGCAAGGCAGAGAAACAAAATAAATACGGTGAGATGAAATGTAAGCAAAATAACATACACAACATGAAGAGTGGCTGAAAAATAAAGAGAGACTAGCGAGCAAATATGTTGGGACCTAACACAAGAAACTGGCTCATGAAATTAACTAGGTGAAGGAAAAGGCAGATACTTAGGTTCTGTAACCAATCTTGTTACACCGCATATAAGTACAAATATCTATTACGGAAACTAAAATTATACAGCTATCTCTAAAAAATCGAATCCTAAGCACAAACTCTTTACTCACCTTTATCTAGGGATGACATAATAAGCTCCCAAAAAAGTAGGTGATTTGTCTCCTTGGGCTAAAGAGAGTGGAGCTTTGCTCTGGCAATCTTCCATATGGCTTCCTTTTATTTCGAACTGTTCTTGGAGAGAATCCCGAGGATCTCAACTCGCTTGCCTTTGGTGAATTGGAGTGGTGGGTAACCCTTAAATCATATCATCCCATTTGTCTATAAGGCCTTGATTGAAATCTTCAACAAAAGTAGCATATTCTCTTGATTTTCTGCATTTAAACCACATTGATGTGATGTAATGCCTTTCATACACCATCTACACTAAGCAACATATGACTTATAGTAATTAAATGCAGAAAGAGACTAGCTGGAGATAAAAAGGTGACAGTGTTAAAATATGCCTAACAGTGGTTCTCATCTGTGCTAAATAATAAAGAAAGCACAGATATCTTTCTTTTATCTCTTTTATTTCTTGGTAGCCATTTGACATCTCTGAGAATCGATTGAAGGTCCCATAGGGTAAGATGCGGCATTGTTTCTTGCTCTACCATTATTTGTTTTCCTCGACATTGTTTTCCTTCGGTCCAACAACAAGAGTGGACTAGGTTTTAAGCCAAGCAAATACAGATCTTCTTCATCTGCTAATATGCTACAAAGGATGTAGCCTCTGAGCATTTTCTCAATCTTTGGGTGTGATGTCATTCCCAAGGGCATTAATAGGGGCCATTCCATCTTCTACGACTTGCCATTACACATTCACTCTCCCAACAGTGTAAATATCATCAAGAGCCTTGTAGTAACATTTAACCCAGTGTTGGGGTATTTATACTTGAGTTGTCATTTTCTCATTAGGTGGAAGGATGACAACAATGACCCTAAGACAAAGATATTTGTGCCTTGATATAGAGAAAATAACACCCTTCTTCTCATCATATATGATCTCCTCTTCCCTAGCCTCTCATTGGATTTCTCCAAGCAAACCAAGACCATCAGCTGAATATCCCACAACACAAGATAAGGATCTGAATATTTAGATCATTCAAGACTCAAGTTAACCGCATAATTCTTCAACTTGCTTTCTTATCCTTTATGTTAGATGATTGCAAAAGTCGATAAATGCCTTTGCAATTTTGAAAGAGTAACGACCCATAGGATGCTGGTGTTTGATGCAGGCACAGCAATAAATGTCCTTTGGGTAGATAGCGTAATAGTTTTAGGTTCTGCATCGCATTGTATTCCTCACTTCCAAAAAATGCGCCATCGGGTGAAATACGCATTCATATCTTTGAGGTCAGCTTTGTAACTTGTATTTACCTTGTGTCTCTTGTAGTTTCTCCTTCCTTTGTCATTCTCAGTTTGGCCTCAGCAAATATCTCCCCATCTCGGTGAATTTTTCTTCCATGAATCTACATCTTGCACACTCTTTGTTTTAAATTTTCATCCGGTGATGTGTGCGTGCTCCTATGCTAGATGATAAAATAGAGACTAAATGATTTTGGGGGATCAAAATTCTCCTTGATATGGTGTATTTGTAGGAGCTTATATTGCATTGTGGGCTAGGATGTGTATTCTTTGATATGTATTTTAGAACAATTTTAAGAAATGGGGCTCCTCCTTTCGGTTCCTCCTCTTCCTTCCCTTTGGAATCCAACCCTAAGATAGCCTCTTTTCAACGACCGGGCCTCTTGCCCCGCCCCAGGGCTTCCATGCTGTTCCTCACCCACAATGTATGTCTTTTTTTGTGGCCGTGGAGCCTTACCATGTTGTTGGGAGAGTTTCACTTTAGCCTCGATGTTTCTGCTTGGGGCTTGCCGCCTGAGCATGACCTTGGTGCGAGAAATTCCTGCGATGGCTCTTGTCTCTTTCTAGATCTGCTCATTTCAAAATTACGGTAAATGAAGGAGAATAGGCAAAACACCTTTATTCCCAAGTAGAGCGGACTTGGAGCAAAGTGGTGATTTGGGTTGGCATGGGGTTTCCACTTTTGGACAGGTGGTCCCGCTCGGCTTAATCATTTCCCTATCGCCTCACCAATACCTACAACTCCTCGTGATCTCTCCCTCCCCAACTGATTTTATAAATGCCAAGGTAGCATACACGGCTACTTCTCCTTCACTTTAACTTTCTGGGGTGACCATGATTAATTGCGTACCTTTTTCCTTTTAACTCTCTAACTGTCGGCGGCCATTCATTTTAGCCAATACATGATGCGTGGCAGGAGGGTGAAGACCATGCAAGGCCTGTTTAACTATTTGAGGGTTAATAAATTGTTGCTCTGGGAGATAAAATCTCAGAAAGCATACATCAGTTTTCTTTTATTTATTTTTTTTCTTTATTTTTGAGTGAGCAACTTATTTTACGAGTGAGTTGTGTAACTTTACTGTTTTATTAGTTCTTTTTACGGTGTTTTCATGGAGATATAGGGTGTTCTTTATTTGGTCTAACATGAATATAAGTCCTTTTGTGATCTTGTCTGGGGCCATCTTCATTAGCTACCTCTTTCATTTGGTTTGTTGTTACCATTACATAGTTATAAATGATCATCCTCTTAATAGTCCCCTTTCTGTCTTTGAGAGCTCCATGCATTTGAAAGTGGGATAAATAATTAGGGATTCTGGGGATGGATTTATGGAGTGAATGAGGTGGTGAGAGAAGATGAGGGAAGAGGTCCCTGTTAAGGGCCCAAGCTAAGCTTTCAGCTCACAATAATAAGCAGGGTTTAGTGGTGAATACTTATGCATGAGTGAGTGAGTAGTTAGGGTGGCAGGTATGGGAAAAATAATGATTTTCCTTGTGTGGCAAGGGTTGGGTCTTCCTTGGGTAAACTTGTTTTCTCTGGATGACTTTCTTTGTGGTAGTATAGGGTTTCTGTTAGCACTACGGAAATCCTGTATAGTAACCACAAAATCTATATGTACTGGAGAAATGAAAAACTTTCTGAGGTTTTCTCACAGGAGGGAATGCATGAATGGATGGATGCATACTAGGGTTGAGTGTCGATGGGCAAGTGAGAAAGAAAATGATGTTTGCTCTTATTTATACCAAAATTTCCTTAGTCAAAAAATACATAATAATCTAAGTGGAGTTCATAGGTGTTGTTTTAAATATTTTTCTCTCTCTTTTAAAGATAGTGCATTTGTAAATCTATATTATAGTATGAGTCCATAACTTTAAATTGATTTAACACCTTATTACTGACAGGCTTTGTGCCTGTAACCCCATATTATTGTGTTGTGCCATACTTTTTATTATTTGTAGGTGTCCACTAGGATGCATTGAGGCCCCCATGGACTCTATAGAAAAGGAAGTTTTGTCATTTGTAGCATTCAAAAATTTTTTTGTTTATTCATGCTGTTAGGTTTCTTATAAGTGGACAGTTTATATTGTTGATCTCTCTTTTCTTCTGTTTTAGAGCTAGTTTGTATTTTGGTATCGAGCTTTGGTTTCTAAGGTTCACCTTAAACGGTCATCGTGGATTTTTACGCGCTACCTGCTTTTTTTCTAAAGGTTGCAAACTCTAAAATTTTTTCAGCGCAGCTAAGTCTTGAGGAACATGTTTGCAAAATTTCGAAACTTGGTCGCAATGATTTTAGCGACTGATCGTGGAAGTTGAGGCCGCACACAAGGCTCTTGAATTCCAACTAAACGGTCCGCCGCCTTGTGTTTTCGCTATAAATTTTTTTCCTGTGGGGTTTAAGTGAAGACCACCAGGAGCGAGGTTTCACAAATCCCGAACATTGTGGAAAAAATTTGGAATATTGATTGCATTATTTTGGGAGTTACAGATACATGCAAATTTAAAGGTTTTAGGGCTCACAGGAATTTGTCTCAAAGAGGTGATGGGCACGGGAAAATAATATTCATAACTCTCTGCGGGAAGCTCGGTTAGAATTGTAAGAAGTGGTTTTCATTACTGCTTTGTGGTTTTGCAACATGTCAATTTCAAGTTGAAGAGAAGCTTGTTGACTTGTGACAGCAAGAGTAAATACAGTTCTCTCTGTGAACCGTTCATAGACTGGGTCATTGTAGGAGATTGGACATAAATTGCATGAAGAATCCAAATCAAGTCTTCTATGGCATTGAAAAGAGGATTGAGAGAGCTACCTCAAGGCCAAATTTTAGATATTGAAGATCAAAATCATAAAGATATATAACCATTTAGTGAAAATCACCAAAGAAATTTTTGTAGGCCACATTTTAATGTGACTGGGTGCTTAGTGATGAGATACACCATTCAGTTAAACGTACGACAAAAATTCTTCCTCATTCTGGCTAATGCATTATGAATCACGGAAACCAAATTCCTAATATAAAGATAATTCAGCTTCAATATCAAACTCCTAGTATTGAAAAAAATTATTGTTTAATTTTAAATTTTAATTTAATTAATTAATTTATTTATTTATTTTTAGTTTAACAAGTCTTGTAAAAAATAAGTTTGGTGATTCCCGAGAATATAAGGCATATATCGTATTGGGTTCTAAATCTACACCCCCATAAGGAACCAACACCATTAATCCTTTAGAAGGCTCTACTAGCGCCAAAGGCAGAAAAATAGCATCATGACATATCAAAATTACAAAACAATTTTAACAAATTTTATCTATGTAAAAATGTTAAAAAAATAGCATGGAAGTTTAGAAAAGAAAGGTGTGGAAACTAAGATGGATGGTTTGAAGAAAGATGTAGAATCTAGATGGATGGTTTAAAGAAAGATAACATGGAAAATAGATGAATAGCATGGGAGGATGGCATGGAATCTAAGATGTGTGACTTGTGGAAACTAAGATGGGTGAAAAAATGTAAAACATGAAGAATGATCTAATGGGACATGGAAGGTTTTTGAAAAAAGTTGATCTAAAAATTGTTTTCCCAATAGTGAAAAAGACCAGGGGAAACTCATAGGCAAAGACAAAATATGATGATCATGATTTGTAGCTCTAATGTTGGAGGGAGAGAACCTATGTGTCCAAGAAAAATGGATGCTGAGAAGATTGATGGAGAAGAATCCCTTAACATGGATCTACGAGATGAACGTATTTTGGTCTCAATAATATAAAAAAAAAAAAAAAAAAAAAGTCATGTTGCAACTTTGCATTTAGAACAAAATACATTTAACTATAAATATGATGACACTCCGTAAAAATTGTCATGATCGTTTTACAGAGGAAATGATGGCACATTGTGAGGATACGAAAACACCTTATTTAGCCAGTACAGTAAATCTTAAAACAAGGGTTCGGTGGGGGCACAGCTGAAAGTTCAAAAATTAAGATAGAAGAATGTTAGCCGTGTCAGAAAGAACATAATTAGTGTCTTCATAGGGACTTTAAAAAACAACATCAACATGATTAGTTTGGGGTGCTAATGAGCTTTTGAGTTGTGAAAAAGATGAATATTAAGTGTAAACAAAGGCCTACCATCGCTCCTGGGAGATGATGTTTACCACCCACTACTCTAGACTTCCACCAGCTTTGCAAGGTTGACACCACTGTAATTGAAGAAAAAAACAAAAGACTTCACTATGGTTGTGATAATACACTAAAAAAAAAGTTATTAAAATAAGCGAATAAATTATTTTACATAAGATTGTGAAGAATGAAAAATAGACAAGAAAAGATTAAAAATGGAAGGATATACACTGGAAAACCTAGAAGAAGAACTCCTAAGTGACTCAAATATGTCATGTAATGCATTGAGCAGAAATTACTCACTCAAACTCTCAATATGAAAGGACATATCAAGAATAAAAGGTAATAATGTTGATTGGTTGAACATTACTGTAATTTTATTCATTATAAAAAAATCCTTGAAATTGAATTGTTTTCTACTATACAACACCAAAGATGTCAAGTGATGGTTGCAAATGGAGGAACATAATTAATTTGTGGAAAAATACCATAATATCAATAGCTATGAAATATATATTGAATAGTCCAATGCTTTCCATATCTAATGGGAGAATCAAATGTTGTCTGGGGGTATTAGTTAAAATATTTTAAGACAATAACTTTTAATTTTCAAAATGCTGCAAAATTTTATTACGAAGAAAGGAAATCAGAGTCGGGGTATCGCGAGAAGCAGGAAAGATAATAAGCTCTAATGTCATGAAAAAGCTTGAAAGAAAGAACAACAGGCAGCCATTACTGGTCATTACCACTGAAAGTTCAACATCAGAGCTCATCTCTTCTCCCGAGCTCAAGGTCTTGGATAATCATTCAGGTGTTTAAATGCCTCTAAGGCTCCAACTCTATTCGTAAAATCATGATCATGCTATTCATTTGATTCCGGAAGTGTTCCTCAAGCAACATGAATTGCTACCCCGGATATCCTTATGTGTCCAAAAAAAGCAAAAATTGAACGTATAGTTGTAGAAATATTAAGTGGTATAAGGCTATTCATGGTCAAAGTTCTTTCTGTATACGATGTAGTGTTGGTGCATGAAGAATGGATCATAGCACATGTGTGGGTATATAGAACTGAATAAGCTCACTGTCAGAATAAATGAAATTTCGCATTCCCGTGATTGATGAATTATTGGATGAATTACATGAGCAATTTATTTTATAAGTTGGATCAACATTAGGATATCATCAAATTAGAATGAAGAAGTGAAGGGCTGTTAAAAACAACATTTCGAACTCATGAGGTCATTATGAATTTTTGATCCTTGTATACAGCTTACCGATACTTCTCATTCAATTTATTAATTCCGACATAAACCACTTCGATGAAAAAATTTGCTTATAGTATTTTTTTGATGATATACTAATCTACAACGAGTCAACATGAGATATCATGTTCAACATGTTGACAAGAATTGTCAAACTGTTGGAGAAAGTAATTATATGCAAAAACATCCAAAATGTTTTATGGGTACAAAGAGGTGGAAAACATTATAAAATCCATGTTGCTCTCTTGTGAGGTGTGTAGGTAGACCTAAAAAATTAAATAGTCACTAAGGAATGAAAGTCATGCCAGCAGGATGCAGCAGTTCCCAGGTTAACGAGTGTGTACAAAGATTGTTAAGAGGTAGGAGAATATGACACACTCTAACAACATTTTTGAATAAAGATGCATTTTCATGAATCACAAACCTTTTAAAATGGCAAAAATCTTAAAGGGTAATAACACTGCTTTGATCTTAGCTTCATGAAATTCACAGAAACCTTTGTGTGGAATGTGATGCAAGAAAATGGAATTAATCTTTACATTTTATTTTAAAGAAAGACTACATTGGTTTGGCAGTACGTTAAATCAATGTTCCAAAAGGCTATTTATGAAGGAAAAATTTAATAATACCACATACATAAAAAAATAGACCTTACTAATAGGAAGACACTTCAAGGTAAAAAATGATCATGATAGCCTGCAAAAACTTTTTGGAACAAAGACTATATGACAAAAAATAGGTCTGAATGTTGATTGTAACTTTGAAATGTCACAAAGAAGTTAAATGTTGTTATGGGTAAATGTCAAGGATGAAGAAATTGGAAGCATTGCTTTGTGCCCATTTCAATTGTCCAACTAGATTGGATAACCCAACGAAGGAACGAATGGAAGAAGGACGAAAAGTATGGACATATTCAAAGATTTGCAGCCCAGAATCCCTGGTACATAAATACATTTAATTGGAAAAATGATTCCTTATGGTACCAAATATAACATATGACACAGAATTCCCAACTAAAACAAAAATTCACACTGAGGTCACACCGCCTCTTTGAAGACACTGGAATTTTTAAATACCAAGGTGAAGAAAATTTTTTGAAGGATATTAAATATAATGTTCAAAATTTGTGGTGAAATGTTTGGTTTGTCAAAGTAATGTTAAGAACATTAAGACCCACAGTGTTCAACATTATCCATTCCCAAGTCAATGTGGGAAGTTTCAATAAGTTTTTTGCTCAGGTTTGCCTAGGCAGTACGAAGGAAGGGTGTCATCATGGTAGTGATTGATAAACGCTTACCAAGTCGCTTTACACTTTTATTGCCTTCTCTCATCCATTTAAGGCGAGTCTGGTTACTTTCTCATTTATGAAGAAACAATTCAAAAAGCTACATGGGCTGAATATTGACTTATGGTAGCGAGAGGTCACATTTTATGAAAAGGAGGTGCACCTGGGCGGAATTACTTTCTTGGCCCAGGGTACTCAACTAACTCGCTCATCTTATCATCCTCAATACGATGAATAAATAGAGATAGGTAAAGATAAATACTTTTGGAAGGATATCTTCATTGTTTGTGTCTGATAGCGCTGACACACAATGAGTCAAAATGGTTCTCTCTTTCGTGGTGGTATATTGCACTTCCTTCCTCTGTGGTAAAAAGCCATTGTTGTAACATTAGGATATACGCCGATCATCCATCACATATTTCTTAAAGAACATTCAAGGTTTTCAACGGTGGAGGATCACATCAAGCATCAACAAGAAGAGTTCAACTCTTTAAGGATAACCAAAATTTGGCCCAAAATCAAATGAAACAACATACCAGGTCAATAACACGATGGAAAGTTTGATAACAGGAGATTAAGAACGCGCTAAGCTACAACCCGCCTGGTAACAAATGTCTCAAGCAAGCTACGAAGGATAATAAATTATCACCAATGCTATAAGGTCCTTACAAGGTGTTGTAAAAGATTGGTGCTATGGCATATAGTGGACTTCCTACTTCTTCGCAAGTGCATCAGGTTTTCCATGTTTCATGTGAAAACCCATGGGGGACAACTTCCGGTTCAAACAAACTCCACAAGAACTTGGTGAGAAGGAAAGAGCTTCTAACTTGAACTTTAGAGAAAGCCGATCCACCGAAAACAAAAAGAACTGAAACGACCTACGAGAAGTCGTCAATTTAAAATATCCATCAGAGAAAGTGGAAGAACTTACCTTTGAAGATTTCTACATGGGAGGATGAGAATTTGTACAAAACACACACAAAGCTACTAAGTAGTGCAGAGGACAACATGACAAGGAGAACGTATTGGGTCTATGTTACTAAGTATATGGTCATGTGTTGTGTGTAACCCCTTATTGTTGTGTGGTACTGCAACACACCATATTCCTTTGTTATTGCCTCGTGTGTGACCAGGTCGCTAGGATTACATTATGTTTATAAGTTACATTGTGGCCATGCTCCTATGAGAGGGTTGTCATTGTAGCATTGAAGAATTTTCATTTGTGTAATGGGCTGGGAGGTTTCCTTTGGTCACACAAAGCGATACAGTCTCTCTGTTCTTTATTTTTTGGAGCTAATTTCTGGGTGACTTGCCTCGAGTTAACAAGAGCCTACCTTGGGCACCCTCAAGAGTTTACCCAAAGATCTTTTTTTTTTTTTTTCACTTTTTTTTACTCTAGGATTTGTCATGATTTAAACCTAGGAATTAGCCTTGGTTTGGATACTCGAAGGGTTTCACCTGCTTCTTTGACTTTTTTTTCTATCTGGAAGGTAGGCACTGGGCTTCATGAACTTCTGTTCACCTCTGTTTGCTGGATGGTAAATCGGAAGCTGAGAGGGGCTTTATGCCATTTTGGGTCACATGTGGGCTTCTAGCAGAGGATCCCATCACCTACATCCTCTAATTCTGATCTCACTTGCTTGTTGTAACGATTTTCCTTCATAAAGCCTTGTCGCCTACATTGGTTTCCTTTGGGGTCATGGTACGGGTCATAAAACAGCCATAATCTCCTTCTTGAAAATATTCTTTTGCAGTGTGATTGTCCTTGCCAGCTTTCTACATTGCACGGCCTGGTTCCTGCCTACCCCATGTGAAGGAGGTTTTAAATTAGAACTCATCAAAACATACCATTTGCCATCGCCACTACTTATTTTTCATGCATTCATCGGTCTAATGAGCTGTCAGGCCCTATAGAAGTCAGCCAACCAACAAACTCAATGGAGAAAATATTTCTTCTTGTAACTAAATCACAAGGTAAGCCCGTGGTTGTCTTCCAAGTGGTATGTGGCCAAGTGGCCCGCAATGCTTGTTCAACCTTTTACCTTTCTGCTCCCTGGCAACAGCGAGGATTTTCTCCAGGCTCTGTTGCTAAACACACTGACCATTTCTTAGGGATCATAGGTAGTGGGAAAGTGTTCTTAATCTTGCGCCTCGAGAGGTTTTCAATGAGATGAAGGATGTGGGTACGAGCCCCACCGATCAGCAGCTAAATAAAGTGTCAAGCATGAACACATTCTCTCTCGGCTCAGAAAATGCCTTTATATTTTATTTATACTTTTAAATGTTTAAAAGCCCATAGTCCAAGTAGTCGGTGCCTTTATTATATGCCTTTTCTTCTCGGATGGTGGATCAATGGGTCCAATGATCACTTTTACTTTTTAAATAGCCTCTAAGTATCCACTTAAATTTTCCAAAGAAATTCCATCCCCTGATGCAAATTCTACCATCCTTTGTGCCCAATCCATCTCTTTGGTCATATCTTTGTATCTTGGTGGAAGAGTATATAATAGCCTTTGCTGCAAAGAGATTCAGGATTTCTATTAGCGGAAAAGTGAGACCCATGGGATATCATAGGCATAGAGATATAAAAACCTCTTCTTGCCTGCGTGTCTTGAGAATTTGGTGGGGACCAACCTTGAAGAGATTTTTAATCCGATTAAAAAGGAGCACTTTCACAATCGTCTGACTATTCTCTGCCAGATGCACAGAAGGTTCCGAAGGCTTTTCAACAACCAAGTGATTAGCGCTATGTTGAAAGCTCCAAGGAGAGAGTGTCGAGATAGAAATAGGTGTTCATGCGACACAGTCATCCATATCCTTCTTGTGGGTGGGGTTAGTCTAAATAAAGAAATCCACAACAAAATTCTTCTTTCTGGTTTATCATGAATTTATTAAATAAGGCTATTGTTAATAATAACAACCATCTAATTATTCTAACGTATAACATACGGAGTTTATTCATTAAGTGTGATGGTACATGGTCCGGAAAGGATGTTTAAAGGTACGAAAGTAACAACAATATATTGCCTAAATTTGTTTAAGGAATGGACAATAGGCATAAAAATGTCATTTTACGTAACCAATATAATTAAATTAAGATTTGGACAGATACGCTAATAATGAAACCATAACGAAAATTTAATGTTCTAAGCACTAAGGCTGCCCCCCATAGCTATAAGTGCATCAATTTAGATGTGGAGAGCCATAAGAGCCCGGTTTGAACCTGCGAAGAATGGAAAGTGGATTTCGTTACCATAACTGAGCTCAAGAACACTGTGGTAGAGAAAGACCGGATCGACTTAGAATCGACGGCAATCCAAGGAACGGAGAAACGCTGTTTGATCATGACGAGCTTATCTCCGGTATCCATCAACCACAAAACTTTTGACACCTCTGCAGCACCCCAGGAACAGAAGCACCCTGCTATTATTGAATACCTTTTATCAAAAAATCGTTTGTTTCGGATAGCATATGTGGATTGAAGGCCATACTTTTCCTACTTCAAACTGTGTGATTTGCAACAATAAAAACTAAAGTTCCGCTAGGTGTTTTATAGGCTAAAATCTGTTAAAAAAGTGCCCCTAACAGATGCGCTTAGAAATAACGAGAGCAGGTGATGGAAAATTTATTATAGATTTGTAACACCTTACAAACTTTTAAAAAAAAGAATTGAGAAAAAAATAGTGAAAGGTGAAGCTCAACGCCTATGCGTGGCACATCTTCACACATGCACGGAACTACGTGTGCATCTCGACTATATGTGTGCGGGAGTTGAAACCTTTGAAAAAATACGCTATAAAATGACCTACTAAGTGTGAGTGAAAAGTTTTAAGAGAAGGGTGGAGTAATTTGTCAGTACGGGAAGAAATTTTGCATCAAAACCATTAGCTAAAAAGAAATAATCTAGTGGGTTCATACATTCTTACGACCTGGCTATTTGACGCATGGATGGATGGAAATACTGCACAACACGCCATCAAGGAAGCTAATACCTATAAGCAGGTCATAGGTCAATTGGTTTTGTAAAAATATTAGTGGAACAAGTTCAACATGCTGTCGCTTCAGTTCTTGCAGCTGGGCCCTGTCATGCTATATAAACACGAAAATAAAAACAAACTAACATATATGAGAAGCAGCTTAATACGAGAAAACACCTCAGGTGAAATTCTCCCTTTATTAGGTCTTGGTGATAGTAAAAGATAGAATTCTATATATCTATTGGGAGATGTCGACTGAGCTCAACTGCCTCCAAGACAAGGGGGTCTCTTCCCTCCTAAGTTTCAACAAGCCTCTCTCTTCCCACTACGAAGGTTGGTGAATCGTAGTTATGCTTCAGTGGAAATATTCTCTCTTGGATTACAGAGGTGTTGAATGGTAACTCATGGATGCTTCAACTCATTGTTCTTCATTGACTAAATTGTGGCTTCACTGAAACTTTGGTTAGTTTAGCATAACAATGTGCTCTCATGTTTCTCTTCCCATGGCTGGCTATTATGGAATAAAAATTTAAAATTTCACTCACTCTTGGTACAATGGATGTTAACATAAGGCCAGAGTATATTCTTTGTATGCAAACACTAAGTCTCAAGGTGACTATATTGCTTCAACAGAGTGAGAATATTTTCTCCAATGTGGTGGTCGGATGGTGATTTCACATCCTAAGGGCACTTTGACTATGAGGAATATTACGGTGATAACCATTAGTTTATCAAAAAAAACAATGAGCTAAATACCGGGAGTGAATTGTAACTATAATATATAGTTGAATAAATTTTTCTGTTTAACCCTAGGAAAGGTTAACATTTTTAACTCATATATTGTTTTCTTCACATAGAATATTTATTTTATGCCTTATGCTTGATGTTTTCTAATAATTTTTCTTGTGATTTCCGGTGTTAACGGGGAAGAAAACCGAGGATGAATATGGATAGGAGAGAGGAATAATGTGGCATATGATGGCAAGGTCTGGGTCAAGATACATGTTGGGTAGGGGATGATCGGTCAGGGTGGAATAGCGATTTTGGATACACCTTATAGGAGGGGGAGTGGTGCTTGTAATAAGCTATAACAATTCTAGCTCGAGGATAAATATTTTCATTGCTACCATGTATAAGGTGGGAAGCAATACTTTCCAAAATGAGTTGTTAAAAGAAAACCAAGCTATACATTTATGGAGAAGATGAAAAGACTGAAGATACGGCTTATATGGTGCCCTTTAGGATAGATAAATTCTTTAATTTCATAAATTACAAAGAGAATATGAAAGCCAAGATAATTGTTTTAGTCTCAAGAAAAATATACGGTGGGAAGAAATGAAGCGTTTCGGAAGGCACTCAAAGATGAACGATTGGTTGTATAATTTAAAAGACTCTTTGAGAAAATATTTGTGAAGACATTATGCTGGATAGGCAAGAGTTTTATGAGTTGAAGATGTGTAAATATTCAAAGATTACATGACTAAATTTTCAGTTTAGTGAGGTATGTGCCTTATCTCAAGGACGAAAGACAAAAGATTCAAGGTTAATAGGTGGCCTTCGTGGTACTAAGGATGTGTGGTGTGTTGACAGTGGGCAAACACCCTCAAAATTTTTCTTACATGAGTTTTTAGAACCTACACACCACCTTTGATACGAGATATGTCATTCCTTGATTTTTTATGTTTTCTTTATAGTCAAGGTGATATTACTTATATTCTAAGTGTTAAAGACATGTATACATGTCTGGTTCTTGAAAAATTCTGATGCACTTCTGTTTTGATGCAGATTACATAGATGGTGCATTATTGTGGAAATAGCTAGTACAATCACTGATAAATGGTGATTAGCAATTCTCAACATAATTTACTTCTCAATACATATTTATAGTTAAAATATTCTCTCACGTAGCAGTACTATTCCAGTTTGCAATTTCATTTCATTTAGATGAGTTTTCTCAATTATCGCTCTATCCCACCTTTGTCTTATCAAGTGTTCTTTCACGTTTGAAGCTTCTGCATTTTTTTCTTTAGAATAACTTTTATAAGTGTTTTTCCATGTTTATATTCACTTTGGTGCATGTGTGCTTTATTAATTTGTTTCTGTTTGCTAGAGATATGTTTCACTTTTTCCCCTGCTTTTACTTAGTGTCATCTTTTAACATGGAAATGCTGGCACATTGGAAAATGTGGATTTGTGGTTCATTTCAAGGGGGATGTTTTTGTCAATGGGTCTATTGTCATATGAGCACACTTATTAAATCCATTCTCTCAGGTACTATGTACATCCTTTAAATGCCGTCAATATGTCTGTAGTGCCACTAATGCCGCACTTGGAGGAAGGTATTATTTAGATACTTCACATTAAGGAGATCATGTTGTTTAGGTATTAAGTGTTCTATATTTGTATACTTGATTGTTTGGTGTATTGTAGTCCTTAATGCATGTTACTTTGGTTTGTATTTTCTTCGTGAAGTCACACATCAAATTAAGAAAATCCTTTGCTCAGAATCCAGCAGCCTCACTGTTGACCCTCGTTGAACCTGCATTGTGCATTAAGAAGCCTCAATTTGATTATTTCTACGCAAATTCGAAATACATAGTTGTCCTATAAAGAATACATTCATAGTCTTTCGTACTCAGCAATTTTCCTCCCTACTCTTAGAAATTATACAATACTACACTCCCAACAAGTCTGTTTCACATTCGTGTCTCCGGGTCATGGCCTATCACTACCGGGTCCTTGAACCAAAAAATTGTGCAATCCAGCAATGACCTCCGCTGGAACTGCCGCTAAGTATTTGCAAGCTTTAGTCTCTACTCCTTCATAGGCTTGCAGGCTAGCAATCACGAGCTTTCCTCTTAAGGGGCCCCTTGGTGATTTTTATAGTTCTTGTTCGATTAGGAGTTTTTGGATTATTTCATCTTGTCATGATTTATTTCTAGTTGTGGGTGCTATATTTATTTTTGAAGGATTGAATAAAGAGGAGGGATACCAAAACTATAATAAAAATTATGACGTTTTAAAGATTGATGGGTCATTGCTAAGAACATGAAGGGTTATCAAATACGACGAAGTTGGAAAGATCAAGATATGTGATGAAAGACTTCTATTTTAAGTATCCTGGATAGCGAAGATGAAAGAATAAAGCAGGATATTTCTTGAATATAGTACCTAAACAAAACCTCTAGTGGAATCAAGAAACAAAATGTTTACTTAAGAAGGAACAACAACGTATACACTTCAACATCATGGGTTATATGTCAACATTTATAAATTCACAACATGGAATGCTATCGGAGATGTCATGTGTTCTGTGTACATGCCTATGTTGTGAATGTAATAATTATAATTATAAAAAGGAAAGGAAAAATGTAATGTGTGGAAGTTCAAGATCCATGTACATGGAATATGAAAAGTCACATAGTCTACTAAGAAAAATAGTCTTTGAGAAAAATCAAAATATTATAGAAGTCAGAAAGCCTACATTAGGTGTGAAAACTCAAGGGTTTGTGGGGATATGAAGGGTAACCCCTCTTGTTATAAATAACACTGTAACTCGATAAAATGGATTTTGGAAACATCATGGAGAGATAGCCTTGGATTCTCTAGCTTAGCATGGAGAGAAAAATCATTCTTTGGAAGCGCAGAAGTGACAATGTTCCTACGGAGCTGGTGGCTTGCCATTATGTGTATATTTGGATCTTTCACTAATAACAGCTTCTCGTGTTAACTTGTTTTCATGCATGTATTTTCCATTGGTAATACTGTTGTTTATATACTTTTGGTATGTGTTTTGTTCCACATGCTGTTAAGAAGATGTAAACTATATCGAGGTACTTATCTTGTTGAAAATATGTTATTTTCTTTTATTGTTTGTTGTGTCTATATGACTGTTCACTAGATAATAAAGAACCTTTTTATCTCATGTGTCTCTCTTAGGATAGTATACCCTTTAGAGGCTCCCACTTTTATTTCCACTAAGTGCCATTTGTATTCAGTGTTCCTTGGTATCATCTGCTTGTTTATTTCAAAGGTTATGTGTGCATGCCTATGTAACGATTCATTACGAAAAACATATGGGATTTTGGTAACGGGACAATACTCCAAATAGGGATCTACTCAAATGTTGAGGTGTAATTGAGACTTCACATCGAGGAGATGTTCTAAGTGTCGGTACGATTGAAATTAGCTTCATACCAGATGTCTTAGGTGGTCGGGATTATAATTGCATTAGATTCCTGTTCTCGAGAGGACCAAAATCAACCTACACATATAATCGGTTGAAAAAAATTAAATTTGAATTAATTTAAGCACAATGAAGGTAAAAATGGAATGGGTCGGCCTAACCACATGTGGAGTTAACATAACCCCAAGCGATCACCTGTGGCTTCATCAAGGTGACTTGAAGCTCATTGCTGTGCCCACATTTCTCTCTTATGATATCTTCTTCATGCTACTCATGCCTTCAAAATTAAGTTCGTAGTACTGTCTTGGCTCACACGAGTGCAACTCAGGAAAAGCTGTGTGAGATCAGAATCTGTGGTGATCTGGGTATTCTTGGCTAGAACCGCGGGTCGACCACGATGAGGTAGCAGGACAGGCTTTTGCCGAACCGCAAGGCAAGGCATGTGAAAGGTCGGCCAGCTTCGTGCAGGTATAGCTACGGCCAGGCCATCTTCGAGGGCATGACTGGTATTTTGGGCTAATCGAGGGCCTGTCGTGAGCATAGAGTGTACCATGTCCGGTTCGAGCTGTCTTCCGGTCCCAAAACTGAAGTCTTCAACCCGATTTAATATACTTGAATATTGGAATTTGAGACACATTTATTTTCTTCCTTTGATGTCTTCATTCTTACGTACGTAGTCCACCAGTGCTTAGAAAAATATTTTTAACATCACGGATTTAGATCTGGGACTTGGTGGTTGAATCATGGTGATCCCTTAGGATCTGTACTCTTGTGTGTAGATCTGGATCTATAGATTTCTCATGTATTTCCGTTGTAAGATGTATCTATGGTCTTATCGGTATCAATAGTGACTACAGTCAATATGCTGGCAGGTGTCGGGTTCAAAGAATCATGTTCCTTGGCTTAAAAGACTGTGTAAGGTCATTATGCATGTTATTCAAGGTTGCCATTCAATTTCATAGCATTGTTGAAGGTAGGAAAATATTCTGTGATGTTTTGATATTGCTAACCTCTTGCCTGTTTGATTCATTTAACCCTAATCTTGGATGCTAATTTCTTCATGAAACTACATAATCCCATCGGGCAGAACCTGTAACCTTAAGTTTGGAAAACCCTAGATTCTATGTAAGCCCCTAGTTGAAACAATCCTTTATTAACCAACTTTCTTTGATGTTTCCTAAGCCTGATTATTTCATCTCAACATAAAAACCTTAGCCTAAACTAGTATTTGATCCCTAACATAAAACTTCTCTAGTTAAAACCTAACTCCAAAAAACTAACCCTAATCCCTAAATTCTCAAACCCTAGAATCTGTCCTTAAAAATCCCAAAACCTATAAAAATTTATTATTTTAACTTTATATTAAGTTTTAAACTTTATATTAAAAGTTTTAACTTTATATTAAAGTTTGTTTTATACCGAAGTTTAAACTTTATAAGAAACATTTGTAGGGATTATTAACACCTCATCCCGATAAACACAGCTCCTTTTAATATTGGCTCCCCTATATGCCAACAATCATCGTTAACATTCATATATACATGACTTATTAAAGGTTAAAGAGTCCGGCGGAAAAGCAAGATACAGAAGAAAAAAAGCTTGGTGGTGACTCGTACGAGGGCAAAGTTACAGTTGGACGGAGAGGATTTTTGGGCTAAATAAATGAACTCCAGACTTACTATGGAAATCAAGAGTGGCATCCAGGGCTCAAGAAAAAACAACACAAGACTCAGAATTGAGCATAAGTTACCACGTGTCGGATTAGCTGTAAGGGCTCGAGGACAAGTAATAACCATGGGAACTTCAGACAAGCAACCACAAAATTCAGATTAATTTATGATGAACACCCATAGACATCATCCTTAAGCACAAAAGAAACAACATCGGATTTGCATAAATATTTATGCCTAGCTACGAAGATCATCTGCCCATGATGATCTCAAGCTAAGTTGTTTTAACATAGAATATCGGAATAGTTACAAATCTTTAAGCCAAGATATGCAACAGAAGTATACAGACATGTTTACACTTGGATTTTATACACGTTGCAACTAATTTTGGAGCTGTCATCTATGATAATTAACCTCAAAACTATTTTTATTTTCACTTGTTTGTTGGGCCCTCTTTGAAGCGTGGTCTACTTGAAAAATTCCATTGCCTGTTCTTCGTCAAGCTAAGGGACACTCTATTCTGCTTTTTCTATGTTTTGGTCAAGGGTTAAAGAAACTTCACCTTGATTCACTTTTAAGGCATTATGAGTGATGAAGCATTAAAGACGTTTGTAAATGAAAGAATTTTTTTGGACAAATGAGCATCTCTAGATTGTTGGAGGTGTTAGAATCCTACAATTTACGGATATCACAAGGTTATTATTATTTCTTACTTACAAATTTCATAACAACATATGTTTTCAATATTCAAAAATAATTTCCAAAGAAGATAAAAAAAAACAAAGAAAGAAGAAAGGGTGTTAAAAGAAGGAAAAAGAAAGCCCACAAAAATGAATATTTAGAAAGTATTTGAAATCAAAATGCACTACCCAGAAAAGCTTTTCAATCATACAACAAAACATGAAGGACATGCAATTTTGAATTTTCTACGATGGGATTTAGGGCAAACTCAATACATCAAACAAACAAAGCAGCTTATGAGTGAAATGGTAAAAATGGCATTGGTTCAACAACTTAATGCGAACTAATGGGAAGAAATAAGGGATATGTGAGCAGGTTAAAGAAATTCAAGGAGAAAAAATGATTTGATGCAAGTCTAAATGCACACTAAAAGGGTGGAAATTAGATTTTTGGAAAAAGAAAGGGAGGAAAATGTAAGTTTTGTTCTATAAACGTGACCCTAAAAAATTGCTTGTTGTTTCTAGTAAGAAGAAGAAATCAAAATGAAAGGAAGAGTTATACTCCAAAGGTCCGAAAAGAGGGTGGTCTATAAAGGTTAGGGACATATGGTATGCTTCTAATCCTGAAGTCCCAACAACATTCACTTCTTCTGTTATCTTGCCCCATTCATGTACCATATCCCAAAAGTTTCCACTACCCCTCGACTTTCATATCACGACCTGTCCATCATGTCTCGCATTACTTTCTCCATCACTCTCCATCCTGTTAGCAACCTCTCTCTCCCCATCATCCCCGTCACCACACAGCAAGCGATACATGTGTTTGTCTCGCCCCCACCCCTCCCGAACATTAACAACGAAACGATCAAAGGGTCAGTCCCCAATACAAAATAGGCACCTGCGTGTTTTAAACTCTGCTCTGTTCCAATACTCCCCCCATATGGAATGTACCACACCCCAACAAAGTGGTTTCGCTACAAATAAACCATTGCCGCCAGCAGACCAATTTCACTTTGGTTTCCACTCTCCTTGCCACGTCTAGTTTGGCTGTACCTCCATCCGTCAAACCACTCTGCTAAGCAGAGTGGTGCCGAGCTGATTGGGCCACAGCTGCCACCATCCACAGCAGACGCCGCGCATACCCTCAACATTTAACAATCTTAAAACGAGAAGCCAAAATCATGCCCAATGCAGTTTCATAACAAACTTTTGTTCGAAGGTTGAATATAAATAGGAAGTTTCACGGAAATCACGAGTTAAAGCAATTGTTTAGGGAAGAGCTTGTGTTCATCTAAAAATAATTAAAAAACTCTAGAAAAACGAAGATTAAATTCCCCTTCAACTGCCTGGTTTTGATCTCATGGTCACTTCTGTTGTCTCGCCCCAGGCAGCGCGACCTCAACATATTCTGTCCCTTGCTGCCATCATTCTTCATTGCGGATGCAGCAGCTGCGAAGACAAATGTTGCCCTCACCCTAGGGACGAAGAACGCTGGCCCCATGGTTTACCTACAGTGGATTTAGATGCCACAACCCTAGCAGGAGTGTAAAGATTACAGTTAAATGAGATTGGAACTTCGACTTGTTAAGGCTGTCTGTTATTGACTCGAGGACAAATTTCTCTAATGAGCCAAATGTGGCAATACCAGCCGACAGAACCCAAATACCTGCCTTCATCTTACAAAACACGTTTATGGAATATAGAAAATGCTGAGCCTACTATGACATGTCTCCAAAGTACCATAGTCACCCCAACAAGGAGAAACCATGTTCACCATTAATGCCCATTCACATTGACCAAATGATGCGGCCCCCACTCTAAAAAATAATGTCCCCTTCTCTTATGAATCCTTGAAGAACTTTGCTCGAAAAATTATTTTGCAGTGAAACCAAAAATCCTCAACTTTCTGTGGCAATTAGGTACATTAACCTATAGTCCATCTACACTTTATTCTATTTTTCCTGAAAGTACTGACGGATTATCATGACTTTCTATATTGTTTAGTAGGTTTATCATGATCGATTTTGGGTCATTTCGTGATATGTTTTTTTGTCCATTCTCTCCTCGGAAGAAAAACACAATCATGTTTAGTATGCCAGGTTTCTTAGGGATACAATACCTAAGAATAAATTTTAAATTTTATTGCAAATGTTTTCAAATACATAAATGTTGGTGTATGTGTTTGTTCTGTTCAATCTAAGAAGGCGGGGTTTCAATTTCAAACTGGCCAGTAAATGAAGATGCGAGAGCCTCAATCTAACATGTCTTGGACCACCCTATTTAAAAATAAGAACTATGCATAAGGTTTGTGGACACACAACATCCAAGGCCATCAACACCCTCAGGTGGAGGCAAGGATAGGTGAAGAAATCAAAGAAAACCATGCAACTAACGAACAAAGTGAAGACAATAGTTGGTGCCACCAAAATTATGAGAGATTAGGGTCTGTGAATGGAAACCTGACATAAGTACTTTCGAAGTTCACTCTCGCGGGGGTCTTTGTAGGGGCATAAGGAAAAGACGATAGTCTGATTGAGGATCATGGTGCCGCGCCAAAAGGCTCATTTCGAGGTCAAGACACAAATTGAACGCTGCGCGGCCACTGTGTCGCGGCGGAGAAGGCGGATAAGATATAAGGGAAGGGTTTGGGTCACGGTTTCACTTGGTCCTTGTGACCCTAAAGAGGTTGCTCTTGCCGAAAAAGATTAGGCAAATTCACACACCCAATGTTCACACACAGGACATAATTGAGCGATTATGCAATAAAAATGGGTGACCTAACACCTCCGAAGATTAAGAACAAGCCAAATCCCTTGAAAGGAATTCAAAATCCCAACACCACAGAAAGACGGATGTGAAAGAAAAGGGACAGCGAAAGAACGAGGGGAGAGCGAGGAACGAGGCACGGGGGACCTGGGTCACCTTTGGTGGTGGCCCGGTACCCCTCTGAAAAAAATATGAGTTACACAATGCGACCAAGATGATGTGAGGCTTGGTGAGGCAAATCGCCATAAAATGGACGCAGAGATGGAACACGCGCAAGGTCTGTTTTGAACTTCATACGGCAACACTGGACTTATACGAGCTGTAATTAAAATTCCAGTTTGAGTTCTTGTTGTCGACATGTTTGGTAAAATAGATGAAATTATTATTTTAGGACCTAGGCTATTTTTAGGCAATGTCTCCTAAAAATATGAGTCAAATATTTACCCTTAATAATATTTTAAGCTACAAACAACAATTTACTCTCTTTCTTGGTGCTTGATTTAGTCATAGGTGGCTCATCGCGTAGAAGAATCACGTGGTTCCTAGGGTTTGATAACATCTTGCATGGTTAAACTTCAAATTCAAGGGCCAGAAGTAACGAAGGTTTTGAAGGTAACAAGGAGCGTGAGATAGTGAGTTGTATTACCATTTATTTAGTTTGTTCAGGTTAAGGATCATTATTAATAATCAACTGAACAGGTGGAGTGAATTAAACCATTTAATTCACTAAGTAATAACTCGTGGTCATCAAAACACTTGGATACTCTGATGCATGATCGTTCGTGAACGTTAAGAAAGGTAGGCTGAAAAGGTAGGTAACTATAGAACACAGAGAGATCAATTTTATGGATTTACATTATGGAAAATTGTCCATGACAATTACACGGTCAAATAAAGGATTGAACTTTGGATCTCTTCATATGGGGCCATTATTACGCAATAAATAAGGCTTAATTGTTGAAATTTTTTCGTTAAATGCTGTTAAAAATAGCTAGATTAATAATGTGACTTTATAAAGAAGAAATCATTCTTTTATGAGGTATATGCTTGTTTGTGCAGTTCATCCATTATAATATACACAATAGGCTGCAGAGGTTTTCAGCTATGAAGCTTTCCCCATACATACGGGGTTAATGTGGTTGATTTGATGCGAATCATTCTGTTCCATGGTAATTAGTTATGAGTGAAATTACTACAACCTTTGCCACAATTGAGAATCGATGTGTCATTAGGTTAGCTCTCCATTGAATAAGTAGTTTATTCGACTGAACATTCATGGTATCGAACAGATGCTAATTGTCGAGATCTATTCACGGTGATTGCAAGCTTCGCTACTAGGGCCAGTGCGCTACGGAACGGGAAGCATTCCGGATTGTCTTTCTTCGGAAAGTGAAAAATTACGGTAAAAACCCCTTACGGTCATCTACGGTTGGAGCATTGCTCTGGTATGGTCGAGCCGATGAAGCTTGGGTTTGGGAGATATGATTTTACGTGTTTGTTTTCTTGGTAGCAAGGTATTCAGAAAATGTCTTCTTTCAACGAGGTTGCGACCTAAAGATATGCAGAAGGGAAAAAAAAGTTCGAATTATATTTCACGTAAGAAGGATACGCATGGAAGCGAGTGTTAGAAGATAATGGATACCCGGAGAGTTAAGCCAGGTACGGATGTCCCAAAGCTGTGATGGAAAAACACCGAGTGGGTACATGGCAAAGAAAGATGTGTGAAAATATCGTGAAAGGATCTTCTTCGGAGAAACAAGGATCATATTATCCATTTTGTGGAAGAAACTATTTAATGTGGAGAAAACTTTGACGGATCTGTTCAGTGGTGACAAGGAAGGTGGCACTCAAAAATAACTCGAAACCTCAAGATGGAGAAATGACAGTCTTATTAAAGCCCTCCCATTATAATCCCAGAATCATTTGGGGCCATGGGGGTCTGTCGATAGAGGACATGGTACGACTGGCTCTCATAAGATGCCAAAGCTTGGCCTCCATATCCGAATGGTGATGGCTGAGAACTCCGGGAGTCAGGGACGTGCTGACCGAAGAATCATAGGGAGGAGATAAGGGGACTGCACAAAGAGATGGATCTTCATCAAGGAGCGGTAGAAGAAAAGCTGCGCTTTGGTAATAAAGAAAGAAGGAGGAAAGAGTGAAAACCTCTCGACCAAAATGCCAAGGGCAAGAAACGAGGATATGGTGAAAATCGACCTTTCTTTCGCAGGTACGGACATTATGCTGCAATTGTCGAAGAAGAAAAACCCAAGCAAGCCGGAAAATACAAGATGGAAGCTTTGGCTTCACGGTTACGAGCTACGACTTTCTTCAGTTCGCACTTGGTTTTAAGTGTGATGAGGTCGGTGTGTGGTTCTTGGACAAAAGGCATCATTTCACTAAGCGGGAAGTGGAGACTGTTCTCGGATACGGAAACAAAAAGGTTTAAGTGTTTTACATCGAGATGAGCGATGACGGTGGAAATACGATCTGGGCGGGTATCGATAAAGTATCCTTTCGGAAGGGAGTACCGTCGCCACTTTTGTCTTCAAGGATATCATGCATATGCCGGATTGAAGAAGAGCTTAGTTGTTCGTGATGTTGGGATGCGAAGAACAGGTACGGGTGCTTGAGCGAAGAAGAAAAGACGCTTCTGCGTAATAAGACGCTCTTGGAGAGACCCGGAGAAGATAGGGTTCGAACTCGGGCTGCTTCCAACGATTGCGGGGTGAATGACAAGCTGCCATGCAAAGGCGTGGAAGGCGGGCAGCTGGGATGGTGAGGGCGAACTATAGCACAAGGAAGATTGGGCCATCTTCACCATGGAGCTTTGAAGAATTGCTGCTGATGAATTTCTCTGTGAACTTCTGAGGCTTTGCTTGGTCAGATCAAGTCTGAAAAGGGTGTGCACCAGAAATGTAGAAGGCCATTCCACGGGAAAGGATCAGTGGCCGCCGACAATCGCGAAGGTTCACAGACGTGTGTGGTCCTTTCTCGGTTAGCAACGACCAAAAACACAAACCTTCTTTCAGTCTTGTTGATGATTTTCTCTACGAAAATCATGGATCTTCTTCATGCGGAAAAGGCATTCGCTCGAAAAGTGCCGCGGGTTTAAAGCAACGGTCGAGGGTCGGGAAGGAGTGATTGCTCTGGGGTAATCGCGGTGGTGGGGTCTCTAGCTGAATTGAGGGTTTGCGGTGACAAAGGTTCGGAGGGAAGCTCATCGCACCTAACCAGCAAGCTTGGGTGGGCCCCGGGCGGAAAAAACATCGCGGGCGGAAGTACGTGGGTGCGCACGGGCGATGTTGCGCGGTCCCGAGGCCTGCCCTTCACTTGTGAGCTGAAGGCATGCAGCCTCTGATGTGTGCCCGAACGGGCTTGTCCTCTGAGTTCTTGCGCATGGGTACACAGGAGGAGGCTTCGCTCGGCAAGAGGGCAGCGTGTTTCCCATTTACGGTTTTTGGTTCTCTGTCTACATGCATGTGACGAAGGATGCAAGAAGGAAGGCTGGATCCTTGTCACCGAGGATTTGGAATATTTGTAGAGGGTATCCGGTACACCTCATAACTATCGGAGTGTGTCGAACGGGTCGCAAGGCTTGTTGTGCGGCCGGAATATAAAATTCCGGAAGGAAAAGCCATCGGTGTTCGCCCGAGAGGCCACTTGCATGCGGACGACGCTGGTTCTAAGGAGAGGCCTGAGGTGTGGATCAGCCACGGAGAGTTCGAAGGGAGTGGGAAGAAACACCGAGCCGGTGCCAACCATCGGGAAGCGCATCGCACTACGGAAAAATGCAGCGGCCCGGCTCAGGATGCGAGAGGTTGTGGAACCACCTACGACGTGAGAGTGAAGCTGGTCTCATGCCGGATCGATTTTCTTTGGATACATGTCTTCAACAGTCAATGTTATGTATCGAGGAGCCATCCTCTTTCGAAGCCGTGGAGGAACCCGCAGCAGGTTGATACCGTGATCGAAAATATGATTCGATCATCGGGGAACGGTCGCCAGGAATTGTCCCAGGGCCGGTTGGGAAATCGATGGTAGGTTAACGATGGATCTACAAGGTGAACGGCGGTGGCAGAGATGTGGAAAGTGGCCAGGCAAGTTTATGCCTTTGGTGGCTATACGGATGGGGATTGACTGGGGGAGACTTTGCTGTCCTGGGTACTCTACCCCATGGATGATCCTTGCTACAATGCCAGATAGGGGTGGCATTCATCGGATGGATGTGACACCATTATCAATGAGTTATTGAGAGGAGGTGTTCCCATAGAGCAACTTTGAAGGTTTTGAGAATCTTGATGGAAGCCACTAATGGAAAACTCAAGGAAACTAACTGTGTTTGACAAACACAATGCTTGTTTACGGATGATAGCTGTCTGCAAGGCTTGATTTAAAGAGTGAGCGGGTCCAAACATTTTAGGAATTGTGGTAGGGGGGAAAAATAACCAGATATCGTCTTATTATTATGAATGATACGGTTTATTGTGGCAGAGATTTTAGTGCTATTTTAAGGATGATCTTGGGGAGATTTAGGGACAGAGACCTGGGCATGCTTATTATTTTAAGTTGGAATTTAAAACATGGGTGGAGGGTGACATTTCTGAGAAAGTGCCTGGGAAGTTGCAGAAGGTTCAACACCCAGCGCAACCCTGTTAAAATGCCCTCTCCACAGCGTGGATGGAAAGAGAATGCTATGGGAGGAAGTGATGGACAGTCCACCATATGTCAACAGTTAAAATGGAGATAGTTGATCATATGCGGTCAATGCTCGGCCGGAGTATAACCTGTCGGTTAATAACTGGCATTCACCATTAAACCTACCGGAAAATATTTTGGGCGTGTCATATATCAGAGCGCATGGGATCTGGTCTGTTGATGCCGGGCGGAGGATGGGTGAGCTGCAAAACTGTGATGGAATCAGGAGATCAGCAGGCCGGAAGAACTCCGGAAGATTTTAGCGTTAGGTCGTCTTGCCGGTTCTTGATAAAGCGTGGGCGAAGATAATCAGCATAGTCCGGTGGAAGTGCTGATGCTGGCTCCGGTTGGGCTGGAAACAAACCGGATCGAGGAAGATCTCTGGAGTTGTTGAGTTGTTCAGGCCTGATCGCGTTGTGGAGCGCATCGTCTGACGCCAGCGTCGATGTTTGTGATAAAGTTAAAACATACTGACCTCGGCGATTTCCATCCGGTGGGGTCTGCGCATTGATGAGAGGATCGTTCAGGCTACTTTCGCCACTATATTTTCGCGGAGATCAGGATCGCAGGCCATCTGACGACGCTCTATGGAACGATTAAGTTCCAGGAAAGCGGGATGGGGGATTGGATAATCACCTGCAGAAAGTGTTGAGGCCAGCAGATGATGAACGTGGTAAAATAAAATGCTTATCGGTGACTCGCTGAAGCCGGAAGTCTGGTTTTCAGTCTGTTTTAGACTATGTCTATTTGTACGCTGAACATCGCGAACACCAAACAGGAGTCCGGTTGAAATTGCAGTATAGGCGTAATAATAAAGAAAAATAGATGGAACCGCTATTCACAGGACTGAATATTTTGCGTTTATTATATCCTAAAAATGTAAGTCGCTCTTATTTTATTAATAATAATTTGACTATATTGTCAGTTTACTCTTGAACGCCAGTTTGCGATGTGGCAGGTGGCTCGCCCGCAGGCAACAGAAGAATCACATGAACCCGCAAGGTTACGTTGTATCTTATGGATGACTTGATTAAACAGTGCGTGAAGATTTGGAGAGTTAACGGGACAGATCTAAAACTGGAATTAATAATGCAACATTTTGATTGAACTAGTTAAAGTTAAGTTTCTTCAATTTCTATCGAACAAATGGTGATGCGTTAATCATGTGATTATAAAATATCAACTCTTATTAATCAACTCAAAACATGGAATTCACTCCAATTTTGTGATAATTCAGTGAAACCCGGTGGAAAGTGAAATGAAAAGGTAAGTAGCTACAGTTCTGGAGGGTCAGTTTTACATGAGGATTTACATTACTTGGAAAGGATGTCACAAAAATTGGGTCAGTAAAAGGTTACGAACACTTGAATGTCTGTCTCCAGAACACTGATTTAACAATAGAAGCAAAACAAACAGGGACATTGCATTGAGTAACATAACAAAAACAAAATGGAAGATATTGTTGACTTTTAGAAAATAAGTGTTCTTGTAGAATGTAACTGTGTTTTGTTACAGTTTTCTTACGTATAATATACTGACAGCTGAGGTTTTCAGCCTTGACTTTCCTTTATCTTGAATTTATTAACGATTGATTTGAAAATTGAAGGACTAACTTCTATTATTTCATATCGTGGATAATTGTAGATAGAATTATATGTTTATGTGATTAAATTGATGTTGTAAATAAGGTTAATCTACATTGAATAAAGTGATTTATTCAGTGAGACTTTACCTGATTTGGGGAGATGATTCCTTTCAACAACAAACAAGAAAAATCACACTGTAGGAAACACCAAAACCGCAAAATAATCGCCACATCGATACAATCATCTCAAGGTGGAAGATCTTCTGGCTAAGGCTAAGCATCAGTCTTTGAGATTCTAATAGTGAGCTTTCAGCTTTTAAAACTGACAAAATATTCAAGCTGCGAGAGAACACGAAAAAAAAAGTCTGCAAGCAACAAAAAACCTCAGAAACAGGTCAAGGATAAATGATAAATATAGGATACATGAATATAGAGACATTGAAGATAAATAGATACGCATAGAAATGAAATTAATAGAATTGGTTAACAGTTACAATCGGAAAACAGAGTAGGGATGAAGCTACTAAAAGGAAAAGAGCGACTCAGAGGCACTCATCTGACAGACTGTCCTATTTGCTCAACTATTCATCAACTATTCAAAACATTCTGTGACATCAATGGAATGGAATCCAGTATCTAAAAATGGAAAAACAATCACAATCAAGGTGAGGGTGAGAACACTGGGTTGGCAATGGGGGATCAAGCAAGATGAAACTCCCATGGAACAACAGAAAGGTCATGAAGGATGGAGAAAAATGAAAAAATTTATAACAAATAGACAGATAGTGGTGGGTGGGAATCATGTTCAACACTACTTGGTGGTTGGATGGAAGATAAACAACCATCACACGCCTGGAACAAAAATAGCCTTGCAAATACAAAGTAAACTGTTCGAGAAAAACTAAAGAGTTAGAAATATGCCAATAACAACCCTAAGGTCATAAAATTAAACTCAAATAATTTGAGGCTGAAGGAATGGATAACAAGGACAGAACATCATTCTGTGGAGATGAAAAGATTCTCTACTAAGAAAATTGAGCAAAACAACTAATCAAAGTGTATGGATGGACATGGCTGTGATGGAATGTAAACAAAAGTTGGACACCAGGGTAAAGGTTATGCCTCACCTTAACATAATCATATAACAAATGGAATACAAAGAATACATATTAAGCTGGGGAAAGCATTAAGGATATAAAATTTTCAACATTTCAAGGGGCATGCAGCAATAAAGGTTTTATTGAATCTCATGAACAATAACATCCTCAACCATTCAACACAAACAAACATGTTTTTATACTGGAGCCTACATTATAAAATATAAAAAGGTGGATGAGTGTATTGCTAATGATCATAAGTCTTAAAGAATTAGAACTGAAAGTCAGATTAATTATTGCATATAGGGCATAAAAGAAACATGGAAATTAGTTTATATCAACATGACATCGATGGAATTTGGAAATAACATCACGTCATATTTAATAAATATAGCAAAAAAAATACAAAATTCATTTTAAATAGGAAAATGACTATCATTACCTCCAAACCCATATGTATACTGTCATTCTTTTGGTTTATGAAGAAGGCACATGCAATTAATGTTAGATTAAGTGTTTGGAATATTTTTGTTACATTTAGCCTTCATTCATCTAGTTCTAATTAAATTTATGATTTAATGAAAGTTAATATCAAGGGAAACAAGCAGGTGGGATTAAATACGCATATTTATTTGTAAAGGATTAGATGCCATTAAACTCACCGTGTGGAAATCAGTATATTGAAACACACCTGGATTTGATCACGACATCATGCTTGGGGACTTATTCACGGTAGCAAGCTATATTAATAGTGATGTTTCTCCTCTGTCATTAATACTTTCTCTATCTTTCATCTTTGGCCATCGGGTTTATCTAAGTTACCAACAAGAAAATTTAGATTAAAATTTAAAACACATAAGTTATGTCATATTTTTATCTTGTCTGTTTTCTTAAGAAATTGTGGTTATTAATTCTTAACATTTATATTTTAGCTATTACGAACTCACTACTACCTTCATTTCTACATATTCTTTTACGTACGAATCAAGATGCCTGTAGTTTAGCTTTTGTTCTGGACCCTAAAATTTGATACATGATTAAAGCATTTGTGACTCACATCGCTAATGGATCAAGTTTTCCACAACTCTATGTAGCTTGTACAATCGACTCAAAACAAAAAGCACTCACCATTTCACAATACACTTTCATTATGTTGTTTTAACCATTTAAAACACGGTATATAAAGACAGAAAACCTCTACGGGTCATGAGCTCGGTCCTGAATTTAAAATGGTTTGATAATAATATCTATAAATTTGTTCTTACCAATCATGTAAATTATAATTTTAACATAATAGCGACCATATTGAGGTTTTTGAAAAACTTAAACATTTCATCATAACTCAAAACCCAGTTAAGAGCTCTGCTGCAGTTAAATAAACACTAAAGATGTGATTTTACGATTTATGTTGCCGTCATCAAGCACAGCAAAACTAAAATTAAAATGCAGCTTCCAGAATAATCTTTCACCGAAGATCATCTTATTCAGGCCTCATATGGAGTAAAATCTATGAAGAAATCTATAAAGAAAAACCCCCAGTGAGTAAGGTCATGCAATGATTCTCCACGGAAGCTGGTTCCATCTCCCCAGAAACCTTGGCCTTTGACTCCTCAGGTTAAGTTTGTTGAACAAAGTTTATGTAGGACAAATCCCAGAATGGAACATAGGACAGTTTTATTGTCTCTTTACAACCAAGTTCATTTGGGAAGCCTCACCTCCACTGAGCACGACAGCACGGCTTTCTCGCTTGCCACAGGGCTCCCTCCGGTGCGGTGGCAGGGTTCACACGGTTGTTCGATGTGATATTTGATAGTGCCTACCGCTGGCATCACGTAAGGTTGTCTGGCCTCTTCTTGCAGCTAGGTCTCTGTTATTTCCATTCGCTCATCATGGTCAGGGTTTCCAGGTTTATTTGTTGAGCTCCTGCTTTCCTTGACTTTTCTGCCATCAGGCCCACTGCAAAAGCTGTCACTTTTTCTGCCTCCTTTCTCCAGCTGTGATCCTCCATATCCAACAATTTAATACTCTCTTCACTTTAGTCCCACTGAAGTTTGTTACATAATTATTAAGCCTTTTCAGATAGCATACCATTGAACACTACTGCATTCCCTAGGATGCCTGTATTACATGGTATTAGTCCAGGTCCAGCTTTTCTGTGGTTTGATTATAAATTTCTATGTGGACAAAATGAATGACCTATTTTGAATACAAGAGATATATGATGGAAAATATCAGGTGATAATATTTTCCTGGGGTTTTGGGGAGAAGTGAAAATATGGTTCAAGGAAACAATAAATTCCAGTATACATGACCTCACATACATAACTATTGATAAATGGATGGGAAATTAAGAAAAACCCTCCTTTAAAATCACATACAGAATATGAAAACATCAAAGGAATATTGGAAAGAGTGCATGGGAACTATTGTACGGGTTTAACAACATGTCTGCCCAGAACTATCCTCACAGAACCCCATAAAGGCTTAGCCACAATGGGGAAATTCCCAGGATGGTTTATAGAATCTGAATGGACATAGCTTGGAAAGATGTTGCTCATTAAAGGATATCTGGAGAGATTAGGTAAGTGGAAGCTAACACCATACATAGAAGACTAGAATGAGAAATAAGAAAGTCACTATAAAGGGGGAAGAGCACATATCTTCTGGCCACAGTGCTAGGATGAACAACAGTTAAGAACCAGGAGAGAGACCAGTGGGAGGATCATATAGCCAAGAAAGTTTTCCTAGGCATAATCAACAGTACCTCAAAATAGAAACCAAAACTTTAGAAGAAAGCCCTCAAATAAGGCAAGAATATGCCCATAGAGCACGACCATAATAGTAGGTCTCCATTCCAAAAAATTATCACGGGTAGACTAACAGGGGATGGTTGAAAGACATTAGAAAGAAAGTTAAATTAATATAATGGGAATTAATGAAAAGTATTATGTTTTCATACTAATAATAAATAATAAACAACAAAATGTGGTGAAAGAATCCAGAAGGTGTAACAAAGGTTTGAAATAATTAATAACAGAATACACGAACAAAATAATCTTGACTTGAGAAAAAATTTGATCGGTTTCAAAGAAAAACAATTTTAGAAAAAATTACTACTTAAAAAATATGTAGAAAGTAGCTACAAGAGAAAAATAACATAAGGTTCAAAGAAAATTGCTAATATCATGGAAAGAAGGATATGAAAAAACCTATTAGCCAAAATAGTTGAGTCACAACAGTGCTACTGTTTAAATGTCTACACAAATCTGTTCAATCTGAATTTCTTTGCTTTAAAATAATTAGAAAGTGATTGTTCAAATCACCAAAAGGCACATATTGAACACCATTCAGCATTGAGGACGAAAATAGTAAATAAAATCTCAATCCCTTTCTGTGGTTTAATGGACAAGGATGCATATGAATCTAAATTATAAAGTCTTTGAACATAGGAAGAATTACTCCACTATCAATCTAAGTGGTAATCACTGGGAACTATTTATTTGAGAATGAGAGTGGAGAAATTAATCAAGGAAGAGGTGTTCCCTAAGCACATATCTCAAGGCAAATATTCATGGTCAAAATCTCCCATAATGCCATATTGGATTCGAATTACCTCTCATAATATTCATAATGAGTCATGGAAAAACTTAAGCACTTGAATATTCACTGCCTATAAAGATTTGTACTCACTTAGGATCCGTGAGATCAAGTACTGACCTCATCAAGGATGTTTGTGTTCAATTTAAGCTGGACCCCATTCAAAATTCATGGTAAGATGTAAATGTGGCTATTATCCTAATGTGGGCGTATTCTCACATCATGAGGCCAGCTGGGGACCCTCCAGGATGGATAAACATACCCAGGACAGAGTCTTGGTCAAAAAAAGATTATATGGGGAGACTGACATTGTGGTGGCGGGTGAAAAAACTAGCAACTTTGCACATGCTACACCACGCCATTCGGTGTGACCTTGGCTCGACTAAGCCTGCCCGTGGTCAGGGCATTAATGAACAAGTGATAGCGGGAAAGGACCCTGGCAAGGCTGACCAGGCTGAATGGAAATTGTCCCACAACACAAGTACGAACCTGAACCTTTTTAGGACATTGAGTTTGATGGCTCACCCCGCAGAAAAAACGAGCTTGAGAACATGGGTGTGGTGTATAGCTCTTGGCTTGAACCATGGCTAAGAAAGGTCATTCCTACTAGGCATTACAGTTTGGAACATAACAAATAACATAATGTGAGGGCTAACATGGGTTTAGCCTCACAAGAGAATTAAAGACCAAAACAATTTAGTTCATGAGTTTGGGTGGGATAATAAAACAAAAAGGAGGAGTGAACAAGCTAAGGTCAGGATGCAAGGCACTGTGGAGCCACCCTTCAGCCTGCGAAAACATTGAAGAAATTACCCTTCTCTCAAGTTTTAGGAAAAGTAAATATCTGCCCACTGCAAATGGGATTATTCCTTTAACCCTTGTCCAATTACCTCAGCTCCTAACAAACAACCTTCATCTGATTCATGTAGCCACCAATAGTCACCTGATAAAACAGAGATATTTAAGCAAGTCTTTGGAGATAATAAACAGTGTGAAAATTTCATAAATCTAAAGGTGAGTTTGAAGATTCAACTTGGGACCTAAGATTAAAGAGGGTTCTTTCAAAGAAAAAAAAATATTTATAATAAAGGACAGACCTCATCCTAATTTTAGTGTTCATCACTTGGGCGGATAAAGATCACATAGGGCCAGAAGATATAAAACCCCATAAAAGGAGTTTGAAGTACTCCAAGTTCAAAAAATAAAAATCTGCCTAGAGGACTTGTTGCTTTGAGAGGAACTATTTGATTTCAAGCCATTGTGGCAGAAGCCCAAAGATGGAGCCTACAAGCAGGCATTGAGAGTGCAATATGAGTCGGGGACAAGATGATAAAGTTATAAATACACTTCAGACGTTCACCAAAATAAAAATACATTTCTTTGTTCCAGGACTTCATTGATATGTGTTTGCTTGGAGCTAAGGCTTAGATGTTGATACTAATATTCTCCATTTTAGTTCAATCTGAGAGAACCGAGTCTGCCTGAACAAAAGCGCATGAGATGTAAAATCCTATCCTGTGCCTTGGTTCGCAAGAAAGAATCTAAAAAATATGTATATTTTTCCAAATAATAATTAAATGGAATGTTTTGAATGGGTTTTCTAATATTGTACCTTGAAAGAAAAGCAATGAATCATAATTTTACATTAGTTAGAAATAAACAAGGTATCCTTGGAACCTTCCTTTACAAAGATGGACACATATTGCAAGGGTAGTGGGATCAGAAAGGATGTCTTTGCTAGTTGTTTTAAGAGTACAATCATGATGATATGGTGCCTTCGGATGGTCAACTTCTGGCTGTAACTTTTACCACTCATGGGGGCACTACATGTATGTATAAAATGACTTTTGGATTAGCAGCAGCAGTGCTGCTGAAAATAATGGACATTGATTTTTTTTATAGTCACTGTTCAAATCCTACAATGATAAATATTCTGATGTCAACTGCAGAAACATGGCCATTTACAGGAAGTTTTGAAAAGTGTAGAGAGGTTAAATTATCTACAGAATCCTAAGAAATCATTAGCTGATGCAGAAAACTTAAAATGCATATTATATCGAAGAAGGAATCCATTGACCCAGTAGGGATTGAAATTTATTAACCCAAATCAATCATCCCAAGAAGAACATCAACAAAGAAACATGATCTTCAAACTGGAAAGATAATTTTTTAAAGAAAATTTACTTCAATGCCAAAATTGCTAGAAAATATCACTAACATACTCGAAAGTTCAAGAGTTAAGTGGGTATGAAACCAAACAGGTCTTTGTTTGGTAAAAACACAGCACTCATATTAGAAGATTTGATCTCAAACTTCATCAGGATTTCATTATTTTTAGTTTTGCTCAATTATTTTCTTATGTTTGCTATGTAGAAAAAATAGGAAGGACAAGAGCAACCATAACACTTTTGGAGCAAGCTTTAAATGAATACCTTTGAAGCTACAATATCATAGCTTTGGGTGTTTTCTTGGTCTGCTGAAAAATTTTGGAACCCATTCATTCATATATTCCCTTTTTTCTTAAATACGATTCTTAAAGACTTGTCTGTGAGATCTTAGTGGAAAAAATCAAGTGAATTCTTGATCCTGAGTGTGATTTAGAGATGTCACCACCAAAATAATCAGGGACAGAATTAGCCAAATTGATGGTGGATGAGACTCAATTTTATTTTAGATATCAACATGATTCATTCTATTTGGATGAACAAAGAGAGTTGAAAACTGCCTATTGAAGAGCTTATTCCTAATTTCTCCACCAGATACTTAAATATATTATATGTTCTATTTTATTTAAATTCTCCTCCACAGTTTGTTTAAAACAAAAGCTATATTCAGAAATTGAAAAGGTGTAAAAATTTTGCATCTTAGAAAATTTCTTGTCTTTTGAAAAGATTTGGTATGTTATTAAATGTTTGCTTAAGGAAGATGCGAGATAGGGACATGCAAAATTTCTGAAGAGATTACAGAAGGCATCTCTCTTCAAGGACTCACGTTTAAACATAGATCATGGGGATGATTTCTATTGGCCTACTTTTCCCAGATGTCTCTCTTTAAATTGGTAACTACCACCATCACCAAATGTCAGGCTTGCAGAGAAAAAAGGATTGTCACCTTTCCCTTACAGCAATCTCAGCCAGAGACTCACTTTCAACAGGGTTTAGAATTCATTGGAAAATCACCCCTCCTCACCCAGCACAACTCAGATCCTTGTTCTCCAATTGTTTTACCAAATGGAATGAAGCTGTGCCAACTTCCACCATGCTAACCTAGGTGTTTAACTCAAAATTCTTAGAAACCAACATCTTTGTCTGTATTTGGTTGTCTTAGAGGAAAATCATCATAGATAACGCTACTACTTTTAAATTTCAAAAGAAATGGTGTATTTTTCACACAAACTCCCATCTCTTTGGGGCAATCAACAAGGCTATTACCCTCAAGGTGTGGACTGATTGAATCTTAACAAAGTTTGGTTAACATCATCAAGAAATTGCCTGAAAATAATAATGAAAATCACAGCATAAGAAATTGGTGCATGCATTATGAGGTGACAGGCCAACCTTTAAGAAATCAGTGTGCTCTCTTTCCGGTTGGTCTGTAGGATGGATGTTTCCCAACATGCTTAGGAGTGCTAGCCATGAAAATCATTCAGAACGGTGAAGAGAATGATGTACAAGAGAATAAACGGACAGAACCTGATTTGTGATGCAAGAAAGTTTACAACAAAATCGGGTGATAACGAGAAAAGCTATAAAGAAGATCTTTGACAAAAACAAAAAAATAATTTTAATGTGGAGACAAAGTATGAAATAAGTTCTAGAAGAAAGAATAAAATCAACATAGGTGACAACACATGGAAAACATATAATGACTGGTTAACATAGGAAATAATGTGACACCATAAGAGATGGATGGCACGAGCTACTTGGAGGTCTGTCAATGGAAGGATGTTGAACGTACTTCTCTAAATACATGAAATTTCTCTCATTGTCTAGCTACCACAATTTTGGGATACAAGTTTTGTTTAGGGCTACCTTGTTGTGCTGAAAAAACGTAACAGACATATTCATAAAAAACGGCAAGAAGATTCATAGAAATTAGGAAGAATATACAAAACTACGGTGCTCGGTGCACTGTGACACTTCCCTAAGAAGAAGTACCATCCTTTGAATCCTTTATTCAGGAATATATTTTACGGTATCACTGTAGGGTGACCGTATATTTATTATTTTGGGGCCTGCATGTTGTACACTGTTTTAATATTTATAAAATCATTTCCAAAGAAGATAAAAAACAAAAAAAAAGAAAGAAAAAGAGGTGTTAAAAGGAAAAAAAAGCCCCCCAAAAAATGAATATTTATGAAAGTACTACAAATAAAGAAACTGTACTCTGTTTGAAAAGATTGTTCAATCGTACAATAAACATGGTTATACAATTTTTAAATTTTCTAAGTAGGTTCAAAACTGAAGGTTTTCCAAACCATTTAATCTTGACTTATCGATAGATAGGTAAGCGTAACATTGGTTCAATAACTTAATCTAAACCAATAGGAAAATAAAGGGATAGGTGGTAAGTTAGAACTTCGGAAGAAAATGATTTCGGGGTCTGCAAGTCCCCAAACCACCTAAAGAAAAAAGGTTGAATTTCGGTCCCGGTGGTAGATTTGTTGGAAAAGAAAAGGAGAAAATGTAGGTTTATTTCTATAAATAAGCAGCCTGAAATTGCTTGTTGTTTTCTATAAGTAACGGAAGAAATCAAAATGAAAGGAAGATTTATACTCTAATGGTCGAAAAGAGTAATTCTATAAAGGTTAGGGACCTTATGACAGGATTTCTAATCTAAGTCCAGGCTTATTCATATTACTTATCCCCCTATTCATAGTTTCCTTGCTCTAAAGGTTCACACACCGCAATTTCATATCAAGCCCACAATGTCCCGCTCGGTGTCCCCGTGCCCTCGCATCGCTGTCACAGCCCGCTAACCACACTACTTTCGCATATTCCTCACTGTGCATCAACGGCCCCCCGTATGTTCCAGCCCCCTCACCTCAGCATTAACAATGAGGGATGGGGGGGGGTTAATACGCGTTGTTTACCACTAACACACTACGATATACTTCCCTTGAATGTTTGCCTTCCAAACAAATTGCCACTCCCTAAAGAGTGGTTTTCGCTTTTAAATAGAGCTTGACACTGACCGCTTGTTGGACTATCGGTTGCCCTTTCTCTGCTTCATCTGTTGGTCTTTGTCCTCGTCCAATCACGACTGCTCCTCTGACAAAGCCATTGCCATAAATGATCCAGGTAAATTTGTTCCAACGGACCACCACCTCAACAACCCAACAATCACAAATTATGGAAAAAATCATACCCGATACAAATTTTACTATGCTCATTTTGTTCAGAGAGTTTATATATAAATATCGAAGGTTACCCAGAAGATACGAGTTAAATGATTGTTGTGAAAGCCCATGTTCATCAAAATAATCAACAGCTCTCGACAATAGGATTACGTTCCACCTTTAAGTAACCATTACGGTATGAATACTTCTATATGTCTCCTTCGTTATTGTAGGCTATCAGCACTTCTTGCTCCTTTTTCTTACATCCATTCATGGGCCTGGATTAATGGTCTGAAAGACAAATGTACCTGCAGAGGCCAGGCAACAACACAGCAGTTTACCCTCAGTGGTTACAGATCCCTTCTTAGCCTTGACCAGGCCAAAAATTCGGTCAGAACGATTACGGACTTCGACTTGTTCGATCTCTACGCGGCTTCGAGAAAAATTTCTCCGTCAGAATACGATAGAGTGCTTGTGGGGATACCAAAAGCACTAAAGGTATCACCTAGCCTGAGTGCAAGGTTCGCTAGAAAACTAGCCAGGCTGTAAACAGTGACAGACATGGTCACCAACACGGAGAAAATCATGTCACCATTAATGCTGATCAAGTGACCATGGTGATGTGGAGCCCCACTCACAGACAAAAAAAGTCCCCTTATCTTTGAAGCCTTAAGAAATTTATATCAAAGAATATGTTTTCAACAAGAACAAAAACTCTATGATTTTCATGCTTGTTGATGCCAATTATAAAAATCACCATGTCCTTTTCTGCAGAAAGACAGACAGAGATTATCTGTTTTGTTCTATCTTATTTGTTAGTTATCACTAAGTCAATAGGTGAACTACAGTAGGTTTTCCATTCTCACTCAAAAGCTAGGCTTAAATGGTATTTTCAGTATTTTAGGTTTGTGGATACCACATTTGTGAATATAAGTTTTTAAGTTTACTTGGAAGTTTTCAAATACACTATTGTTGGTGTATGTGTTTATTTTTATTCCGATCTAAACGAGTTTAATCTGGGATGACTGATACAAAACTTAAGTCATGACCTCAATCTGTCTGTCTCTGGGACCTTGCCTACAGGAAAAAAACTATACATATAGTTTGTGGACTTGTTTTACGCTAGCCATCACTTTTCCTAATTTAGTCATTGACCGAGGACAAATGAAAAAATCAAGAAAAACATCGTGCGGAAGCAAATAGGGCTGTATATGGTAACACATGACTACCACAGACTATTAAGGTCTGCCAGTGAGCTGGTCCCTTCGATTGCTGATTTCCTCTGCAGGGTCTTTGCACTAGGTACATATAAGGCAAATGATAGATGGGGGTATCTCCATGTATGTTCTTGCTAAAGAAGAAAGTGAGTTCCAGATGAGAACTAGTGGGCCCTTTCATCTAACGCCCGGCGGCCGACGAGAAGGGTAGATAAAGATCCGGGGGATGGGTTTCGGGTGCAGGACACTTGATATGGCCCTGGGGATTGTCTCGAAAAGGTGGAAACGGATCCACACCCCTATGTTCACACACAGGCCTGCAGACAAACGGTATGTAATCAACAGAATAGGTGACAACACCTCGAAATATAAAAGGAGCTTATGCAGTCTCCCGCCCGAACGTTCGAGACCCCGAGCACACGAGAAATTAGAAAGAAAAAAAAGACACGGGAAGAAACTGAAGAGAGAGATGCCGAACGAGGGCGAGAGGATGGGTCACCAAGGCGCCCGGTGTCTGCCATGGTGGCTAGCTGCTGACAAAGGTGCAAGATTCATCGCAGAATCCCCGATAAGGAGAATCGAAACTGGCAGGATGATTCATCGTGGACCCTAAGTCATCATGAGTGGGTGGAAAACAATGACCTCCACCGTATGGGCCACACAATGTTTTCATCCTGTCGGGTCTCTAGAATGTTGCTTCAGGCTACATAGAAAACCAAGAGGAAGTCCTCTTTGAGATGTTCAAGGATAAAAGTTTAGGAATGAGGTGTTGAGCTAATACATCCTGATAGTTAAACGGGACCTCGAGATTACAAATCAGGTGTTCTTTGCCTTTGATCTTTGAAAAAAGGGATACGGTTTGAATTTCCCAAAGTTTGGTCCCTGGCCTCAATGAGCGAAAATATAAAGCATACGACAGGTTCCTTTTAGGAACATCATCCTATTGACGGATGAGATACAAAAGCAGAGATGTCATTGTCTCTGACCTTGACAAAAAATACGCTTTGTGAGCTTGTATAGAAATGTGGGTGCTCATATCAATACCAATCATCTGAGATGAAGGAGAATATCTTGTTGCTACCAAGACTCAAGAGGATAAGTCTTACGAAAATTGTCTATTAGTATGGATCTGGGCATTTAATAATATTCAAGTTGTAGGAAGACACGGAAAAGAATACGACATACGAAGCCTGGAAGTAACTCAATATACAGACGACGAACCGCAACTAAGGACGCGAAGGAAGAATGAAATCACGAGCGGAGATGTGGGTTGGTTATCAACCGGTACGCCCAAATCCAAGCAAATGAAGCAAGGATGGAGAAAGCTACGAAGGAAAAAGAAGCAACTAAGAGGGCACTCATCTGACACAGAAGGTTCGCTTGCTATGCTTCATCATTGTTCCGACAACAAACATGAACATCCCAACGGGACATATCAGTATCCAAAAAACTACCAAAACTTGACGCAGAATACGGTCAATAAATTGAAACAGTTTAACATCTTCGGGGATGGAAAAGGAAGAATGAGAAGCACCCATAGGACAACCAAGAAAGAAGGTTCAGGGGTTGGAGAAAAGCGGAAAAGGAATTAAAAACGCGGCCAGGCCAGGCAGGCATTCAATTTGGGGGCGATGTCATGGGGTAAGTGGATGGAATGTAGCATTTTCCATCCACATATGACTTCTAATAGAAGAATGAGTGACAAATGAAAAGTGGCTGTGGGAGAAAGAAAACTCTTGAGGTTGAAATGTACAATAAAAGGATCTTACAAAGAGAATCCTAATAAAGTTACGAAACTCCAAAACAGGCATAAAAATTGGAAGAAGGCCAAGATATGCGGACGGAAGACTTATCATATACTAGGAGGTGAAAAAGAGATTACTCACTAAGGAAAATTGAGGTGAGTGGAAGAGAAATGTCATGAATTGGACATGACATGGGAAGATTATACAAGCAATATTAGGCACCCCTAAAGGCCAGAAATTTATCCCTCTGTTTTTGTATGATAACAACAAGCTGGGCCAAATGGAAGGTTATGACAGCTCGGGGGAAAACGCTAAAGAATACCACAAAATTTTATTAAAGAGGGCAATGACTAGGAAGGTTATGTTGGATCTCTTGACAATAAATGTCAGTTCAACATGAGTTGAAACATGTTTTATCTCCTTTATTTTAGCAGGAACACAAAATTGGATGGAGAGTGTCTTAAATAAATTGTGGGCTCAAAATTATAGGCAAGAAGGAGTGAGAAAAATTCGCACATCGCCCAAGAAGTAAGGCACGATGGACACGTCAACACAACCATGGATACGATTTGAAGAACAACATCGCATCTGCCTTCAACAACAATACGGCAAGAAACATTAAAAGTAGCGAAATATATATTACGAAGACCCATATTGTTTATATTACGTACCCTAAATACTGTAATCCTACTTTGATTCCACGAAGAAATTTGTTTAAAGTTAATGTTACGATTGTTGTTTTTCTAGAGATATTTTTATTGAACACTTACATGGCATGCAAACTATCGTTCTAATTAAGTACTGAATTTAATGAAGGTTGCAGTAGATAACGTGACTTGACTGGTTAAAATTAAATAATACCTTTCATTTTCATTATTAGGGGTTGGACACCAAACTAGACTCATGTTGTAAAATGTTCTTCGTGGAGCACACGTTTTTGGGTTGAAAACAATAATAAAGATCTTTCCAAATATTTACTGTTCTATTATTGGTGATGTTTTCTTTCTATGTTAATACTCTCTCTATATCATGCATAGATTTATCTGATTTACAAAACGGAAAGAATTTTAGAAAATAAGATTTGCTAAAAGTCTTTGTAGTGTGTCTCTTATTTTACTATCTTAATATTTTCTTTTTAAAATATGAATGAAATAATTCTTAGACTACTATTTCTCTAACTACCAGGACTCTATTTTCGCTTCTATTTAAACTTTCATGTGGCTTAACATGGAAGTGGTCTAATGCTGCATAGTTAGCTTTTGCCCATTGTTAGTTCCTCAAAAGTTGATAAATATCAAACCTTTTATGACTCCATAGCCCATGGATTAAGTTTCAGAAGCTCTATCCATCCAACCATAATCAATAAAAAAAAAAATATTTTATTATATTTCTTCTGACAGCACTAATGTCAACATTTTAATAACTAAATATAAATTACAAAATAGAGAGCCCTCTACGAGTCTAGAAGCTAGATGTGGGTTCAAAGTGGTTTGGTCTTTGTCTTTCTCATTGGCTCTTTCCAATCTTATAAATTCTCCAGAGGCCCCCATCGGAGGTCCTTGGGTCGATGTGTAGATGAAAATTCTTGAAGGCATCTTTGGAGCCTGTGTGATTTAGTGTAACCATATTGAATGGCAGGTAATGCTTCTAATTAAGAAGTATTCTTTAAAGAAATCTCTAGAACTTTAGCAGAAAACATGAAAGTGACATCAGAAAATTTGAAAAGAAAAAATTTGAAACTAAGTTGAAAGCTTTGTGAAGACATATCATGAGCAAAATTTTGAATACACATGGAACATGATGTTGTGTTCGAAGTCCTCATGGAAGTAACTTTGAATTTTTGGTTTTTAGTATGAGGAAGAGAATAGTGGTGACGCATTCTTGATAAATGAAAACTTCCATTGATCGTCGCTTGGAGAGACTAAGTGAAGGCATTTTACTTCCATGCTATTGAAGCTGTTAAAAGAATGTGGGAGCGGTAGAAAAAATCATCAAACTTATCATGATTCAGAAGCGAAAAGGAGGTTGGAGCCTCATGGGAACAAAGGTTGGTTGCCTTGGAAGATGAGGTTGAGAGCCTGGGGGTGAGAACAAAGAAGACCCAGGAACAGGCTTTGTACTAGAGATAGGGTTGGAGCCATGGGGGTTGGTACCTCAAAGACATTGGAGATTTGAGAACCTTGGAGAAGAGGTCAGGATTGGTGCTGAAAAATACGGGTTGCGACTTGGGAAGTTGAAGATTGGTGTGTCTAAGGTTTGGGGCCTACCTATGTTATGGGTTGTGTTAGGATTAATAAAAATATTTATTTATATTTTTCATTTTATGTACTAAATATAGGCCAGATCTAAACCAATGCAACTAACAGGTGAAAAGATATATTGACTCAACCCCTTCCTCAATGTTTATTAGTAACGCTGTTTGTTTGAGCGCATCATGAATATGTAGATCTGGATCATGACTATAACCTCTTGTTCATTGAATCATTTGATGATGATCTAAGAAAAATTTGGGTTTCCCCATAGTATAATTTCCTTCAGTACAAACACACCAATCATGGTATATTTATGTGCTTGCATGCTTTCTCTTCTCTTGTTTCTTTTCATTACAATACTTAGATGATGATGATGGTGTTCCCTTGTTTTCTTAGTTTCATTTTCTAATGAATATAATAATGTAAATAGGTAGTATTCATCATAAGTTTGGGTGGTCTTGTCTATTATTAAAAGACATAACTATATTTAAAAAAACAATACTTTCTGGAAAATGCTGCTGGTTTAAAAGCGAAGGTACAATCATGAAAATCTCTGGCTGGAACACTTTTATGAAGCAAGAATATGATGGTAGAGACCTAATAATCCTAGGAATGCTGAAAAAAGCACTTAATAACCTGCAACAGTTAAGGGTTTCAGAGCCATGAGTTGTGTTTAGGGATCTTCTTCGAGATATTATATGTAAACATGAGATGGTTTGACAAATGGCTTTGGTTGTTGATAAAGTTGTTGATTGAAGAGAAACATTTATTTTATGGTCTATGGATGGCTCTTGAAGGTTGGTTCAAGAGGGATGAGATCATATCTCATTACAGAAAGATACGTGACTAGCAAACTTATTTAATTTTGTTTATACTTATGGAATATTATTACCATAATTATTTTTATTCATTATGCTGTATGTTGTTTTGAATTATTTCTAACCTCCGTGATGAGATGTGATGGTGGATCCCTCTTGAGGATATTTTTAAAATGAAGGAAATATGGATGGATGGAAAAAGGTGAAGAAACTCTAAGACTACAAGTTAACTCTGTGACAATGCATAGGTCATACCACTAGGTACACATGGTATGTTTATTTCTGGAGTATTGTGGAATGAATTCTGATAATCCTTATGATATCTGTTGAGAATGTCTCCTTCTCGAATGGCTCATGCATGCATATGGACAGATTTGGATTTACCATTTCCTACACAATGAAATGTTGCACCTGGTATTCAGCTCACCAATCACATTCAGTCTTTTCTTGATTCTTAATGTAACGACAATGTTTGAACATAGGCAACGCCATGATGTTTGGCTAACATCTATTATGTAATATTTAATTTTTGCAATTCATTAGAACATTTCATTTTAACAACGATTTAACTGTGTGAATAAAGAAAGTATGTGAAGGAAAGTTTATTAAACTCCTAAGTTAAGAATAAACACATGCCCCAATAACAAGGGATAAATCTGGGATATTATATATTAAAGCTTTTTACGATGTGAAAAGGAAATTCATTTGCATGTGGGTCAACAACACACCTACAACGTGGTTTGGAGAGAAACTTATCCGTAAGCCTGACATTGCACGCCTGAAAAGGGATCACATGTGAAAGGGATAAAGTTGAAGAAAGATGGTTTGGTTTTGGCAAGCCCTCATGTTGTAAAGAGAGGCATGAAGTAACGTTGTTGTGATGCAAAGTTCTGCGACAACTCAGAATCTCTTCATTGTTTAGCCCCACTAAAAAGGAAAGTTTCTGTTCCAGGAATCCTCTCTCCTTCCATCGGAGTAACTCTTTGGAGGGAATTGTGATATATCTCCACTATCACTTTTAATACATTTCATCCTGCGTGGATACTATTGAGGTTTGTGGCTTTGTTTATGAGTTCCAGCATTGAAGACTAGATACGCAATCTCGTTGTTAGAAAGTTCTCACAAAATTATGTTTAAGCCACCCAAAAAGATAGTCTTACTCTTATTGTTACTTTGAATCTGTATTCTTAATGTGTTGTATCAATTCATTCCGACTCTGCTACTTTCTTCTCTTCCAACACTCTGCGGTATTTTCATGTACATGCTTCAATATTGTCTGAATTCTTTCTTCTTTCTTGCTCTGGTGATTGGAGGCTTGCCTCTCCCTTTGGGATTGTGTGCCTTTGCAGTATATTAACAAGCTGCTATCGATATATAATGTAATGAATCATGACAAAGAAATCTGCAGAAGTTTTACGTAGTTTAATCTATTACAAGATAGATACTGAGATTGTTATGCATTACGGATAAACCCCAAGGGATCTTGACCATAGAAAGGTTAGTGATTTCAAAGATCCATTGCTGGATCTCAGTTCTTCTTCATTTATCAGTTTTAGATCTGATAAACGCTTTCTGGTAGCTAAGCTCTCTATGCTCTGCTTTCTACTCAAGTCTTTCTTGTAACTTTTCCATGTGTTTATATAATTTCTGAAGGAATTCTTGCTCTTTATTGTGTAAATTCAGTAACTACAAGAAATTCATTATGGATCTGATTTCTTTTCCATACTATAATAACAGAGATTATTGACTAATTTCAAATTAATATTTAGTGAGAAGCATGCAATTACGAAGAGAGGGTTTCTCTAATAACTTGACTATCCTTTTGGTAAGATTTTTAGCTAGTGTTGATTGTGAGGTCTGTTTAAACCCTCTAAAATCATTCTTTTGTTAAAAATATACATGGAGGTCCCACATATCCTAAAATAAGGGATACCATCCCTGGTCTGCGTTATTCTAACACTGGTTTGCTTATACAACGTTCTCCTTGAGCCTATTGCAGATTTTCCTAAGAGTGGAATTTCTCGCTTCTCACTTGTTTGGTTTTTTCTTCTCTTTGGATCCATTCTTTAGATCTGTAGATATAAGGTTCCCAAGGGCAGAAAACTCCAAGATGATTTTTTCATTCCCACACTTTCTGTGTTTCATCAGTTATCTATAGACAGAGTCTGGAACGGGCCAGGAAGCCTCTGGTTTTCACCCTCTCTTTAGAGGTGATATAACCAATAAATTCCCTACCAGTATATCTCTGGTTTAGAATTTGCTGGTTTTTTTTCCATGTTGCTGTGATTCCATAGTGGAATATCTTAAGATATTCCCTACTGAGCCTAATTTTCCCATTTGGAACATTACAGTGGTATCAGTGCATGATCTCTAGCACAACCTATGAGATCAAGATACCAGTGAATCAAAGAGAAGAAGTGTTAGTATGAATCCTTTGTCGAGGTGTACGAAAAAGGACCACTTTAGCTACGCATAACTAATAGCCCTAACAACAAAAGTGGCTGCCAATATCTTCAGATCTGCGATTAGTTAGACAAGAAAATAGCTGCAAAACACCAGATCTATGTATGGAAAGACATTAAGCAGTAAAATAAAGGGTTTGCTCCATGCATCCAACAGACAAGACAAGAACACGATTTTGAAAGAATTTTTATATTACAGGGCACCTGGGAGGAAAACAAGAAGGTGTATCCAGCTCTCCTCAATGGGATGGGTTCTTTGTAGTCCTCAGCACTTCAGATCTAAGCTTTCTCCCTCTTGTAGGTGTAGAAAACCCAATGCAAAAATGAAGCTCAATGGGAGAAAATGATGAAAAATGAGACCAAGTGTATAGATCCAGAGTGATCTAATAGGCAACAAAAGGTGAGAAATGATGGGGAAAACCCTCCTATTTATAACAAAATATTGGGTCATTCTAGATCTTTGTGCATGATTAAAATAATGTTAACCAAATCTAGATCCACCTTTTAGGGATTACTTTATTATATTTGTTGGAGGGAAAGGGTGTTTGACTTAGGTCAAATCCCTTGATTAGTGAAAAATAAATAAATAAATGATTTATTTATCTTTTTAAGGAAGTGGTTGGAAGATAATCAAATAAATAATGATTTATTTGATTATTGGTGGGTAATTTGGTCATATTTAACAAGGAATATTATCTAAATAAGATTTAATAATTATTCCTAGAAAATAGTAAGATAAATAAGGGTTTATCTCATTAATTTCTTTGTTTTTGGGTTAAACATGACTGGGAATAATAATTAATCTATGGTTTAATTAATTATTCCATGAGGAAAATCAAACAAATATAGGTTTGTTTAATATTTCCTTTTGGGGTTTCCTGTTTGGACCATAAACAACCTAATAAATGTGGTTTATTAAATTATTTAACATAGTGAAGGCAATTTTACTGAGGGTAAAATTGGTCTTACATGGTGTACTTGGGTCCATCTAATGATAATAGGTTAGATGACCAAAAAATGGTGTATAAGAAGCAAAGATCATTTTTATGGAGTAAGATGATATCATTAAAGTCATTATTAGATCTAAGAAGGGCCTCTCCCAAGAGGTAAATCAGAAGAGAGAAAGAATAAGCACCGAGACTCCTAGAGGGTTTCGAGAAGAAGCAAGTTGCAGTAAGAGTTGCATGAGATTACAAGAAGAAGAAGGAATCCCTAGCACTTCCTATCAGCAAAGCAAAAGACCGGAGGATCCTAGATCTCCTCATAGATCCACTATGCCCATTTTATTTGAAGAAGGTGAAGGGTATAGCAATGAAGGAAAGAGATGCAAAGAAACTCCTAAAAGGTTTCAAGATGAAGAGGAAGGACTATACACTTCCTGTTATCACAAGGCAGAGAGAATTACTGAAGAAGAGATCTCATTGCTTCTTTTTCAAGCATTGAAGAGTATTGAAGAAAATCTCAAGAAGTTTGAGGAAGAGAGGAAAAAGAAGAGCTACAAAGAGACATCTCCCAAGGAAACAAAGGGGAATGTAAATCCTGTCACTTTGGACAAGAGATCTCCATTTTCACTACTTGCTGCTAAGGAGCTTGCATCTAGAGAAGAGGCACTTGCATCTTTGCAAGGTAGTCTTGGGTTCTTAACCTATGGGATCCCATGCATGGATCAAGAGATGCATGAGGAGGAGAAGAAAGATTCCAACGCCGGTATAATTGAATAAAGGAGGCCAACATTCTTACCAGCAGTTGGAGGCATCATTGATTCGGATGGAGGAACTCTTGTGTTCTGTCAAGAGGTTCCCACATATCAGTTGATCCAAGGTATGCATGATATTTCAACACATAATACTTCAAGATACATGCATAGCCAAGGGTTAGATCAAAGTGATGATTTGAAGCAAAGGTATATCACAGGGCTGTCACATAGTGTCTGTGACAAAGAGGCTTCATCATTCTTGGAGCATGTTGGAGGTATTGCTGTAGATCCAAAGCTTCATTGGTTCTGGAAGATCATACATGAGAGGAAGGTCTCACTAAGAGATCTCAACAAAGATGCATTTCAGTATTTCATGAGATGCAAAGTTCTTCAGTGGGTTCGAGGAGATGGTATTCTGCAAAAGGAAAATGCCATGATTTTGCAACACATCACTCAACATCCATATTGAGGTGAGTGGATGAGGATGGTGATCAAGGGTCACATGATCACTTACTGGGCCTGCTATGGACCCATGTAAAGCCGTTACGCTGGTTGCCTTTGAGACTCCTATCACTCTCCCAAGGTGCTGTTTTTGATCTACTTGCCTTGAAGAAGCGGGTGATATATCAGGAGGCATGGCGGTGCCCTTGGGGTAAGCACTGAGCTCTACCCAAAATATCATATTCTCTTATCTAATGCTTGGTACATCATTAGTAAGGTGCAAAGAGAAGCATGGATGATGTGATTATTAGAAGAGTTGGACATCATGCTAAATGTTATGTCCATGTATTCCCCTATGTGGAAGTATGTCTCATAGGTCCATGCATTCATTTGTGGTATATTTCATACATGAAGTATGGCTTGAAGGAGGGAATGATATGACTCCACATGATGTGGTATGAGGGAGCTTGCTTGTACTATGTTGATGAGACATTTTACATGTTCATCATTGTGTTGTTGCTCCAAGATCCACATGTTGATGAGGCAAGAAGGCTGCAAAGTCCTTGTTGCTATGGATGCTTTTGGGTGAGTATATTTTATGCAGCTCAGCTATTTTCAGATCATGCCTTTGGATTTCATGTAATGTTGCAACAGAAGGCATAGGTGTATCTCACTTGAAGAGTACCATTACCACATGACATCTCCTATGTCTATGTGTTTTGCATTGTGTAAAATTTGGCATCTTGATCTCATGATGTGCATTGATGATGATACTTTGCATTGGGCTGATGTGATATATCATATGTCCATTAGTATGGTTTAGTTTCATGATGCACATGAGGAGGAAAGAAGGTAGCAAGACCTATTGTTGCTTTGGTTGCTTTTAAATGAGTATGGTGACCACCCCATAGCTCATCATTTTCTGATTCATGCCTTATGTATCAAAGATAAATGGCAGCAAAGAGAGGCATGTACATCATCTTTTGGAAAGCTTGGCTTGCCAATCTTACATGGAGGAGATGGAGGATGGAAGCAAAGGGCCTTGATCCAGTGGTTATTATTAGGGGAATATGGTTTGACATCTTTGTCCACCGATGTTGCTCCTTCAATTCTTATTTTGCATAACGCTGGAATGATGGAGTTTGGATCCAACAAGGCCAACGGGGCTAAGGATGAAAGCATAACAATGCTTAATAAAGCTCATAAAACATGGATAGAGGAATGTTTTTGCATGTTAGCTCTTCCTTTATGGCAGGAGCTACCTTAATTACATGTGAAATTTGTGATGATGTTGGAATCTCATGTATTTGTCTCTTGTATTTCATGGTAAGAAGAGAACATCTAACCTCACAGTTGGAAGTCATCTCATGCATTGGTAGGAGACAAATTTGGAACCAAACATACATAACTTATTGCAGAAAATGGAAGAAGCCTTCCTTATGTGGATGCCATTTGGAGGGAAGGGATGGTTTGCATCTACAATAAGATTTGCTTGAGGGCAAGCAACATTTTTCCAGGGGATGCTGTAATGTTCCCAATTTTTGCAGTTAATTGGAACATTGCATTTTAACAGCAGTTTGCTTTATTCATGAATAAAAGTATGTGAAGGAGGTTTATTAAACTCCTAAGTTAAGAAGAAACACATGACCAATATGAAAGAGGAAAAATCTGGGCTATTATATTAAACACCCTTAAGTGTGAAAAAGGGAAATTCATTTGCATGGGTCAACTTGGCCCCACCTACAATGTAGTTTGGAGAGAAGCTTATCCATCAAGCACAACGTACTTCTAGAAGAGGATCACATGTGTGAAAGTGGATAATTTGAAGAATATGGTTTAGGGTTTTGGCAAGCCCTCATGTTATAAAAAGAAGGAGAGGTAGCAAGTAAAGGTTTTTGAAGAATTTTGAGAAGTTGCTGCAGCAACTCAAGTCTCTTGGCTGTTTAGCCTAAGGGAAGAGGATTTCCTGTTTAGGAATCCTCTCTCCTTCCATGGAGTAGCTCTTTGGAGGAGATTGTGATGCATCTCTCCACTATCCAGCATTATGGCCAAGCTTCATCTCTATAGCAGCGCTGGTCCTGTTGAGGGTTGTGCAGCTGCTGTGAGTTGCAACAAGTGGGTGAACTAGATCTGCAAAGATCTAGTTGTTTAGAGGAGATTTCTCTCAGGGAGGGTGTCTTGTGACCACCCGAAAGAGGATCTCACTCTCATTTTACTTTCATATTTGTAATTATTATATGTTGTAACATTTCATTCAAGATACTGTGTTGTTTCTCTAGAGAACTACGTTATTTTATGTACATGTTTCACTGCTGTTTAGATTTCTCATTGTACTTGCTTTCTGGTGATTGAGGCTTGCCTCTCACTTTGAAGATTTGTAAAGTAGCTTACTGATCTATTAATTTTTAGATCTGATATATAATGTAATGAAATCCATCTTCAGAAATCTCTGGAGTTTTCTGCAGTTTAGTGTATTAAAAGCTAGATCTACACTTTATCATGCATTATTTAGTTAAAACCCCAAGGGGATCTTATTAAGAAGGCTGAGTAGTTTCCAGATCTGGTATGGATCTGATGTTTCAGCCATATATCAGTTTTAGATCTGAGTTTTAACCTACAGCAGCTGAAGCTCCTCATATAGAATGCTGTCAAGTCTTTTCTGCAGCTTTTCCATGTATTATTGCTATAATTTATGAAGAATTCTTGCTCTTGCTTCATGTAAATTCAATGCTTCTACAAAGGGAATTAATTATGGATCTGATCTCTTGCTGCCATACTATAATATGAGTTTAATGGCTGATTTCCAGTGACTTCCAGCAGAAACTGCGCAATTCCTGAAGGAGGGTTTCTCTATTAACTCAACCCTCTCCTTTAGCTGATTTTCAACTAGTGTTGATTGTGGGAGATCTGTTTAAGCCCTCTAAACCCTTTTTTTTTGCTAAAAATATGTATGGAGGTCCAAAACAGCCTGAAATAAGGGAACCTAGCCTTGTTCTACGTTATTTTTACACTAGCTTGCTTATACAGCGTCTCCCTTGAGCCTATTGCAGATTTTCCTGAGAGTGGAGTTTCCTGCTTCTCACTTGTTTGGTTTTTTCTTCTCTTTGGATCCATTCTTTAGATCTGTAGATCTAAGGTTCCCAAGGGCAGAAAATAGATAGATTTTTTGTTCCCACTTTACGTAGTTCATAGTTATCTATAGGCAGATCTTGGGCAGGCTGGAAAGCCTCTGGTTTTCATCCTCTCCTTAGAGGTGATATAACCAGTAAATGCCCTACTAGTATATCTCTGTGGTTTAGAATTTACTGGTTTTTTCCATGTGCTTGTGATTCACATGAATATCTTGGAATATTCCCTACGACTAATTTTCCCATTTTGAGACATTACAGTCGTGTGATGCATGATCTCTAGATCAACCTAAGATCAAGATACCACTGAATCAAAGAGAAGAAATAATTAGTATGAATCATACAATAGGGGTGTCTGAAAGGACCACTTTAGCTACAGCATAACTAATAGCCCTACAACAAAAGTGGCTGCCAATATCTTCGGATACGCGATTAGTTAGACAAGAAAATAGGCACAAAGCACGAGATCTATGTGTATAGGAAAGACATTAAGCAGAAAAAATAAGGGTTTGCTCCATATACCAAGAGACAAGACAAGAACAATTTTTGAAAGAATTTTTGTATTAATCGGGCACCTGGGAGGAAAACAAGAAGGCGTATCCAATTCTCCTCAGTGGGATGGGTTCTTGGAAGTCCTCAGCACTTCAGATCTAAGATTTATCTCTCTTGTTGATGTAGGAAACCCAATGCAAAGAATAGAGCCCAATGGGAAAATGATGAGAAAATGGGACCAAGTGTATAGATCCAGAGTGATCTAATAGGCAACAAAGGTGAGGAATGATGGGGAAAAACCCTCCTATTTATAACAAAATATTGGGTCATTCTAGATCTTGGTGCATGATTAAAATAATGTTAACCAAATCTAGATCCACCTTTTATGGAATACTTTATTATATTTGTTGGAGGGAAAGGGTCTTTGACTTGGGTCGAATCCCTTGATTAGTCAAAAATAAATAAATAAATGATTTATTTATCTTTTTAAGGAAGTGGTTGGAAGATAATCAAATAAATAATTATTTATTTAATTATTTGTGGGTGATTTGGTCATATTTAACAAGGAATATTATCTAAATAAGATTTAATAATTATTCCTAGAAAATAGTAAGATAAATAAGGGTTTATCTCTATTGTTCTTTGTTTTGGGTTAAACATGGTAGGAATAATATCATTGTCTATGGTTTAATTAATTATTCCATGAGGAAAATCAAACAAATATGGGTTTGTTTAATATTTCCTTTTGGGGTTTCTGTTTTTGGACCATAAACAACCTAATAAATGTAGTTATTAAGTTATTTAACATAGTGACAATTTTTACTTAGGGTAAAGTGGTCTTGTATGGTGTACTTAAGGTCCATCTAATGATAATAGGTTAGATGACCCAAAAATGGGTATAGTAACAAGAAGCGAGAGATAAGTTTGATGGAGCATATGATATTATTCTCATCATTTTTTAGATCTAAGAAGGGCCTCTTCGAAGATTTAAATCAGAAGAGAGAAAGAAGAAGCATCGAGACTCCTAGAGGGTTTCGAGAAGAAGCAAGTTGTAGTAAGAGCTGCATGAGATTTCAAGAAGAAGAAGGAAGCCCTAGCACTTCCTATCAGTAAAGCAGAAGACCGGAGAATCCTAGATCTCCTCATAGATCCACTATCCCCACTTTCTTTGAAGAAGGTGTGAGGTATAGCAATGAAGAAAAGAGATGTAAAGAAACTCCTAAAGGGTTTCAAGATGAAGAGGAAGAACCATACACTTCCTGTCATCACAAGGTAGGGAGAATGACTAAGGAAGAGATCTCATTGCTTCTTTTTCAAACATTGAAGAGTATTGAAGAAAATCTCAAGGAGTTTGAGGAGAAGAGGAAAAAGAAGAGCTACAAAGAGACATCTCCCAAGGAAACAAAGGAGAATGTCAATCTTGTCACTTTGGGCAAGAGATCTCCATTTTCACTACCTGCTGCTAAGGAGCTTGCATCTAGAGAAGAGGAATTTGCATCTTTGCAAGGTAGTATTGGGTTCTTAACCTATGGGATCCCATGCATGAGTCAGGAGATGCATGAGGAGGAGAAGAAAGATTCCAGCGCTGGTATACTTGAAGAAAGGAGGGCATCATTCTTACCAGCAGTTGGAGGCATCATTGATCTGGATGGAGGAATTATTGTGTTCTGTCAAGAGGTTCCTACATATCAGTTGATCCAAGGTATGCATAATATTTCAGCACATATTGTTTCAATATCTATGCATAGCCAAGGGTTAGATCAAAGTGTTTATTTGAAGCAAAGGTATATCATAGCGTTGTTACTTAGTGGCTGTAACAAAGAGGCTTCATCATTCTTGGAGCATGTTGGAGGTTTTGTAGATCCAAAGCTTCACTAGTTTTGGAAGATCATACATGAGAGGAAGGTCTCACTAAGAGATCTCAACAAATATGCATTTCAGTATTTCATGAGATGCAAAGTTCTTTAGTGGGTTCAAGGAGATGGTATTCTGCAAATGGAGAATGCCATGATTTTGTAGCACATCACTCAACTTCCATATTTGAGTGAGTGGATGAGGATGGTGAGAAAGGGGTCACACGATCACTTGCAGACATATATGGACAAGCAAGCTTGGTTACGCTGGTTTCCCTTGGGAGACTCTTATCACTCTCCAAAGGCACCTATTTTTCTGATCTATGTCTTGAAGAGTAGTTATGAAATGTATAAGGAGGCATGGCAACGCTGGTTGCCTTGGGGTAAGCATGATCTCTACCCAAGGATTCTAATTCTCTTATCTCATGCTTGGTACATCATTATTATATCACATGAAGAGGAAGCATGGATGATGTGATTGTTAGAGGGAGAGTTGGACATCACAAGTTAAATCTTATGTCCATGTATTCACCTATGCTTGAAGTATGTCTCATATGTCCACATGCATTTCTGTTGGAGGTATATTTCATGCATGAAATTTGGCTTGGGAGGAGGAATGACTCCCACATGATGTGGTATGAGGAGCTTGCTTGTACTATGTTGATGAGGAATTTTACATTTTCATCATTGTGTTGTTGCTCCAAGATCCACATGTTGATGAGGCAAGAAGGCTGCAAAGTCCTTGTTGCTATGGGTGCTTTTGGGTGAGTATGTTTGCTACCCAATAGCTCATTATTTTCTAAATAATGCCTTGGATTTCCATTTTATGTTGCAACAAGATAAGGCATGTACAATTTTGTTTCACTTGAGAAGTTATGGCCACCACATGACATCTCCAATGTCTATGTGTTTTGCATGGTGAGAAATTTGGCATGATCATCTCAAGATGTGCATTGATGATGGTACTTTGTATTGAGATAATGTGACATATCATATGTCCATTAGCATAGTTTGGTTTCATGATTCACATGAGGAGGAAAGAGGGCAGCAAGATCACTTGTTGCTTTGGTGCTTTGAATGAGTATGGTGACCACCCCATGGCTCATAATTTTCTGATTCATGCCTTATGTACCAAAGAAAAGTTGCAGCAAAGAAAGGCATGCACATCATCTTTTGAGAAGCATGGCTTGTCCATCTTACATAGAGGAGATGGAGGATGGAAGCAAAGGGCCTTGCAATGGTGGTTGATTTTGGGAGAATATGGTTTGACGTCTTTTGTTTACCCATATTACTCCTTTCCTTCTTCTTTGCATAACGCTGAAATGATGGAGTTTGGATCCAACAAGGCCAACAGGGCTAAGAATGGAGGCATAGAAATGCTTATTCAAGTTCACAAACATGGGATGGAGGAATGTTCTGCATGTTGAAGCTCTTCCTTTATGGCAGGAGCTACCTTAATTTATGTCTCACATGTGTTTGTGATGATGTTGGAGATCATGTATTTGTCATCTTGTATTTCATGGTAAGAAGAGAACATCTAACCTCACAGTTGGAAGTCATCTCATGCATTGGTAGGAGACAAATTTGGAACCAAACATACATAACTTATTGCAGAAAATGGAAGAAGCATTCCTTATGTGGATGCCATTTGGAGGGAAGGGATGGTTTGCATCTACAATAAGATTTGCTTGAGGGCAAGCAACATTTTTCCAGGGGATGCTGTAATGTTCCCAATTTTTGCAGTTAATGGGAACATTGCATTTTAACAGCAGTTTGCTTTATTCATGAATAAAAGTATGTGAAGGAGGTTTATTAAACTCCTAAGTTAAGAAGAAACACATGACCAATATGAAAGAGGAAAAATCTGGGCTATTATATTAAACACCCTTAAGTGTGAAAAAGGGAAATTCATTTGCATGGGTCAACTTGGCCCCACCTACAATGTAGTTTGGAGAGAAGCTTATCCATCAAGCACAACGTACTTCTAGAAGAGGATCACATGTGTGAAAGTGGATAAGTTGAAGAATATGGTTTAGGGTTTTGGCAAGCCCTCATGTTATAAAAAGAAGGAGAGGTAGCAAGTAAAGGTTTTTGAAGAATTTTGAGAAGTTGCTGCAGCAACTCAAGTCTCTTGGCTGTTTAGCCTAAGGGAAGAGGATTTCCTGTTTAGGAATCCTCTCTCCTTCCATGGAGTAGCTCTTTGGAGGAGATTGTGATGCATCTCTCCACTATCCAGCATTATGGCCAAGCTACATCTCTATAGCAGCGCTGGTCCTATTGAGGGTTTTGTAGCTGTTTGTGAGTTGCAGCAAGTGGGGGAACTAGATCTGCAAGATCTAGTTGTTTAGAGGAGATTTCTCTCAGGAAGGGTGTATTGTGACCACCCAAAAGATGATCTTACTCTTATTTCACTTTAAGATCTGTAATCTTAATGTGTTGTATCAGTTCATTCCAGCTACTGCGCAACCTCTTCCTTATACTGCGTTATTTTCATGTACATGCTTCAATGTTGTCTAGATTTCTTATTGTACTTGCTCTCTGGTGATTGAGGCTTGCCTCTCCCTTTGAGATTTATAAAGCAGCTTGCTGATATATTCATGTTCATATCTGATATATAATGTAATGAAGCCATATTCAGAAATCTCTGAAGTTTTCTGTAGTTTAGTGTATTAAAAGTTAGATCTACAAGTTGTTATGCATTATTTTGATTAAACCCCAAGGGATCTTGTTAAGAAGGTTGAGTAGTTTCAAGATCTAGTATGGATCTGATGTTTCAGACATTTATCAGTTGTAGATCTGATATTTAACCTACAGTAGCTGAAGCTCCTCATATAAAACACTGTCAAGTCTTTCTGCAGCTTTTCCATGTGTTTCTGCTATAATTTCTGAAGGGATTCTTGCTCTTGCTTCATGTAAATTCAATGATTTTACAAAGGAAATTCATTATGGATCTGATTTCTTGCTACCATACTATAATATGAGCTTAATGACTAATTTCCAGTGTCTTCCAGCAGGAACTGCGCAATTCCTGAAGGAGGGTTTCTCTATTAACCTAGCTCCCTCCTTTAGCTGATTTTCAGCTAGTGTTGATTGTGGGAGATCTGTTTAAGCCCTCTAAACTCATTTATTTTTGCTAAAAATATGCATGGAGGTCCCACATAGCATAAAATAAGGGAAAACATCTCTGGTATACGTTATTCTAACACTGGTTTTCTTATACAGCATCCTCCTTGAGCCTATTGCAGATTTTCCTGAGAGTGGAATTTCTCGCTTCTCACTTGTTTGGTTTTTGCTTCTCTTTGGATCCATTATTTAGATATGTAGATATAAGGTTAAAAAGGGCAACAAAATCCAAGAGGAGTTCGTCATTCCCACACTTGCTGTGTTTCATCAGTTCTCTATAGACAGAGTCTGGAACGAGCCAGGAAGCCTCTGGTTTTCACCCTCTCTTTAGAGGTGATCTAACCAGTAAATGCCCTACCAGTCTATCTTTGGTTTAGAAGTTTCCAGTGCATTTTCCATGTTGCTGTAATTCCATAGTGGAATATCTTAAGATATTGCCTACTGAGCCTAATTTTCCCATTTGGAACATTACATATTATTTTTGAGATCTTGATTATGACTCTAGTAAAGGGTACTTTTGACTCTTGATATGCATGAGATCTATTGGGTCTCTTATAGAAGTTTATCTCATTGATATGGTATTGATAATTCTTTTGATAAACATGATGAAATCTCATGGAAAGAGAGATTTCACTTTGTTGGTTTATCGCTTAACCTAACTTGATATAGTTGATCATGATAAACATGGTATTGGTGACCATGATCATAGAGGCATATATATGAGATTGATGTTATAGATATCCTACTACCTGTGGTTATGGCATATGGTGAAATTAAATGCTCTAACTTGATGTATTGTTATTGGGTTCATAAGACTATGTTGTCACATCAGCCTGCTACCCTGATCTTTCAAGACCAACCCTTGATGAAAGTTGATGACATGAGGTTGATGGTCATGATATATATGTGTTTATGATATAACAATATATGTTGCTGCATGACTCCAGTAAAGATAAGTGATGAAATGAATGAAAATGAAATTGCATGATCTTCTATGATTTATGAGTGTCTGACATTGTTGATCCACAATAGGGGTTTGAGCCTCACTCATTCAAAGGAATTCCCATAGATGTAACTATTCCTGATAGACAGAATTAAATTTATGTACAATGAATTTTTTCTATACTCCAAATCTAGGGATCTATGACATGTATTTCCATTGTAAACTGATTTCTAGAATTGTTGGAATTGAGCATGAAATAAGATGGTCACTTGGAAGATGTCAGTTATGCATATGTGTTGCAGATACCAGTAAGATCCGTTAGTAGGGAAAGTTTGTATGTTTGAACCGAATTGTGTTTGTAGATGACCGAGAAATTCATATGGATATGTCATTATGTTTGAGGATTGTGCTACATGTTTTGGTTGATTGATCTTGATAAACTATGTTTGGTAATGATCTGGGGAATTCAGAATCTCCACAGTATTCATTTTTGCATCTACATTTCGGGTCTAGATTAAGACCCATCATCAAGACAAATCCTGCCAAGAAGAGAGGAGGTTTGATGAAATAAATATAAGAAATGAACGAAGGGAGGAGGAGAGAGCATAAGTCAACTAGCAAATGTCAAGAAATGTCAATAAAATAATATATAAAAAATTAATAAAGTTTCATTAATGTAAAATTCTATCTATTTATTTTAATTTTCTAATAATTTGTGTTTAGATTAATTAATATTATGGTTTATTAAGGACTTATTAATTGATTTTAATTAATTTTCTTTATTTGTTTTAAATCGTTAGAATTATTTAATTTAGAAAATTAAATTAAGTTTTAAGAGAGGATTTTATAAGTGTATTAAGATTAATATTAAATTACATGTTCCGAATTAATGATTATTTATGTAAATTAATGATGAATGTATGATACTATAGTTAGATGCCTCTAAATTATGCTATTATTATTATTAAATTTTTTAATTATAATATTAATTTGGAATGTTACTAATGTTATTTAATATTAGTGTCACATTTATGAAATTGTATAAATATCTTAGGTTTTAATGAGAGGTTTAATATTAAATTGATACTATTATTTATTAAAAATGTTGATATTACTTATAATATTAGTTAGGAATGGTTTAACTATTAGTACTAATACTATTATGTTGATTAATATTAGTATTAATATTAGAGTCACTTACTATTATTCTTATTATGATTTTAATGAGTGGGATAATATTAATAATTAGAGGTACATACTATTGTTCTTATTATGATTTTAATGAGAGGGATAATATTAAATTATTATTTTTATTCTTATTAATATTAATATTAATTATAATTTTGATTAGGAATAGTTAACTAATAGGAATAATTAGATACCAGATGAGAGTAGCACTGATTGAGGACAATGAGCCAGCTCTTCCTCCATGTCTAAGCTCCCAGGACAAGGAATTGAGATAGAGGGCTCCTGGGTTGAGGTAACTCTAGACAATAGGGTGTATTCCCTATATATTACCCATAGGGTTTAGATGATGCTTCCCTATCTTCATAGGGCCAGAGAATGCTGCTCCCCTAATATGTATTTGCAAATTATACCCCATTTGGAATAATACCCACAAGTAGAACTTGTCGGGAATATCGCTCCTCGTTTGGCCAACGAGTTGAGAATGTACTTGGGGTGTACAACCCAAGTCGATTATGATGTAGATGTTCTACCTCATGACTATTCAGGTTCATCGATGGGAATATCAATAGAAAATAGGATGGGTTGAGATAAACCTATGAAGTTACAGGTGGAGATTGAGCTCCTTGATGTAATCCCAGGGTCAAGATGGGCTCCCATGTGTGGATGGATATCCTATTTCTAGATCTGGGGTTTTGGAGGTATATCTCCCCCATGGGATTCCGGGTAGAGATTTTCTCCCCGATGCAATTATAGGTAAATATGTGCTCCTTGATGATATGCTCTCCGATGTTGATTGATGATAATATTCCGGGTAGTAGCCCGCTGCCAGAGAATCCATAATGATAAATTGATGGATGAAGGGTGGTAGCCTAAGCTCCCTTCCGATGACAAATTCTTCTTATATATCAGAGAATTTTCAGCATACAAGTAGTAAAAATCAACAGTTAAGCAGGAATAACTATGAGAAGTACATTTATGATTTGAACTAAGAAAGGTTCACAACATGACATAGATGATTAGTGCCAATACGCGATGATGCATGAAGATAACATAATGGCATATTAATCGATGAACATGTTAGCCATCCATAATTTTGACATATTCAAAGATGGCTAAAATAGGTCTTTAGCCTTCAAGAAACAAATTTCATGCAAAATCCGTGACTTCTTGAAGCCTCTTTATGTTCTTTATCCTTAAGAAATCCATTCCATTGATAAATATTCATTCAAAATTCCTCAAAGAAAGCCTTGCTGTTATCACAAGGAGACTATTTTCAAGCCCCTCTTTCATCATTTCACCTTCATAACGTTTCAAATTTCACCCATTTTTACCTATTTTTACTCTTGTTCTAAACAACCATTTCCCCTCTAAAAAGGCCCATTTTCCTTTCTTATGCCCTCCATTCCCTTAAAAACCCTTTTTAAACCATGAAATCCCCTTTAAATTAGTTTAAAAACACCCTTTTCACCCTACCATAACCTAAAAAAAAACCTTTAAAAACCTTTGTTTTAACCCTTTCACCCCTTTTTTATGCATAAGGCTTTAAGCGCCTTTCGCTTAAGCCCCTGGCCCCATTTCTGCCATATGACCCGGTCCTGCGACCACGTCTTAAGCCCCCATTTCCATTGCACTTCGGCGACTCCCATTTCCTCTTTCCCACACCTTTTTTCTGCCGATGGCCGATCCTCCAATTTCATCACAACTGTCCGATTAATCCACATCAACGGCGCAGGTTCACTGCGGGGGCATCCAACCAAAGTGGCCCGTACTCCCTGGTACCCTTGCAGTTGACTCTTTTGACTGTAGGAGATCTCAGATCTACGGCTGAGATTTACGACGGAGGCACAGGCTGCGAAATCCCTCCGTACCCCCCATTCCCCCCGCATTTGATCTCAGCCGTTGATCTTCTCTAGATCCAATGGCCATCGGCTCTCCTCCATTTCCCCGACCCCTGTCATCCACTTTTCTCTGAAACAATCTCAATCGTGGGTCATCTAGATCCGACGGTGATCATCACCCTTCTTATTACCCATCCTCCCGACAATTTTTATCCTTTCACCTCGATTATGTTCATCCTCAAAAGAAAGTCCCACCGTTGATCTTGACTGATCCAACAACAATCATGATTTTCCCCTTTCTTCGTTCACACAACCAAACCACATATATTTTCCCCCCGCAATAGATCTCAACCGTAGATCTTATAGATCTAACAGCTATCGCGCTCCCCACTTCTCCTCCTTCTCCCGACGTGCACTCCCGCTACCCGAAAAAAGAGCCCACGTCACCTGATGGCCCACCTTCCACTAACAGTTTGCCGACCAATCATTGTGTGCCATTTGTTCCCCACCATCATCTTCGACCACGCAAATTTTCACCATCGCGCTCCCATGTGGTCATAGATCTACCACTCTCAGATCCGATGGCTAGCGATCATATTTGCGCTTGATCTCTCCAAACCTTCCCACCGTGCATCTTGCACATGAAATGGGTGGTTTGTCGAAGCCACGTGTCGAGCATTGACGCGCATAGCGCTCGATTTCTAAAAAACCATTTACCGCTCTGACCCCGCACGAAAACCACTTTTGGTTTTGCAAAACCGATTTTTCATATTTCGTGCCATAATCCTGTTTAAACCTTTCTCCGCCTAGTTTCATCCATGAAAGCTCACCTCCACTGTAGTTTCCCTCCTTCACCTCCGCCAAAGCTCTCTGAAGTAGTTAATCCACATCGCACAGGTTTTTATAACATTTTTGTGGTTTGTGTAGGTTTAATGGCGGTTGTTCGTAAAAGCAGTCCCACAGTCAAGAAATGTTGATAGAGGCTGAGGGTGACGATCCTCTATGGCCCAAATATGCAGAAAAGGGATTTGGGGTTTGATTCTGAACATTCGATCGATACTTCATGACCATCGATGTAATCACGGAAACCCTCCAGCGTGCCAAGAAAACCCCTGCAAACAAGAAAACAGAGAGATTAAAGGCTTAATCGAAGAAATCAAAGAAAAGTAGAGATTAGCATGAATATTAAAGATAAAGACATAGTTTTAAAACTAAAGATGATTAAAGAATGCCTTAAAGCATAATAAAAGGCAAATCAGTGTTTAAAGCAAAAAATCATGACAGATCAACATAAAGATGGCCTCAAATTCCAAATCACCGAATTCCTTACTTCTCTAAAGATAAAAATGCCACCTACCAGTTTATTTTGCCTCAAAAGCCTACAAAGTTAATGCAGAGCCAAAAATATTTGCCAAAGACAGCTCAGAAAGTAATTGACAGCGATAAAAAGCCTCAAAAGTCAACAAAAGTGACTGAAGTTGATGAAACTTAATGTAAAAATCAATTAACAGAGTTAAGACATTAGATATCTTCTCCATTAGGCCTCCCAAAGGTCGAGAAGCATTTACTATGTATTAATTGAATAGTTAGACCTTCCTTTCACTCCACCTCCTCAATTTACCTAAATATATCATATGAGGAGCCTAATATTGTTGTTGGTTGAATAATTATTGAATGTAAATAGTTATTGAAGCTGCTGAATCTCTATTATTAATTGAAGAAAGATAGGCTGAGAAGAGAAGTTTGAAGCTGTAAAGACCTACTGGACTTGGAGATTGTAAGTGGTTTGAACATCAAATTTACAAGCTGATTTATGGGATCCTGGTCCATGTCAATGGTGATGTTTTTCTTACTGTAATTGTTGTTTTTCTCATGCTTTTCATACTGTCCACTTTCTCTGATAAAGAACAACAAATTTAGATTAGGATTTACTATAAAAGGTACCCTAAGTCTCACTGATAAGCTTTATCTTTATTTTTCCTTCTAATTGTGCTTTGAAGATAATTCAATAGAGTATAACCAGTGAAGTGTTGGTGAGCCCATGTTTCCTGAGTACAACTTGAGATATTGTCTTTGAAAGTTCTTAAAAAGTTTGCTAATTAAAGTTGAACTAGAGAAGTTTATGGTTAGCCCTGTCCTCTAGTTTATCTCCAACAGTTGCTTTGAAAAGATCCCTTAAGAGTATACCAAAAGCAGGATCGGTTCAAAGTCCTTACCTGATCTTAGGAAGCCCTTTGTTTTCTTATCTGTTTGCTTCTTTCACAACACTTTTAATGTTCCATACCACAACTTAATCTAAAGAGATCCTTTGATATAGATGACTTGCCCCATGGACCATTCTTGAAACTTGTTGTGCAATTAAACCCTTTTGTGACTCCATAGCCCAATGGATTGATACTGTCTCTTACCTATCATATCAGCTGAACCATTCTTTCAACCTGCTCACACCTTTACCCTTCAAAGGACTTCATTTATTTTGATGATATCCTACCCAACCAAAACCAAAACAAGTTCCCTTGAGCTTCATAAATAGCCTAATATAATATCTTTTGAAAACACTTATATAGAGAGATCCCTCTCTGAATCTAGGAGGGCTAGATCCTAGGATTCCAAAGTGGTTATGATGTAGGCCCTACAGTGTTTGTTCTTCCAAATCTTGCAAACTACAGGGACCCTAACATAGTGGCGACGATACTGGGGAATATTGAGTAATAGATAAATTCACAACTCAACGAACCCCTATTCCTAAATGAATCAAGTGTCACCAAGATTGGTTATTATTGATTGTTGATGGTGAACAACAATCAAACCTTGAAAAAAAGTAAAAATCCTTCACCTGGCGACTCCATTGGTATTCCGTAGGCCTGCTGACCCCACTAGTTTTTCCTAAGACTCCACTGGGAAATTATTTAATCCTTCAAACATCATTCAAACCCAGTAAAGAAGACTTTGAGGATTGATTTTTCTTTGAAAAAGATTAGTTAGCCTTTAAGAGACTGTCATACTTGGTTGAAATTTTCTCATCATTAGGTCTAAAAACACCACATAGTGGCTTCTAGAAGAATTTATACTAGAGCCTATCTTGACCCAAATCCTCCTGAGATAGTTGATAATCCAAAAAGTATCCTTAGGAAATCTCCTAAATTCAAGACTTCAACTGTTGTTAGAGCAATTCATAGAGCTAATTCTGCCCCCGAAAATCTCTCAGATCTGCAAGATACACAAGTTGAATTACCATCCATAAGAAACCCATCCAGAACTAAGTCATTCAGTGATATAGAACAGATAGACTTTGAGCCTCCACTCTCACCCCAACATAGTGGTGAACATACTGATAGTAGAGAAACCACCCCACCTGATCTGCATTTCATTCATAACTTTGGTTTCTCTCATCCTAGATCTGCTCAACAGTCTCTTGTTGGTCCAAGTACTTCTGTTGTCCATACACCCACTGTTCAAACTACTCCATTCCATCCTCCCCCTCCTTTCATAAACCCTCCACTTGTAAACCCCCCATTTTTTCCACAACCTCCTATCATGACAACATGGTATGCTCTACTAGTGTTACCACAACCTCTGGTTCCTTTACCCAATGAATATATGTCCAAAATTCCCCATTTCACCAGAAATGAACCCACTATTGTTCAACAGTACGTAGACAGGATGAACGATGCCTTTGATTATATGGAAATAGAAGATGAGATCATTAAGATGAGAATATTTGCCCAAAGTTTAGGAGGAGAGGCCAAGAAATGGTTTAAGGGTTTAAATCCTAACAGCATAAATGATCTCCCTTATTTACATCAAACATTCATAAACAAATGGGAAATTAGGAAGAACCCTCTCCAAATACTTTCAGATTACAACAACCTCAAGAGAAACACTGGGGAAAGTGTTCAAAATTATTGCACTAGATTTAATAGTGTTTATAACACATTACCCCCAGATTTGAAACCTCCACAAGGCTTAGCTTTGCCCAAATTACCTGAAGGATTTGATCTCGAAATGGCCTATTAGCTAAGAGAAAGGGATCCCTTAACTTTAGAAGACATGCAGAAGGGAGCTCTTAGTGTGGAAGCAAATCTGATTGAGAAGAGAGCTAGAATGAAGACTGAGAAGAGGGTATCATATAGGGATGAAGCTGCACCTTCCACATCTGACTCAAAAATGGAAAGGATGATGGATGAGATGATGAAGAGGATGAACATTTATGAGAGAGCACAATCTAGAGAAAATCAATCAGCTCCTCAAAATAGAAACCAATCCCAAAACCAAAATCAGAACTTTAGGAGAAATCAACCTCAAAATAGACAAAGAGATGCTGATCAACAGATCAGACCTCCTTTCCAAGAAAATTATGTTAATGAGAATGGAGAAACAATTGAAAAAATAAAGGATGATAACATAAACATGCTAGGAGTAAGCAATGAGGATTCTGATTTCCTCCATGAAAGAAAACAAGGTCTATATACACCCTATGATGATAGAAGACAAGAAACTGAATACTATGAACAATAATTTGAAAATGCCATCATAGGATCACCTAAAAAATATGACTTAAGAAGTAGAAAGAATCAAGAAACTCCCAGGAAAAAAACCTCTGATTATTTTGCCAAAAAAAACCCTATAAATACTTTCAAAAAGACAGTAGAAAATCATAAAACAATGGCTGAAAGTTCTGATCCAAACAAGGGAAAAAACACCTAAACCAATGAAAAACAGAGTGGTGACCGTAGTAGCACTAGCATTTCAGCCAATGCTCCTGAAAAAACCATTTTGACTGTTGTAAATAGTAGAAATCAGCAAGCTGACTTTGCTGATGAATCAGTGACTAAGTAGACTGAATCAAACATTTTGAAAAATTAGATTCCCTTTAGCCTAGAGAATGAAATTTCCAAAATCAAAATCTCTGTCCCACTCACTGAGTTAGTCACTCAAAATGTATATAGATGTCAAGTTTTGAAAGCCTTGAACTTAGAAGATATTCATGATACTATTAAGTTAAATGATGATACACTAGAGCTTCTATTTGGCCCTAATATTGAAGGAAAATTTCAAGAAGGAACTACCCCTCCATTCTACATCAGTTTGAACATCCATGATAATATTTTGCACAATGCCATGCTTGATTCAGGAGCATCACATAACCTCATGCCCAAAGTAATAATGGAAAGACTAGGCTTAGAGGTGACCAGACCTTACAAAGATTTATATTCCTTTGATTCAAGCAGAGTGAGATGCCTAGGCCTAATAAAAGATCTATGTGTTAGCACGGATTCCAGCCAAAAGCTTAGTGATGGACATTGTAGTGGCTAATATACCACCCAAATATAGCATGCTTCTTTCAAGATCATGGGGTGCTAAGTTGCAAGGTACTATGCAGATGGATATGACTTATGCCACCATCCCTGCCTTCAGTCAACCTAGAAGACTCTATAGGGAAACACACATGAAATATATGGTGAGTAACCAAGAAAGACCATAAAACTCTCCTCTTTATTCCATACACGCTGACCTTGACTCATTCATTCTTTACAATGATGAGATTCCTAATGAGCAAGAGTTAGTCAATGAAACATCAACCAATATAGTGGTCACTCCACATCCAAACATAGTGGTAGCCATAGAGGGAAAGGAGAGAAAGGAAAAAGCATTAGATCAGTTTGCTAATTCAGAAATTCATAGCAAACAGATTGAAGGTCTTGAGGTTCCAAAAAATCATGAACATAGTGTCAATCAAGGAAATAAAAGAACAAATCCTCAAAACATTGAAAATCTCGAGGAACAAAATAAAGACAAACACAACGTAGTCCTACAGGAACAACACAGTGAAAAACTAGGCAAACAAGACAAAGAGGACAGAAGTGAAGTAAATGATAAATATGAAGACAGTCCTCTTTGGAGTATGATTTTTGATGGGTCTTTCTCTAAAACTAGTGCAGGAGCAAGCATATGGGTGCACAACACTGAAAATAATCATGCTGAGGGTAATTTCTATAGATTAAACTTCCAATGCACAAATAACATAGCAGAGTATGAAGCTCTCCTTTTAGGCCTGAATTTATTGAAAAAATTAGGGGCCAAAAGAATAACAGTTCATGGGGATTCAGAATTGATAATTAGGCAAGTAAATGGGGAATACACTGCTAAACATCCCAGACATAGAGCCTATAGAGATGATGCCATGGACGTGTTAAAAACATTCACTGAATTCCAACTTACCTTTGTCCCAAGGAACCAAAAAATTCTTGCCAATCGATTAGCCTTTGCTGCTAGTACTTGTCTAAGACCATATGAAAGCAAATAATACACCATTCAAGTGAAATATATACCAGCTGTTCTGGATAATGAAAAATACTAGCAAGTTTTTGAAGGAGATAAACAAATATAAGACTTCCTACAGTCGAAAAATGAATTTGAAATACCATACTCAGATTCAGATTATGAACAAGATTATCCTACTGAAGAAAACCCACTTTTTGAAGAAGAAAAGTCTCCTAAGATTGCTGATATAAATCTGTTATTAAAAGAACCTGAACATACAACATAAAATAGCACAAATTTAGAAAAAGAAGACTTAGAAGTGCTGCAATCTAAAAATCAAAGCTTGCCAAATGGACTGGTCCCATTAGAAGAATTGTTTGACTTGAATGATGTTGCCAAAAAGCCAAAACTGGAACCTATCGAAGCTAAAGTGGAAGAATGCAACATAGGCAGTGAACTGAAATCCAAAATGATCAAATTATCCAAGACACTGCCAACTCACATTAAACTGAAATACATTGAGTTATTTAGAGAATTTTTTTATGTACTTGCATGGAGTTATGAAGATCTAAAGTCATATGATACATATATAATCCAGCATAAGATACCCCTCAAAGAAAACTAGAAACCTTTTAGACAACAATTGCGCAGAATCAACCCTGTTCAATTAACTCTGGTAGAGAAATAAATTAGAAAAATGTATGATGCTGGAATTATTGTCCCTGTTAGATACTCAGAGTGGGTTTCTAATCTTGTATCAGTTAGGAAGAAAACATGAGAGATAAGGCTTTGTATTGACTTTAGAAACTTAAACAAAGCCTCATTAAAGGAAAACTATCCCTTGCCCAAAATGGATCATATCTTACAAAGGGTAGTTGGTTCTAGAAGAATTTCTTTGCTAGATGGCTTCTCAAGTTACAATCAGATATTGGTACATCGTGATGATCAACTTAAAACAACCTTTACTACTCCTTGGGGTACTTTCATGTATTTGAAAATTCCCTTTGGTTTAATGAATGCTGGTGCCACTTTTCAGAGAGCCATGGATATTGAATTCTCAGAAGAAATAGGTTACTTCATTGTGATTTACCTTGATGATATAACTGTATATTAAAAAATAGACGAAGAACACCTAATACACTTGAGAAAAGTCTTTGAGAAATGCAGAAAATATGGATTATCTTTAAATCCAAAGAAAACATTGTTTGGTCTCCAAGAAGGTAAACTTCTTGGACATATCATATCTGAAGAAGGAATAAGGAAAGACCCAAAGAGGATCGATGGTATATTGCAAATCAACCATTCTAGAAACATCAAGGAACTTCAATCTTTCATTGGGAAAATTAATTTCTTGAGAAGGTTCATACCCAATCTAGCTGAACTCCTTAGAAACATGATAAATATGCTTAAGAGAGAGGAAGGAGTTAAATGGACCTTAGAAGCAAAAAAATCATTTGAGCTGGTAAAACAAGCACTTAACAAAACACCAGTTTTTATCAGTCTCGATTTTACAAAAGATTTCTTCATATTTTCATTTGCATCAGAATACACAGTAGCTGCTGCCCTATTACAGAAAAACTTGAAGGGACAAAAGCAGCCAATTGCATTTTTCAGCAAGGCATTAAGAGATGCACCTATGAAGTACAATGTCATGGAGAAACAAGCCTTTGCCTTAGTCAAAGCCTTAAAAGACTTCAGAGTTTACATTTTACATTCCCACATTATAGCATTTGTACCTCATTTAGTTGTAAAATACATATTGACCCAAGATCCAGATGGAAAAAGAGGAAAGTGGATTGCTGTAATTTTGGAATATGACTTAGAAATCAAGCCCACTAAGCTCATAAAAGGTCAAGGATTAGAAAAACTTATGGTTGAATCCAACTTTCAAGCTCTTGATATAAACATGTTTAATGCATTAGATGAACAGGAGGAGTTGACAACTCCACTTATTGAAGATCATTTTCTGAATTCATCTCGGTATGCTGATATTTTGTATGTTTTTCTCAACCTAAATGTTCCTCCTGGTTTGTATAAAACATAGGCAAGATTCTTAAAATTGAAAGCTGTAAATTACTGCATTTTGAATAAATGTTTATATTGGAAAAATGCTAGTGGATTATTGCTTAAATGTTTTCCTGAGAATGATGCAGATAAGATCAAGCACGAGTTTCATGAAGGAGAATGTGGAGGCCACCTCTACTGGAAGTCAATTTCTAACAAAATCCTTAGAGCTGGCTATTACTGGCCCACCCTCTTTCAAGATGTCCATAAAATGATTATTTCTTATCAAAAATGCCAAATCTTTGAAGGCAAAATAAAGCTGCTTCCCTTACCTCCGCAACCAATCACTGTTGAAGCTCCTTTTTAGCAGTGGGGTGTGGACTTCATTGGGGAAATCCATCCTTCCTCATATGCCCAACACAAATGGATCCTCATAGCAACAGACTATTTTACCAAATGGATAGAAGCCATCCCTTCTAGGAATGCCACTGACTCAGTTATCATTTCATTCCTTGAAAACCATATAATATCTAGATTTGGCTGTTCTAGAAAGATCAGAACTGACAATGCTGCTGTATTTGGGTCTAAAAATATGGTGGAATTCTGTCATAAATATCATATTATATTGGGTCATTTTACAGTGTATTACCCTTAAGGTAATGGGTTGGAAGAATCCTCAAATAGAATTTTGGTGAACATAATCAAGAAGTTATTGGAAGAAGACAAAAAATCATGGCACAACAAGCTAGTACATGCATTATGGGCAGATAGATTCACAGTTAAAAAGTCAATTGGGATGTCTCCTTACCAGCTAGTTTATGGAATAGATGCAATATTTCCAACCAGTTTAGGAGTGCCAGTCATGAAGCTGATCCAAGAATTACAGTCTGAAGATGATGATATGACAAGAATAATACACTAGACTATACATCTACAACAAACCAGGGAGGAAGTCTACATCAGAGCACAACAACTATAAGAAAACATCAAGAAGCTGTTTGACAAAAGAACCAAGGCAAGTGACTTTAAAATTGGTGACAAAGTATTGAAATGGGATTCAAGAAGAGAAGATAAGGGCAAACATGGAAAATTTGATAATTTATGGCAAGGCCCTTATCTTATTCAATATTCTATTGGAAACAATGCATTCTTTCTGCAAGAACTGGATGGAGCTGAATATTTTGGAGGTCCTGTCAATGGCATGATGCTCAAACATTATTTTTGTTAACTGATATTTTAGTTTCAAAGCTTTTTTTTAATTGTATATGACACTGATTTTGAATTTGAAAAAAGAAAAAAATACAAAAACAATAGAAAAAGAGAAAAAGAGGGAAGAAATTAAAGAAGGAAGGTACAACCCCATACCAAAAAAGAAAAGAAAACCTGAAAGTGTGCAAGCTTAAATGCCACTACCACAAGAGAGCACTGCTATTTAGTCATACAACCTAATCATGGCTAGATAGATTTCAATTTACTACTGATAGGTTAGTGAATTATATTTTCCAAATTGTTTAATCTTGGCTTATCAGTAGACTAGATTAGGATAGAAAAACAAAGGTTCAAACAAGCTTAAATCCTGAACCTGTAAGTTTGATGAAGAATGGCTCTAATCAGATAAAAACCTGAGCCAAAGAGAAGAAAAATAACTGGTTCTAACATGCTGAAAACTTGAACCAGGTAAAAAAGAAAAAGGATGACGCTGAACAGATCAAAATTTGAGTCATAAGAAGAAAGAAGGATGATTGTAATTTTTAGATCTTAAGCCTTCACAATTTTGTTTCAATTTTCTGGAAATTTCAGTCTATGTGTAGCTTGTTTTTATGCCATAAACACTACAACGAATCAGACAACTTAATCCTGGTTTGGTTGTATTTTCAATTTCTGTTTTAAAAAATAGTGAATGAAGATCTATTAGAAAGTTTAATACTGACAGATAGTAGATTAGGTAGAGAATTTATGAGTTCAACTATTTAATTTGAACTCATGAAAGTTATAAGGGTAGATTTAGATTAGTTTTCTTGTTTTCAATAAAAGAATAAAATGTTCATGTCAAAAGGTTTGCAAGTCCAAGTGCACCTTATGAAGAAAAAATGTTAGGAAAGTAGGTTGTGTAGGTAGTTGTTTGGGAGAAATTGATTTGTTTGATGTAATACTGATCATATTTTTAAAGCAACATGATCAAGGAACAAAAGGTTGTCAAAATGCAAAGCACAGGTCCACATTCTAGAGATAAATTTATGAGGTTTTTGACACCTCCAAGGAGCTGCCATCCCCAAGTGGAGCCACTGTTAGCCATCCATAATTTTGACATATTCAAAGATGGCTAAAACAGGTCTTTAGCCTTCAAGAAACAAATTTCATGAAAAATCTGTGACTTCTTGAAGCCTCTCTGTGTTCTTTATCCTTAAGAAATCCATTCCATTGATAAATATTCATTCAAAATTCCTCAAAGAAAGCCTTGTTGTTATCACAAGGAGGCTATTTTCAAGCCCCTTTTTCATCATTTCACCTTCATAACTTTTCCAATTTCACCCATTTTTACCTATTTTTACTCCTGTTCTAAATAACCATTTCCCCTCTAAAAAGGTCCATTTTCCTTTCTTATACCCTCCATTCCCTTAAAAACCCTTTTTAAACCATTAAATCCCCTTTAAATTGGTTTAAAAACATCGTTTTCACCCTACCGGAACCTAAAACAAAACCTTTAAAAACCTTTGTTTTAACCCTTTCACCCCTTTTTTATGCGTAAGGCTTTAAGCGCCTTTCGCTTAAGCCCTTGGCCCCATTTTCGCCATATGAACCGGTCCTGCGACCAAGTCTTAAGTCCCCATTGCCATCGCACTTCGGCGACTCCCATTTCCTCTTTCCCACACCTTTTTTCCACTGATGGTCGATCCTTCGATTTCATCACAACCGTCAGATTAATCCACATCAATGGCGCAGGTTCACTACGGGGGCATCTGACCAAAGTGGCCCGTACTCCCTAGTGCCCCTGCAGTTAACTCTTTTGACTGCAGGAGATCTCAGATCTATGGCTGAGATTTACTGCGGAGGCACATGCCGTGAAATCCCTCCATACCCCCCAGTCCCCCCACATTTGATCTCAGCCGTCGATCTTCTCCAGATCTGATTGCCATCGGCTCTCCTCCATATCCCCGACCCCCATCATCCACTTTTCTCTGAAACAATCTCAACTGTGGATCATCTAGATCCGACGATGATCATCACCCTTCCTATTATCCATCCTCTTGACAATTTTTATCCTTTCACCCCGATTATGTTCATCCTCAAAAGCAAATCCCACTGTTGATCTTGACCGATCCAATGAAAATCATGATTTTCCCCTTTCTTCGTTCACCCAGCCAAACCACGTATATGTTCCCCCTGCAATAGATCTCAATTGTAGAACTTATAGATCTAACGGCTATCACGCTCCTCGCTTCTCCTCCTTCTCCCAACGCACACTCTCGCTACTTGACAAAAGAGCCCACGTCACTCGCTGGCCCACCTTCCACTAACTGTTTGCCGACCATTCATTGCGTGCCACCTGTTCCCCACCATCATCTTCGACCGAACAACTTTTCACCATCGCGCTCCCCTGTGGCCGTAGATCTACCACTCTCAGATCTGACGGCCAGTGATAATCTTCACGCCCGATCTCTCCAAACCTTGCCACCGTACATCTTACACGTGAAATGGGTGGTTTCTAGAAGCCACATATCGAGCGTTGACGCGTATCACGTTCGATTTGCGGAAAACCATTTACCGCTATGACCTCGCGCAAAAACCACTTCTGGTTTCGTAAAACTTCTTTTTCATATTTCACGCCATAATCCAGTTTAAACCTTTCTCCGCCTAGTTTCTGCCATGAAAGCTCACCTCTGCTATAGTTTCCCTCCTCTACATCGCTCCTCTGCCTCCGCCAAAGCCCTCTGAAGCAGTTAATCCACATCGCGCAGGTTTTTATAATAGTTTTGTGGTTTGTGCAGGTTTAATGGCAGTTGTTCATAAAATCCGTCCCACAGTCAAGAAATGTTGACAGAGGCCAAGGGTGACGATCCTCTGTGGCCCAAATATGCAAAAAATGGATCTGGGGTTTGCTTCTGAACATTCGATCGATGCTTCATGACCATTGATGCAATCACATAAACCCTCTAGCGTGCCAAGAAAACCCTTGAAAACAAGAAAATAGAGAGATTAAAGGCTTAATCGAAGAAATCAAAGAAAAGTAGAGATTAGTATGAAGATTAAAGATAAAGACACAGTTTGAAAACTAAAGATGATTAAAGAAGGCCTTAAAGCATAACCAAAGACAAATCAGTGTTTAAAGCAACAAATCATGACAGATCAACAGAAATATGGCTTCAAATGCCAAATCATCGAAGCCTTTACTTCTCTAAAGATCAAAATGCCACCTACCAGTTTATTTTGCCTCAAAAGCCTACAAAGTTAATGCACAGTAAGAGATATTTGCCAAAGACAGCTCAGAAAGTGATTGATAGCTACCAAAAGCCTCAAAAATCAACAAAAGTGACTAAAGTTGATGAAACTTAATGTAAAAATCAATTAACAGAGTTAAGACATTATATATCTTCTCCATTAGGCCTCCCAAAGGCCGAGAAGCATTTACTCTATATTAATTGAATATTTAGACCTTCCTTTCACTCCACCTCCTCAATTTACCTATATATATCATATGAGGAGCCTAGTATTGTTGTTGGTTGAATACTTGTTGAATGTAAATAGTTATTGAAGCTGCTCAAGCTCTGTTAGTAATTGAAGAAAGATAGGCTGAGAAGAGAAGTTTGAAGCTGTAAAGACCTACTGGAATTTGAGATTGTAACTGGTTTGAACATCAAATATACAAGCTAATTTATGGGATCCTGGTCTATGTCAATGGTGATGTTTTTCTTATTGTAATTGTTTTTTTTCTCATGTTTTTCATACTGTCCACTTTTTGTGACAAAGAAAAACAAATTTAGATTAGGATTTAATATAAAAGGTACCCTAAGTCTCACTGATAAGATTTATCTTTATGTTTTCTTATAATTGTGCTTTGAGGATAATTCAATAGAGTATAACCAGTGAAGTGTTGGTGAGCCCATGTTTCCTGAGTACAACTTGAGATATTGTCTTTGAAAGTTCTTGAAAATTCTGCTAATTAAAGTTGAACTAGAGAAGTTTATGGTTAGCCCTGTCCTCTAGTTTATATCCAACAATTTCTTTGAAAAGATCCCTTAAGAGTATACCAAAAGAAGGATAGGTTCAAAGTCCTTACCTGATCTTAGGCTTCCCTTTGTTTTCTTATCTGTTTGCTTCTTTTTAATGTTCCATCTTATAACTTAATCTAAAGATATCCTTTGATATAGATGACTTGCCCCATGGACCATTCTTGAAACTTGTTGTGCAATTAAACCCTTTTGTGACTTCATAGCCCAATGGATTGATACTGTGTCTTACCTATCCTATCAGCTGAACCATTATTTCAACCTGCTCACACCTTTACCCTTCAAAGGACTTCCTTTATTTTGATGATATCCTACCCAACCAAAACCAAAACAAGTTCCCTTGAGTTTCATAACTAGCCTAATATAATATATTTTGAAAACACTTATATAGAGAGATCCCTCTTTGAATCTAGGAGGGCTAGATCCTAGGATTCCAAAGTGGTTCTGATGTAGGCCCTGCAGTGTTTGTTCTTTCCATTATTGCAAACTACGGGGACCCTAACATAACATATATTGGCAGGTGCAATTCTCCCTGGTTGAGAGGGAGTGTTAAAATTATGAAAATACGTTAAAATCCATTATGGATAGCTCATATGGTCTATATTATGATTTCATTATATTCCTCTTCTCGAGAGGACCAAAATCGACCTATAGATCGCCCCGATCAGTTAAGAAACAGTTAAATTATGAATTAATTTATTTATTAAAGTGAAATGGAATGGGTCAACCTAACGACATGTGGAGTTAGCCTTAACCCCAATCTATCACATGTGAAAGCTATAAATAGAGGTGACCTTAAGCTCATTTGTACACATTCGTTCATGATATCTTCTCCATGCTCTCTTGGAATTTGTTTGTATTTTTATTTCTTGGCTTGCATAGGTACGCCAGGAGAAGCTCACGCAAAGGATCGAGATCACATGCATGGGCTCACATTTGATCTAGGTATTCTGGGCCATAACTGTGGGAAGGCCACGATGAGGTAGCGAATGAGCTAATCCAGAGCCACGTGGAGGCCATGTTAAGACCGTGATTGAGCTAGTATAGCTACGAGAAGACCATCTTTTGGGCGCGACTAGGGTTATGGGCTGTTTAGGACCTCAGTCGCGGGCATAGAGTGCTCAGGTCGTAGTTAAGGGAGCTTCATCCACAGGCTGAGAGTATTAAGGCCATAGTTAAGATATATTTTGGGAAGATACAAATTGGACCATAGTAATTTTCTTGTGCATTGTCTTCATTCTTCTGTCGCTCAATCACAGTCACTTTAGAATAGTCTTCGACAACATCCTAGATTCATATCGAGGACTTGATAGTTGAGGTCACTTGGTGATCCATCATATCTGTGCTCTTGATGTTGTAGATCTACAAATATTTATATCTTCTCCATGTATTTCCACTACAATGTGTATCAACAGTATTCATCAGTATGCTTCAGCCAGTGTCAGTTCACAAAATCAAGTTCCTTCAGTAGAGATATGTGTAAAGTCACATTATTCATGTGTTAGTTGTTTGAATGCATCATGAAGATATAGAGCTATGGATTATTGTACTCTTATTGTTGAATCATTTGATGACAATCTAAGAAGAATAATTTTCAAGGGTTTTCCCCATAGTGGGTTTTTCCCTGGTCTCAGACCAATCCTAGTGTCTTTATGTGTTCATGCTTCTCTTCTCTTGTTACTTTTCATTTCGCCGCTTAGATGATGATGATGGTATTGTTATTTCTTCATAGTTTCATATTATGATGGTTAATAATGTAGATCGGTGTAATGATATAATTATTTGGGGTGAAATTAACATGTTATTAAAGAAATGTAACTACAAATGCAAAGAACAATGCTACTCTATGGAAAATTAACAGGAGACCCCCTTGGTTGAAAAATTTCCAACACTATCAATAGTTGGCACTAGAAGGAGGGTGAGATGATAAGTTGTGCTCATTGAGTCTATTTTTAATCTCTTATATTAAATGTCTCATCCCCAAATAATACTCCCAAGGTGTTTTCCTAATAAATACGATGATAAAATTTCAATCCTCAATGAGTCTTTTTATAACTTGTCTCAATTAAAATTTGATGGTGAGGCTAAAATATCCATAGCGAAGCACATCTCTAATTTTCTCTATTTTTGTGAATTTTATAAAATCAATTATGAGGATGTTGATCTTATACTTTTCTTCCTCACCCTTGAAGGTCAAGTTAACTGATGGTGTCATACCTTACCGTCTTCTTCCATTCGTATTTTGAACACTTCATCAAGGAGGTTCACTTAGCCTTCGATAAGTATGATTACCAAGATGTACTAAAAATGATTAATCAACTAAGAATGGAAATTGGTGAATCAATTAAGGATTTTTCTAATTGATTCCTTCACATATGTTATGAATTTCCTGAGGAAGATATATATTGCTATTTATTTAAACAAATGTTTGAGCATTTGGTTCATATCTCTTTACATGGTGAGCCCAAAACCCCTGATGTTTCTGTTTCCCAAACTTTTGTAAATCATGAGACACATCTAATTTCATAGGAGGAGCCTAACATCCATTTTGTTCCTTGTTCTCCTCTTTTTTCAGTTCTGATGTGGGTTCCTCCTTGCGATGATGTCGAAGTTGGGAAATCTAAAAATCAGATGGTTGATCCGTCTCTTCAACCTTCATCCATTTCTCATGATCTAGATATAATGGAGGAAACCTTGGAATAGTTTGTGGAGCCTAAGGTGAATATTAATATCTGCATTCCGCAAGAAAATATTAACACTCATAAATTCATTCCTAAATCTAATTTGGATACCTATCATCCTCTATCATTCACTTCTCATGACCCCTTGTCCCTTGACTTTCTTAATCAATATCTTCCAAATCCAAGTAGTGAACAAGTACATGGTAGTCACATTCTGCAGGTAGAGGAGTAAGAATGTGAATATTATTTCAATATTTATTCTATTTTTCAAAGTCCTCCATGTGAATATGGTGTTTCCTCATTCTTGGTTGATATTAAATCTAGTAGTCAATCAAATGAAATAAATTTTCCTAATCAATCTGAATATTTGGGAAGCCATCATTCTGATGAGGATGGCTATGTTGATGTATATGATGATAGAATCCCAAGTGCACCAACTGATATTTTTTTTTCTTAGGAATATTTTGTTTCAAGATATTTAGATTTTAAATCTAATTTGGTCAAAGAATATTCTCTTATGAACACCTATTCCTCTTCACCTCCCTATTCCTTCTGCTCTACTATTTGTAATGCATCAATTTGTGATGAAGATACTCCATGCTCTCTGGATTCACAATCTGATGAGTTGAATCTTTAAATGACACAGGATAGTGAGATTATCCATGATGAAGAAGAAAGTAATGAAATCATATAATGTCCATTCCATTCATTGCAATATCTTGTTTTCGCATGAAGATCACCCTTCTAATCAGGTTGACCATGAGATTTTTTTGATTCATACATCTCTAGATTTAAGATAAAAATAATATTATGAATTGATTAATATGTTTGTTGAGGTTGAAACATATGATCAAACCAATGGCTTCCATCTATATAATGGTGATCTTGTTACTTTAACTGATAGTAGCTATCCACATGCAATTTGCAATCTGACGTTGTTCTCCAAATGTTGTTATCTACATTTTCAAAGTTCTGGAACTTATTGGGAATTTGAGACACTTCAACTCTCATTGCTTGTTATGTTAAGTTCTCCCAATCCTCGTAATATCCTCAAACCATGTCAGATCTAGATTTCCTCACAAAGCTTCTTACTTCATATTGTTTCACTAGATGTGAACTTGTCCTTGATGGATTTTGGTATTTCTCGTAATAATTTTTCTATTTCTCAAGATCAAGTTTTTGATCATATCGAGGATACCACTATAATGAATACATATTCATTTAGACATTGTGTATCTACCTTGGGATTGGAATGTATGAGTTGGAGGAAAATATTAAAAGGTAGAGACCTTGGGTTCAAACACAAGGTCCAACAAAGGATCCATTGTAGTCTAGGGTAACGCTGACATTTTCACCATATTCAAGAGGAGTAAGACGTCTCACCCAAGGCATCTCGTGACTTATTGGGATAGGGATTAGGACCAATAATCAAGGAGAGTTTTGCAAATACTATCATTTCCATATACTCTATAAACTATAGAATTTGACATATAACGATCACAAAGTGTAACTTGCAAAGCACCCAAAGAAACAAAAGACATCTACATTCATTCATAATTTTTTTTTGAAGAGGCCCATGAAAATAACACATTCATAACCATAAATAAATCTTGTGACTGTTCCCATTAACATAAAGCATCATTACATTCAGGTGCTATGGCCATTCAAATAGGAACAAAAGAAACAACATGTAAAGTAGCTCAAAATCAGATAAACACAGAACAAATATAAGTCCAATAGACTCGGAAACAACATCTCATCATATGAGCTTCTCCCCTCTTCTTGTTGAATTTCGCTTTAGCTTTTATCAACTTCGCTCACCTGAAGTTCCAGTCTCTTCCTCATATACCACACACTTTGATCCTTGGTTGTTTTTGTGGCTCGGTTGTGCTTGCATGTCCCCATATTTTCCACTTGCAAAATTCAGTGTCTCATAAATCTTGGTGGATTTTCTCTCTTCCCCTCATTTGTTTCCTCTACGACTGCCCTTTAGTCAGACTTGGTCAAAATGTGTCAAAAATTCTGTCCACCAAAATGAAGTACTCAACATGCCCTGACCATAATCAATTGATTCATCCTCGAGTCAATATTTCATTGATGTTGTTGTTTATTCTGACTGTTATGGGGATCCTACTTTTGTTTCTTATTCTTGAATTGTTCCTTGGTGTGCTATTGATTCTCCTTCAAATGAAGGACCCAAATCTGACATATATTTTATGGTCGCAGTCTTGAATTAGGTATATTCATCAAGGGCCAATTGTTATGGATTTTTTAGAGTGAAAAATTTCTCAATAAATTGTGCGGTAAGTTCAACTTTCAGTTGGACAAGTATTGCATTCAAGAGATCATTCCTCTGAGAATATGCTTCTGTTTTGAGTTGCTATAGTTTCTGGAAATGGACCTGTGCTGGTGGTTTAAGGTCACAGATAAAAGCATTGGTGGCACACGGGTCATCCTCAATCTGTTGGATCTGTTCGTTGAGCATGCCAGTCTATGAAAAAATATCATTTTTTTGTTCAAGGTTAGGTGTGGTCAAGGCTTGGTTAAAAAATTGGTGAGCTTGTTGTCGCAGAGTATAGAACTCTTGATTTTTCTTGGAAAGGAACCCCAACCAGTCAACAAACCTGAGTGAAGTTTTATTTTTCCTGTCCATTAGCATGATGATGGGAGGCCTCCAAAGAATCCATATAAGTTATCTTTGGCTCAATATCATTGGAATACTATGTAGCTAGATCAGGGAGTGCTCTTTGACCAAATTTGATAGTCTTCTGAAGGTCCTTGTTTGTTGAAACAAGGTCAGCACATGCAGTTTTGATGTGATCACAACAATATGAGAGAGTGTAGGTTGAGAAGTCCTCTAGTGCATTTGGTACTACCTAACTGATGGTAGTCCAAAGAGCTTGAAATTTCGTGTTGATATCATCAAATTGTTGTTGTAGAATTTTATTTTCTTGGAGAATTTGATCGTGATCAGTTGCAATGGAGAGAAGTTGTTGTTGTTTCTACTCATGTTTAGTTGTCAAGGTATTGTGTAGTGTCTTTGCTTTGTTAGGATCGAGTTGAATGAAAGTAAATAACTGAGAAGATGACCAGTTTTGAAGGTCATTAAGTGTCATGGTAGTAGGTATAGGGTATCGGTCTTGTAGCAGTTTTCCACTGGCAACCGATTTCTTGGATTGTCCTTGGGGTGAAGTTTCCTGCTAGAGGGTCTTTGCAATGTGGGTGTTGGTGTGTTCTAGAACAAAGTGTGGTGGTGAAATGAGAATGGGGTTGGATGTCTGAGGTAAGACATGTATAACTTATTTTCCCTATGGAATAGAGCGAATCATTAGAGGGAAAATGGAAGGAGTATGATAAATCATTCTTGAGAATCATGGCCTTATCATATTTACCAAAAATTATCTCAATTTTTGTCACTCTTGGGTTGAACATTGGGGTGGGAATAACAATTTTGGATAATTTAGTCATGACTGTAACTGGTCGACTATAGACAACAGACACATGGGGCTTGAATTTGAACTGAGAACCAAGGGAATTTGACACTAAATCTAGAGAGAGAAGTTCAACCACCTAAGATTTTACAATGGAGAGCTTAATGTTTCCATGCAAACTATATAAAAAGACTTGACATGACACTTGTGATTATAATTTTTAACTAATAAATATGAAATTTTTTAATACTTGATTCAAATCATGGCATTAACGTCGACTGTAACTTAGATCTCATCTAGATGACACAAAAAATCAAAAGGAAGTTGTTTATGATGGTCAATTATTACGAGATGTTGGAAAAACAAAAAATATGATAATGAGAATGTGTCATGGATATTATGAGAGGGATTGAAACCAAATTCAAAAAGATACATGGAATTATTTCTAATTATGACGGATAAGATAATTCCACATGTGTTTCCCCAACCATAATCAATTGCAAAGGGATGCACTCAAATAACTAACAAACTTGATGTAAGTAACCTTATTCGCAACTGACATAACTGACAAAACTTAATAAAATTCAAATTTAACTAATTGACTCAATCCTAAACCTAGCTATGATCCCCTTTTTGAGATTAAATCAATTTATTAAGAAGTGAGTGGGCCATGGAAGGGCTTCAAGTGTGCGCCACTAACCCATCCACGCAATAAGATTCCGTCCAGTTGTACAAGTTTAAAAACTCTAGACTCTTGCACTTCTGCAACAATGAATGGTCCAAACCAGTGCATTTGGAGCTTCTCAGGATGTTTCAGAAACTTATGTCATATAGGATTACCTTGTCCCCAACTGCGAAAGATTTCCTCCTAATGTGTTGGTCGTGCCATTCTTTTTGTATCTCCTTCTCAACATTCTAGTGAAAATCGTCTAGAAACCTAACTTCATCTAACTCCCATAGTTCATCAAGCATTTTTTCAATTGACCTGTCCTCTGACATCTATGTTTCCTACACAATAAAGAGGTTGGGAATGATGAAATAGACATGTAATACAACCTCTAAAGGTCCTTTCGATTGTCATAACAGATCTTGGTGAGGCCCTTCTCAAGGATTTTGTTGAAATCTTCAGCGATATAGTTTTCCTGAGGGTGGTAGGGGCTGATTTTATGGTGTTGGACCATGAAGTTTCACAGCAATGTGAAGACTATATCATTAATGAAGTGGGTCCCCTATTCACTAGTGAGGCTTTAGAGGAACCCAAATCTAGTGATGGTATTCTCAAAGATGAGCCAAGAAGCAATGTCTATAGTGTAATCTTTAACTGGTGCGACTTTGGCCAATTAGGTGAGTGTTGGAGTAGGGTCCCTTGGGTAAAGCAAATTTGGAGAAATTTTGGTTAATTTTTTGTGTGTAAGCACTTCGTGCAGATGTCAAGGACCTTTGGGGCAGGTCAAAGTCCCTTAATAATTGCAACGAGTAAAAGGGAAAACCATGAGTCTCAAACCATGGTTTCATACCATGGTATTTACGCGTTTGGAAAGATATAAATATGTAAGAGTCAAGTGAAGAAAGATATCTCATAACATATCATGTCTAAGCTATGTTTTTGTATGCATGAATAGTTGATCTAAGTTTTGTCTAGGTAGAAAGGCTGCTGCTGGAAATGTGCATGGAGACCTAAGTCTTGAGCTTGTTGGGTGTGGAGCCAGATTATCTTCTTTATGTATCGTCGCGTTGGACCCATGTCCTTAACGAGGCGGAAATTCCACTCATCATTTAATCGCAGACGCCCACCCTGGCGGGGGGTTTCGGGGGCAGTGCTTCCAAAGCTAAAACTAGATGTAAAATTGCCTTGTAAAATATTGTAATTTCGTAGTCAATCTGGGCCGTTCATTAGGCAGATGATCTCACGGTAGAAGTTATGTTTAATTTAGGGTTTTTTTCCCTAAAAGGAAACCCCCTCTATTGTATGAGGGTATTGTATTGCGAGTGTGTATTATGTGTATACTCTGAGCGAGAAATACCAAGGGGGACTATGTGAGAGAGTAGAGGATATTACAGCGGATTTGTTGTAGGTTGTTTCTCTTCATTTTTATAGATAATATAAAGGAAGGATTGGCTGTTTCCGTGGACATAGCCCAAGTTGGGTTAACCACATATATCTGTGTCTCTCTTGTTTTATATGTTATTTTTGTGTTTGTGTTTCCACATATTATATGTGTTCCATGTTTGAGTGGGAGAAATGGTGGAAAATGGTAGGTTTAGGTTTGAGAAATTTAATGGCCAAAAGTACCAGCTGTGGAATATGGAGATGGAAGATTATCTGTATAAAAAATATCTGTACCTACCACTGAGCAGAAAAAAGAAGAATTCGTTGGGCATGAAAGACGAAGAATGGGATATTCTCGATAGAAAGGCACTTGGAATAATACATTTGTGCCTTGTGGCATCCATAGCCTTTAATATTTCAAAGGAAATGAAAACTGAGGGTTTAATGATGACATTGTCGAAACTATATGAACAACCCTCGGCCTCAAATAAGGTATTTCTTATGAAACGTTTATTTAATATGAAGATGTTAGAAGGTGGATCTGTTGCTGACCATTTAAATAAATTTAATATGGTTACCAATTAGTTAAGTTTTGTAGGGGTAAAATTTGATGATGAATTTAGGGCTCTATTATTTTTTCGCTCATTGCTAGAAATTTGGAATGGTTTAGTTATGGCCATTAGTAACTCTGTCTCTAGATCTAGTGCTTTAAAGTTTGATGATGTTTTCGGTGCTATCCTTGGCGAGGAAATGTGAAAAAAAATCTCTGGTGAGACATTGGGAAATGCTATGAGTGCAGAGACTAGGGGAATAAAAATGGAAAGAGGAAAGAGCTCAAGATATCATAGTAAATCAAGGAAAGGCATATCCAAGTCCAGATCGGGGATAGTGTGTTGGAAATGTGGGAAGAAAGTACACCTAAAGAAATACTGTAAGTCTTGGAAGGGAAAATAAGGAGACACACAACAAGAAAAAAATCATGAAGAAAATGTGACAGGTGATGTGCTATAATATGCCTTGATTCTTTCTTTACAAAATATTATTGATTCTTGGGTGGTATATTCAGGGGCCTCATTCCATGCCACACATGATAAGAAAAATTTTCATGACAATGTTCAAGGATATTTTTGACAAGTTCGTCTAGGTGATGATAAATCCTGTAAAATCATTGGAATGGGTAAATTTTTTGTAAAACAACAGAATGGAAACCAATGGTTATTAAAAGAGGTATGGCATGCTCCAGGTCTAAAGAAAAATTTGATTTCAACAGGGCAGTTAGGTGGTGAAGGTTGTGTGACAAATTTTACAGATAAAACCTGGAAGGTCACTAAAGGAGCCCTGGTAATAGAAAAAGGAGAAAATGTTGGTACATTGTATTTATTCAATGATATTTCTAATTGTTTTAATGCTTTAACCTCCACAGGAGTAGTTACAACGTTATGGCATCATAGGTTCAGACACATGAGTGAGAAGGGGATGAAGATTCTTCACTCAAGAAACTTGTTGCCAGGTTTGAATAATATTGATTTTGATTTCTGTGAGAATTGTGTTTATGGAAAATAGAAGAGAGTCCGATTTCTTAGAGTTGGGAAAGAAAAGAAAAACGAAAAATTAGAGCTTGTGCATACAGATTATGGGGACCTGCTCATGTATCATCTCTCGGTGCCTCTAGTTATTATGTTACTTTTCTTGATGATGCAACTAGAAAAACTTGGATTTATTGTATTTAGAAGAAATCTGATGTATTTGATACTTTCAATAAATGGAAAGGTTTGGTTGAGATTGAGACATGAAAGAAGTTGAAGTGTCTTAGATCAGACAAGGGAGGTGAATATTGCAGCAAAGAGTTTGGTAGGTACTGTTCATAGCGTGGAATTCACAGAGAGAAGACAATTACAAGAACACCACAGGAAAATTGTGTGTCAGAAATGATGAACAGGACAATCATGGAGCGTGCAAGGTGGATGCTACTGCATGCAGGATTGCCTTTACAATTTTGGGTAGATGCTATAGATACTGTTTTTTATCTAATAAATAGAGGGCCTTCAAGTTCCTTGGATGGTGATATTCCAAAGCCTTTTGGTTGTGAGGCCTTTGTCCATATTAATAAAGAAAATAGAACAAAGCTTGAGGAAAAATCAAAGAAATGTACCTTTATTGGATATGGTGTTAATGATTTTGGTTACCTCTTATATGATTAAGAAAATCACAAAATCATTAGGAGTCGAGATGTAATATTCAATTAAAAGGTCTTGTATAAGGATCATTTGTAGGAAAATAAACAGGAAAAAGAAAACAAAGAATACATAGTTCTTGATGAGATCAAAAAAAAAGTAAAGGTGCCTGAAAATAATAAAAACCAACATCCACAACAAAAACAACCACCACAACAACAACAAGCACCTCAAACACCTGAAAGTAGTGTTAGAATATTTACAAGGATAAGTAGACCCCCTGAATGATACTCTCCTTAATTATATTATTTATTGTTGATTGACTCTCGTGAACCCGAATGTTATGAAGAAACAATGTAGGTAGAAACCGGGAAGAAGTGGGAGTAACCATGAAATAAGACATGGAATCCTTAATACATAATCAAACTTGGGACTTAGTCAGGTTACCTGCAGGTAAAACAACATTGCATAATAAATGGGTTTATAGGTTGAAGGAAGAAGATGGAGGAAAATAAAGGTATAAAGCTAGACTTGTGGTGAAGGTGTTTGCACATAAGAAAGGTATTGAATTCGGTGAAATATTTTATCCTGTTGTTAAAATGAATTCAATCAGAACTATTTTAAGTCTTGTAGTAACAGAAGATTTTCATCTTGAACAGTTAGATGTAAAGCCAACCTTTCTCCATGGAGATTTGGAGGAAGAGATCTATATGTAGCAACCAAAAGGATATGAGGTCAAAGGGAAGGAAAAACTAGTGTGTAGGTTGAAGAAGAGCTTGTATGGCTTAAAACAGGATCTGAGGCAGTGGTATCTAAAATTTGACAGGTTTATGTTTGAACAAGGTTATACTAGTTGTCACTTTGATAATTGTGTATATCTGAAAAAGAAAAATTATGGCAGCTATATTATATTGTTATTGTATGTAGATTACATGCTTGTTGCAGGGTCTAACATGTAGGAAATAAATGCGCTCAAAGGAAAATTGGCAAGTTCATTTTCAATGAAGGATTTGGGAGTTTCAAAACAAATCCTTCATATGAGAATAACTAGAGACAGAAAAAATAAAAAAATAACACTGTCTTAGAATGAGTACATACAAAAGGTGTTGGAAAGAATTAATATGCAGAATGAAAAACCAGTTAGTACACCTTTGGCTATCCATTTCAAACTTAGTAAGGAGATGTGTCCTAGACCCAAGAAGAAATGGATTTTATGTCTAAATTTCCATATGCATTAGCAGTTGGAAGCTTAATGTATGCAATGGTCTGAACAAGGCCTGATATTGCACATGCAGTGGGACTTATAAGCAGGTAAATGAATAATCTAAGAAAATAACATTGGATGGTAGTGAAAAGGATTCTCAGATATCTGAGAGGTACAAAAAATCAAGAATTATGCTTTGGTCGTTCAAAAATTGCTCTACAGGGATATGTTGATGCATAACAGGAGGAGCACTATAGGGTATGTATTTACTGTAGGTGGAACAACTGTCATTTGGGTTTCAAAAATGCAAAGTGTTGTTGCACTTTCAATAACAGAAGGAGAGTATTTTGCTGCTACAGAGGCTAGTAAAGAAATAATTTGGTTACAAAGGTTTATGGATGAATTGGGTAAGAAGCAGGATATGGGAAGGTTATAAAATGATAGCTAGAGTGCCATTCATCTTGCAAAGAACTCAACATTTCATTTCAGGACTAAACACATACAACTCAAGTACCATTTCATACGGTCGGCATTGGAAGATGGATAGTTGAAGCTGGAAAATATACACAGTAGTCAGAATCTTGTAGACATGTTAAAAAAAGTTGTAACCAGGGAGAAACTGATATTCTACTCAGTTTCAGTTGGTCTTCAAGTATGATGATGAAGATGATAAACAACCAGGTCCAAAGTGGAGTCATTTTCCAGAAAATGAAGTAGTGGTGGAGTTACTACAATTAGTCTCCAAGTGGGGGATTTTTGGGTGTGTAGCCTGATTATATTCTTTATGTATCACCGCGTTGGACCCATATACTTAACGGGGTGGCAATGCCACCTATCGTTTAATCGTCGTTGTCCCCCCGGTGAGGGGTTTCGGGGGCAACGCCCCCAAAGCTAAAAACAACTGTAAGATTGCCTTGTAAAATATTGTAATTTCGTAGCCAATTTGGGACGTTTGTTAGGCGGATGATTTGATGGTAAAAGTTATGTTTCATTTAGGTTTTTTTTCCCTAGAAGGAAACCCCCTCTATTTTATAAGGGTATTTTATTGCGGCTGTGTATTGTATGTATACTCTGAGCAAGAAATAGAAAGGGGGACTTTGTGAGAGAGTAGAGGATATTACAACGGATATGTTGTAGGTTGTGTCTCTTCATTTTGCTGGATAATATAAAGGAAGGATTGGTTTTTTCCGTTGACGTAGCCTAAGTTGGGTGAACCACATATTTATGTGTCTCTCTTGTTTTATATGTTATTTCTGTGTTTGTGTTTCCGCATATTTTATCTATTCAATTGCTCTATCATATATAATTTTCTAACAGAGATATGTGCAAGATGGACCCTGCTGTTGTGTGTGTAGGAAGAAAGATTGTATTGAACTGAAGATCTCTTTATAAATAAGGCAATTTTGGTGAACTCACACTTTAAATGATTCTTGTGGTTAAATTTCTTAGATTTTTTATGCACATTATCTGTTTCTTAGTATAGATTTGGTTCTGTTCCGTTGAATGCCTATGTATTTCTGTAATTGATAAGTCAAGTTGGTAAATTGTATCTATGTGCGAGCCTCATTCTGATTAATTATTATATCTGAAGTATAATAATCTGTCTATGTAAGGGTTTATTCTGTAATAATCTGTGAATGCGCAAGTGATAAGTTTGTTTATCACTATCTAGGCGCGCACAATTGTTTTATTGTTTGTTTGCAATTAGATATGGTTCTATGAAGTTGCGCCCAAGGTAGTAGGCAATAGATATGTTAAGTAAGGATTGGGTCCACATAAAAAGCTCCCTCAGGGTATGGAAATCTGGTTCCTTCACCCCCTCATACTGCTTTAGGTGAGACTTTGGTCTATGCAAGCATATCACTACCAAAAGGGCCAGTAGTTGGAGGGTTTTGTTGGTTGCACAATTACTCTGAACTTGGGTCAGGACCCCTCAAGCCAAAAAATGCTTCCTTTTCCAGGATCGGGATCATTTTGAGGGAGATTTGATGTTTGGGCACCCAACAAAGGATGAACTGCAACATTGTCTTGACAAGAAGGTGCGTGAATTTGCGATCCAAGAAAACAAAAGCCCTAAATTGTTTGTCGAATATTGTTAACAAAGGTATATCTACACAAAGGTCCACAAAATTTTCTTTTCTTCATTTGCAATGAGTGGCAAGAGTGGTTGTGTCGGCTTGCTAAATTCTAGACCTGTGCAAAGGATGACATGATCACCATTTCAACCCCAGAGTTGGTGCAACAATTGGAGGAATCTAGCAACAAGATTACCTACGCGGTAGATCACTAGATCGATAGTGTTCTAGGAGGATTTGTGACTAAATTCATTATTGATACGTTTGTATGATATTCTAAAGTGGAAAGGAGATTTTCAAGTGCCCTAGAGGTAATTTCCTATGCTCACTGAAACTGTGGATTAAAATTCTTTTGTGTGAAAAGAGTACTCTGTGCAGCTACATTGAGTGAATTTCCTGAGGAGGTCCCTCTATATCCACGCGTAGAGGTCCTGGTAGTTCTCACAATGGAAAAAATTACAGAGTATACCTAGAAGAATATTTTATTTACAATCCTCTCAAAGGTAAATCTGACAGTGACGAAGAATCTGACACAAGTAGCTCTAGTGAATCTACGCGCGCAGGCGAAGAGAACTTGATTATGGTTCATATCCCATCAACTTTTCTCCCACATTCATCTCCTAATCACTCATCCACCCCAACTCCACCTCCACCACCAGACAGTGATATGGCTGCTTCCATGAAGTTACCTAATTTTTGCGGTTTTGGGAACGAAGATGTGGACCAATTCTAGTTTTTTATAGACATTGTATGGACAATGCAACAGATCAATAATGAAAATGTTAAGAAATCACAAATGGCTACTACATTTCAAGAACGTGTGCTGGATTGGCACATAAGGTATGAATCAACGCACCCTAATGCAACGATTGATAATCTAAAGGCCGCATTTGTAATATTCCCATTTTAGCCCACAGCTAAATGGAATATTAAAGTTTTGTTTTTATCACCTTACAGCTAAATAAATGGGTAAGGAAGCCCATGCACATTAAAAAAATGAATAAAATCCCTCAAATGTGAAAGGGAATAGTCATAAGAGCTAGATTTCACACCTTATGTGTGAAAAGGGACATTTGCATGGAGACAAGGTCTAGTTTGACCAAGTCAATAGCGCTGGGATAGGAGGTGGAGAGCACTTTGATAGACAACGCAGTAAGAATGGGAAGAGGGTTATTTGGTGGAGGAAACCCTAATGAGTGGGACCCATGGAGAGACTGCTTTCACTTGTTTAAAAGGAGGGCAAGGAAGCCATTGTTATTCATGCTATGTATTATTGATTTCTTGGTATGTTCAGACTTGTGCAATCTCCTGTTGTTTAGCAGAGTTGCAGTGCTGCTTAGCACAAGGATTTCCTGTTTAGGAATCCTCCTCCTTTCTTAAGGAATATCTTGGAGGAGTTGTACTGATTTGCCTCACATCCAGGCTTGAGGCCAAGCATCCTCCTCCAGTACAACGTTATTTCTACAGCAGAATAATGTTGTGTTGCAGGGTGTTACAGTGAGGGTTCACAACACCACTTCCATCACCTGTTTCTCAGGGGAGGAGTCTCTCTTTCCTTTGAGTGATCAGTTTGGAAGCCCTTGGAGCTTATTGCAGATCTTGGCATTGGGCCAACTCATTCCCTTGCCCCTACAACGCAGTTTCCTTCGGTGACTGTGTTATTTCTAGTGATAAATTGCAGTGGGGATTTTGCAGATTGTTTGGAGGGTGAG